>SZWC01000005.1:789018-802011 GCA_023375785.1 Penium margaritaceum | reverse complement strand
TGGTCAGAAACACAGTGGTCAGAAACACAGTGGTCAGAAACACGGTGGTCAGAAACACAGTGGTCAGAAACACACTGGTCAGAAACACAGTGGTCAGAAACATAAACACAGTGGTCAGAAAAATGGTGGTCATAAACACGGTGGTCAGGAACACGGTGGTCAGGAACACGGTGGTCAGAATCAAAGTGGTGAGAAACACAGTGGTCAGAAACACAGTGGTCAGAAACACAGTGGTCCGAACACTCTGGTCAGAAACACACTGTTATAAAGACACTGGTCAGAAACACACTAGTCAGAAACACACTGGTCAGAAACACTCTGGTCAGAAACACACTCGTCAGAAACACAATGGTCAGAAACACACTGGTCAGAAACACAGCGGTCGGAAACACAGAGGTCAGATACACAGTGGTCAGCAACACATTGGTCAGAAACACACTGGTCAAAAACACAGTGATCGGAAACACAGTGGTCAGAAACACAGTGGTCATAAACAGACTGGTCAGAAACACACTGGTCAGAAACACACTGGTCAGAAACACGTTGGTCAGAAACACACTGGTCAGAAACACAGTGGTAAGAAATACAGTGCTCGGAAGCACAGTGGTTAGAAACACACTGGTCAGAAACACAGTGGTCAGAAACACAGTGGTCAGAAACACTGTGGCCAGAAACACAGTGGTCAGAAACACAGTGGTCACAAACACAGTGGTCAGAGACACGTTGGTCAGAAGCACAGTGGTCAGGAACACACTGGTCACAAACACAGTGGTCACAAACACTCTGGTCAGAAACACACTGGTCAGAAACACACTGGTCAGAAACACACTGGTCAGAAACACACTGGTCGGAAACACAGTGGTCAGAAACACAGTGGTCAGAAACACAGTGGTCACAAACACAGTGGTCACTAACACACTGGTCAGACACACACTGGTCAATCACACACTGGTCAGAAACACAGTGGTCAGAAAGACAATGGTCAGAAACACACTGGTCAAAAGCACAGTGGTCCTAAACACAGTGGTCAGAAACACAGTGGTCAAAACACACTGGTCAGAAACACACTGGTCAGAAACACACTGGTCAGAAACACAGTGGTCAGAAACACAGTGGTCAGATACTTAGTGGTCAGAAACACTCTGGTCAGAAACACTCTGGTCAGAAACACAGAAGTCACAAACACAGTGGTCATAAACCAGTGCTCAGAAACAACATAGTCAGAAACACACTGGTCGGAAACACACTGGTCAGAAACAGAGAGGTCAGAAACACAGTGGTCGGAAACACAGTGGTCAGAAACACAGTGGTCAGGAACACACTCGTCAGAAACACACTGGTCAGAAATACAGTGGTCAGAAACACAGTGGTCAGAAACACAGTGGTCAGAAACATAGTGATCAGAAAGACAGTTGTCAGAAACACAGTGGTCATAAACATAGTGGATCGAATCGCAGTGGTCAGAAACACAGTGGTCAGAAACACATTGGTCAGAAACACACTGGTCAGAAACACAATGGTCAGAAACACACTGGTCAGAAACACACTGGTCAGAAACACACTGGTCAGGAACACAGTGGTCAGAAACACAGTGGTCAGAAACACAGTGGTCAGAAACACAGTTGTCACTAACACTGTGGTCAGAGACACACTGGTCGGAAACATTGTCGTCAGAAACACACTGGTCAGAAACACAGTGGTCACAAACACAGTGGTCAGAAACACACTGGTCACAAACACAGTGGTCAGAAACACAGTGGTCAGAAACACAGTGGTCAGAAACACGGTGGTCAGAATTACACTGGTCAGAAACACACTGGTTAGAAACACAGTTGTCAGAAACACAGTGGTCATAAACACACTGGTCAGAAACACATTGGTCAGAAACACAGTGGTTAGAAACACAGTGGTCAGAAACACATTGGTCAGGAACACAGTGGTCAGAAACACATTGGTCAGAAACACTGTGGTCAGCAAAACACTGGTCAGAAGCACAGTGGTCAGAAACACAGTGGTCAGGAACACGGTGGTCAGGAACACGGTGGTCAGAAACACAGTGGTCAGAAACACAGTGGTCATAACATACTGGTCAGAAACACTATATCAGAAACACACTCGTCAGAAACACACTGGTCAGAAACACACTGGTCAGAAGCACACTGGTCAGAAACACTGTAGTCATAAACACACTTGTCAGAAACACAATGGTCAGAAACACACTGGTCAGAAACACAGTGGTCAGAAACACGGAGGTCAGGAACACAGTGGTCAGAAACACACTGGTCAGAAACACACTGGTCAGAAACACAGTGGTCAGAAACACAGTGGTCAGAAACATAGGTGCCAGAAACACACTGGTCATAAACACACTGGTCAGAAACACACTGGTCGGAGACACACTGGTCACAAACGCAGTGGTCAGAAACACACTGGTCAGAAACACAGTGGTCAGAAACATAGTGGTCAGAAGCACAGTGGTCCAAAACACGGTGGTCAGAAACACAGTGGTCAAAAACACAGTGGTCGAAACACACTGGTCAGAAACACAGTGGTCAGAAACACAGTGGTCAGAAACACAGTTACCAGACACACAGTGGTCACAAGCACAGTGGTGAGGAACACACTGGTCAGAAAATGGTGGTCAGAAACACACTGGTCAGAAACAAAGTGGTCACACACACAGTGGTCAGAAACACACTGGTCAGAAAAACCGTGGTCAGAAACATACTGGTCAGAAATACACTGGTCATAAACACACTGGTTATACAGACAGTTGTCAGAAGCACAGTGGTCACAAACACGCTGGTCAGAAACAAAGTGGCCAGGAACACAGTGGTTAAAAACACACTGGTCAGAAACACAGTGGTCAGCAACACACTTGTCAAAAACACACCGGTCAGAAACATGGTGGTCAGAAACACATGGGTCAGCAATACAGGGGTAAAAAACTCTGTGGTCAGAAACACGCTGGTCAGAAACACACTGGTCAGAAACACACTGGTCAGAAAAACACTGGTCAGAAACACAGTGGTCAGAAACACAGTTGTTAGAATTACACTGGTCAGAAACACACTGGTCAGAAACACAGTGGTCAGAAACACAGTGGTCAGAAACACACAGGTCAGAAACACATTGGTAAGAAACACACTGGTCAGAATTTCAGTGGTTAGAAACACATTGGTCAGAAAGACAGTGGTCAGAAACACAGTGGCCAGAAATACAGTGGTCAGAAACACACTGGTCAGAAACACAGTGCTTAGAAACACACTGGTCAGAAACACAATGGCCAGAAACACAGTGGTCAGAAACACACTGGTCAGAAACACACTAGTCAGAAACACACTGGTCAGAAACACACTGGTCAGAAACACACTGGTCAGAAACACACTGGTCAGAAACACTGTGGTCAGAAACACAGTGGTCAGAGACACAGTGGTCAGAAACACACTGGTCAGAAACACAGTGGTCACAAACACAGTGGTCAGAAAAAGAGTGGTCACTAACACACTGGTCAGAAACGCACTGGTCAGAAACACAGTGGTCAGAAACACTGTGGTCAGAAACACACTGGTCAGAAACACACTGGTCATAAACAGAATGGTCAGAAACACAGTGGTCAGAAACACAGTGGTGAGAAACACACTGCTCAGAAACATAGTGGTCACAAACACATTGGTCAGAAACACACTGGTCAGAAACACAGTGCTCAGAACCACACTGGTCAGAAACACACTGGTCAGAAACACGGTGGTCAGAAACACAGTGGTACGAAACACAGTGGTCAGAAACACAGTGGTCAGAAACACAGTGGTGAAAAACACCGTGGTCAGAAACACAGTGGTCAGAAACACAGTGGTCAGAAACACAGTGGTCAAAACACACTGGTCAGAAACACACCGGTCAGAAACAGACTGGTCAGAAAGTAAGTGGTCATAAACACACTGGTCAGAAACATACTGGTCAGAAACACACTGGTCAGAAACACAGTCGTCAGAAACACTCTGGTCAGAAACCCACTGTTCGGAAACACACTGGTCAGAAAAACACTGGTCATAAACACAGTGGTCAGAAACACAGTGGTTAGAATTACACTGGTCACAAACACACTGGTCAGACACACAGTTGTCAGGAACACAGTGGTCAGAAAAACACTGGTCAGAAACAAATTGGTCAGAAGCACACTGGTCAGAAACACAGTGGTCAGAAACACAGTGGTGAGAAACACGGTGGTCAGAAACACAGTGGTCAAAAACACACTGGTCAGAAACACAGTGGTCAGAAACACAAACACAGTGGTCAGAAAAACAGTGGTCATAAACACGGTGGTCAGGAACACGGTTGTCAGGAAACGGTGGTCAGAATCACAGTGGTCAGAAACACACTAGTTAGAAACACAGTTGACAGAAACACAGTGGTCCGAACACACTGGTCAGAAACACACTGTCATAAACACACTGGTCAGAAACATTCTGGTCAGAAACACACTTGTCAGAAACACACTGGTCATAAACACAGTGGTCAGAAACACACTGGTCAGAAACACACTGGTCATAAACACAGTGGTCAGAAACACACTGGTCAGAAACACACTGGTCAGAAACATAGTAGTCAGACACACAGTGGTCAGAAACACGGTGGTCAGAGACACAATGGTCAGAAATACAGTGATCAGAAACACAGTGGTCATAAACATTGCGGTCAGAAACACACTGGTAAAAAACACAATGGTCAGAAACACAGTGGTCAGAAACACAGTGGTCGGACACACATTGGTCAGACACACACTCGTCAGAAACACAGTGGTCAGAAACACATTGGCCAGAAACACACTGGTCAAAAACACACTGGTCGGATACACGTTGGTTAGAAATGCAGTGGTCAGAAACACAGTGGTCAGGAGTACAGTGGTCAGAAACACACTGGTCAGAAACACACAGGTCAGAAACTCAATGGTCAGAAACACAGTGGTCAAGAACACAGTGGTCAGAAACACAGTGGTCAGAAACACACTGGTCAGAAACACAGTGGTCAGAAGCACAGTGGTCAGAAACACACTTGTCACAAACACAGTGGTCAGGAACACAGTGGTCAGAAACACACTGATCAAAAACACAGTGGTCAGAAACACATTGGTTATAAACACTGTGGTCAAAAACATGTCAACCGGCCTGAGGCAAACGGACTAGAAAACAAGGCCGACACAATATCACCTGCCGTCCGCTCCTAGCATTTCAGCTAGGAGAAGATATCACCATCGGGATCACGATTCCACACTGAGCACTTCCTAGGCAATCACTTGCTAGCAACTGTGTCCACTTAATACTTGGTCACTTTCGCGCGAGGTGGTAGTCAAAGACTAACTCCTGGGGCTTAGACCAACCAGTGTCTTCTTTATAGTGTTCCTTAGTTGGACAACTCTGTGAGGAGCATCTAAGGCCAGATTGTGTAATTAGAATGAGGAATGAGCCTGGTACATATAGTCCTAGGCCTGGCTTCTAAGGTGTGTGGGTAGTGGCACGTTTGGGGTGGTCACTCCACACCNTGCCGTCCGCTCCTAGCATTTCAGCTAGGAGAAGATATCACCCTCAGGATCACGGTTCCACACTGAGCAGTTCCTAGGCAATCACTTGCTAGCAACTGTGTCCACTTAACACTTGGTCACTTTCGCGCGAGGTGCTAGTCAAAGACTAACTCCTGGGGCTTAGACCAACCAGTGTCTTCTTTATACTGTTCCTTAGTTGGACAACTCTGTGAGGAGCATCTAAGGCCAGATTGTGTAGTTAGAATGAGGAATGAGCCTGGTACATATAGTCCTAGGCCTGGCTTCTAAGGTGTGTGGGTAGTGGCACGTTTGGGGTGGTCACTCCACACCACCTCACCAGTCCGCCAATTGGCGCATCCACTGACCCTAAGTGGCGCACTCTCCTTATGCTTGGAGAAATGTCTAAGAAACATCCCCTGTGCTAGAAGGTCAAAAAACCTCCTGCGCACATCAAGGCTCGATTGCAGGACCTGTTGTCCCTAAGTCCAACATGCTATCCGTTGCGCTACACTTCTGGTGTCTCGCTTGGACTTGCACCACGAACAAGGTTTGGGGGACTTACTCCAAGGGAGCAGTGCATGCCCAACCTGTCCGTCAACCCATAGCAGTGGCCATGGGGCATAGAAGAACAACAATCTCTCCCTTGCACCGTAGGCTACCTGCTGTGGTAGTTTTCTTCGGCATGAACCTGTAGCTCTAGATTGTGCTTGTGCATGTCAGTTTTTTGTCTGGTCTTTAGTTCTCGTCTCTTGCATCCACCATGCGGACTCCTCGAGCACATGCAACATGCAAATCACTGTCTAGCGGCTTTGTCAAGAAGTCCGCAAGCATTTTCTTGGTTGCGACGTGCTCTAGTTCCACGACACCCTTGGCGATAAGGTCACGTGAGTAGTGGTACCGAATATTGATGTGCTTTGTACGCCGGGAGATCATGTCGTCCTCTGCCATAGCCATGGCACTTTGGTTGTCGATGCGGATGAGTGTTGCCTCCTCTTGTGGCTCCTTGATCTCATCAAGCAAACTGCAAAGCCACTGTGTTTGCTTGCACACTTCGGAGAGTGCAATGTACTCCGCCTCAGCAGTAGAAAGCGAGACGCAGTCCTGCTTCCTGCTTGCCCACAAGACCGCACCACCGTTGAGAAGACAAACAAACCCTGAGGTGGACTTCCTGTCATCAATCCGTCCTCCCCAGTCCGCGTCAGTATAGCATGTCAGCCGCAGCAAGTCTGATCCTTGTAGACATCCAAACCGGAGTCCGACGTGCCGGGTCTTTTTGAGGTAGCAAAAAATCCGCTTCACGACTTGCCAATGTTCTGGCCCAGGGTTGGCCACAAACCTGCTCACCTGACCCACTGCAAAATCAATGTCAGGTCCTGTTCCCACCATTGCATACATGAGGCTTCCAACGGCGGACTGGTATGGACTGTTTTGCATCTCCTGCCGGTCTGCCTCGTTACTTGGTGACATGGAGGAGGGGAGCTTGCAGTCCGAGGGCATGGGGGTGCTGACGGGCTTGTAGTCCACCATGTTGTAGCGCTTCAAGATGTCCATGATGAACTTGGTCTGGTTGAGCTCGATGGTGCCTGCTTTGCGGTTGCAGTGAACAACAATCCCGAGGTAGTACTCGAGAGGTCCCATGTCCTTCATCTTAAATCTGCTGGCCAGATTTTTCTTGAGGTCCGTGAGGGCCTCCTGCGAGGAAGAACACATGATAAGATCATCCACGTACAACACCACAAGTAGCAAGCCACGTTCATCCTCCCGCACATAGACGCTAGGATCATCTTTGCAATGTGCAAAGGAGATCTCAGCCATGAAGCTGTCGATCTCCTTGTACCAGATCCTTGGGGCCTGCTTCAGTCCGTACAACGCCTTCACCAGCTTGCACACCTTACCCTCGGGTGCTTTGACACCTTCCGGTACCTCCATTAGCACCTCCTGGTCGAGCTTCCCATAAAGGAAGGCTATCTTCACATCCATCTGGTGGATCTCAAGGTCTTTGGCGGCAGCGACAGCAAGCAAGGACCTGATGGAGGCAAACGCGACGACCGGTGCGAAGGTCTCATCGTACTCAGAACCTGCGCGCTGTGAGAACCCTTTCGCCACGACCCTTGCCTTGTACTTGTCGATGCTATCATCTTGTTTCCGCTTCAACCTGAGCACCCACTTTGAGCCCACCACGTGAGAGTTAGCGGGTCTGTCCACCAGCACCCATGAGCCATTTTCTTCGATGGATGCGAGCTCGCTGTCCACCGCCTCCTTCCACTTGGCCGCATCGGGCCTTGCCAGCGCTTCAGCCATAGTGAGCGGCTCTCCCTGAGCCAAACAGGACTCGCTCAGTCCAGTCCAGCTTCCACTGTCAGCGTTATACTTTGGATTTTGTTTTCTTTGTCGTGTGCTGCGACGTTGCATTGCTGGTGGATGTTTGCCGTGCTGTTGCTCCTGTGGTGTTGGCTGTCCTGGAGTTGAATTTTCCTCTTTTGAAGAGCCACTGGCCTCCGAGCTGGTCTCAGAGGCCTCGGACGTCTCCGACTCCGTGTCGGAGCTCGCCGCTGCGTCAGCCTGCGCAGCCGCTCCCCCTGGCACACCACTCTTCTTCACGGCCTGCCGCACTGGCACCACTTGCCAGTTTTCAGGAGCTTGATCTCCTGACTCTAGGAGCACCAACCACTCTCCCTGTTTTGGAGCTTCCGTGGGATCAAGCATCTCTTCCTTGCCTGGTTTCCTCTTGTCAAAGGTGACATCCCGGCTGGTAATGAGTCTTCTTCCTGCCAGATCCCACAAGCGATATGTCTTGTCGACCGTCTCATAGCCCAGCATAACGCACTTTCGTGCTCTTGAATCCAGCTTGCCGGCACCCTCACCCGCCTGGACCTTTGGCCATGCGGTGCAGCCGAATACTTTCAGGTGTGATGCGTCCGGCTTCTTTCCTGACCAAACTTCTTGTGGTGTCATCTGTTGCTTTCCCTTCTTGTTTCCGCGCCTGCCCAGAGCAGCCGTAGGAGTCAGGTTGACGAGATAGCATGCCGTTCTTGCCGCTTCTGCCCAGAACCGTGGTGGAAGCTTTGCATCGAAGAGCATGCTACGCACCATGCCGAGGATGGTCTGATTCATCCGTTTGGCAACACCATTGCCCTGCGGCGTGTAAGGCGTTGTGGGCTGGTGGTTGATCCCATGTTGCCGCAACCAGTCCTTGCATGCCTCGCACTCTCCGCCGTTATTGCTCCGCATCCCTTTGACTCTCTTTTCGGTCTGCCACTCCACCATGGCGACAAACTCCTACAACTTTTCTCTGACCTCTCCCTTTGTTTTGAGGAAGAAGATCCACACCTTGCGGCTGTGGGCGTCTATGAAGGTCAGAAAATACTTGCTACCACCGTTTGATGCCGTGCGAAAGGGTCCGCACACATTGGTGTGAATCAGGTCAAGGGCTGATTCTGCGAGGCCACCATTGCGCTCAAAGCGAGTTCGCTTGGTCTTGCCTTGGAGGCAAGGTTCACACAGGCAACCACACTCAACCGCATCCTTCTTGCAACCATCCATGCCACGGACCAGCTGTTGTTGCTGAATGACTTGGAGCGTGCTGCTTGCAACGTGCCCAAAGCGTCTGTGCCACAGATCAGCGTCTTCATCCTTTGCGGCAGAGGATGCTTTTCAGTTCTTGTTGGTATGCTCTCTTGTGTTGGTGCCGAGACCATTGCCTCCGCTGCACCCGCATGACCCTCGTCTTCCGTGGTCTTTGCTACCGTTGTCTGCAATACGTAGAGTCCGTCAACCCGTGGAACGTGTGCCACGAGATCTTTGTTGGCATAGAGGACCTTGATGTCTTCGTTCTTGGTGATGACAGCCTTCTTCTGCGTGAACACCACTGTCATGTCGTTGTCCGTTATCTTTGACACGGACAGACGGTTTGCCGCAAAGGAGGGCATGTAGACCACATCACGTAGCCGTAGATCCTTCTCTGCACCATTAAGGTTGATGCTCACCAGCTTGTCTCCCACGCCCTTTGCGTTGACGACACTGCCGTTTGCACATCTGAACCGCCAATTGGTGGGGCCGATGGGGACTAACCCAGCCTGGTCGTTGGTGGAGTCATGATCGGTGCCGGAGTCGAGCCCAAAAGCTCCTCGCCTGAGCAGCGCCGCTCCTTTTGCTGAAGGCGTGCTCTGTGTCATCATGTTGGTGGCCTCTTTGCCACCCTTTTTGTTGCCTTTGTTCCCACCGCTTCCGCCGTCTTCCTTCTTTGGCGACCTGCACTCTCTTGCCCAGTGCCCAGGTTTGCCGCAGTTGCGGCAGTTATCCTGTCGCTTGGGAGCCTTGCCGCCATTGTTGCCTCCGTCGCCACCGCTTCCGCTGCCGCCTTTCTGACCAGAGGCTGACCCTTTGCTCTCGCGGCCACCGTAGCGTGCGGCATAGGCTGAGAAGTTAGCCTCGCTTCCGCTGCGGTGCATGGCCTTGTTTCGCACGTACTCAGACAATGCCGTGTACGTCAGGTCGTCCTCCTTCCAGCCGCCCATGACGGTGATCATTGGACTCCAGCTCTCCTGCAGCGCCACGAGGAGGATCATGGCTTGCATGTTCTCGTCAAGGTCCCAGTTCATCTGGCGAGCCTCGCCAAGGAGTCCTTGAAACTCCTGTAGGAAATCGGGGATTGATTCGCCCTCATTCACCCGCATGCTGATCAGCCGTTGTAGGATGAATAGTCTGTTTGCGAGGGAGGTGGATTGTTGCACACGCTTGAGCTTGTCGTTCGGAAGCCAGCGTGTACCCGGCAATGATGGGAACATACCTCTTGGCTATCGCGTTGCTGAGGAATGACATTACAATGTCATTTTGATCCATCCAAGCCTAATGCTCAGATGTGCCTTCCGCGGGAACCTGCTCCTCTCCCTTCAGTAGCTTGATGAAGCCGCGCACTTTCATCGCCAGTTCAAACTGCCATCTCCAAAGGGGGAAGTCAATCCCCTCGAAAATGGGGATTCCTCGCAAGGATCCAAGACCTTGCGGCAGTGACATAGCACTCACTTTTGCTCCAGTGGTCTGCCCTGTGGTAGCCACTGTTGAGCTTGAGGACTGCCCTGTGGCAGCCCCCACTCCTCCCGATGGGTCAACCATTTTTGTTGCCCTTGTCTGCTTCCCACATCTCTGCTGCGTTGAGGTCGATGTAGGCTGATGTTAGCTGATGTCTGCTACCGGTTTTAGGATGCAGATCCGTTGCTTACCCCTCCAGCCGATGTTCACTTGCAGACAGATAATATATCTACACCAACACACCCAAGGTCTTGCCACCAAGGGCAGAGCTTGTCCTGGTTTGGACACAAGGGTCGTGCCTCCAAGGGCAGAGCTTGTCCTTAGTCCGTGTGTGCTAAGTGCAGACCAAGCCGTTGGAGCTGATGAAGCTCATGGAGCTGATGGAGTTGATGGAGCCGGCGTGTGCACCTGGAGAGAGCGTACTAGAGTTGAGCGAAGCGTGCCTTACAACTGGTCAGTGTGGGCCCATAACCCTTTGTCAACCGGCTTGAGGCAAACAGACTAGAAAACAAGGCCGACACAATAGCACCTGCCGTCCGCTCCTAGCGTTTCAGCTAGGAGAAGATATCACCCTCTGGATCACGGTTCCACACCAAGCAGTTCCTAGGCAACTGTGTCCACTTAACACTTGGTCACTTTCGCGCGAGGTGCTAGTCAAAGACTAACTCCTAGGGCTTAGACCAACCAGTGTCTTCTTTATACTGTTCCTTAGTTGGACAACTCTATGAGGAGCATCTAAGGCTAGATTGTGTAATTAGAATGAGGAATGAGCGTGGTACAGATAGTCATAGGCCTCACTTCTAAGGTGTGTGGTAGTGACACTTTTGGGGTGGTCACTCCACACCACCTCACCAGTCTGCCAATTGGCGCATCCACCGACCGCCAAGTGGCGCACTCTCCTCATGCATGGAGAAATGTCTAAGAAACTTCCCGTGTGCTAGAAGGTTCAAACCCCTCCTGCCCACATCAAGGCTCGATCGCAGGACCTTTTGTCCCTAAGTCCAACATACTATCCGTTCCGCTACACTTCTGGTGTCGCGCTTGGACTTGCACCACGAACAAGGTTTGGGGGACTTACTCCAAGGGAGCAGTGCATACCCAGCCTGTCCGTCAACCCATAGCAGTGGCCATGGGGCATAGAATAACAACAAAACAGAGTGGTCAGAAACACAATGGTCAGAAACACACTAGTGAGAAACACATTGGTCAGAAACACAGTGGTCAGAAACACAGTGGTCGGAAACACACTGGTCAGAAACACAGTGGTCAGAAACACAGTGGTCATAAACACACTGGTCAGGAACACAGTGGTCAGAAACACACTGGCAAAAAAAACGCTGGTCAGAAACACACTGGTCAGAAACACATTGGTCAGAAACACAGTGGTCAGAAATACAGTGGTCAGAAACACAGTGGTCAGAAACACACTGGTCAGACACACGGAGGTCAGACACACAGTGGTCACAAACACAGTGGTCAGAAACACAGTGGTCAAGAGCACACTTGTCAGAGGAACAGTGGTCAGAAACACAGTGGTTAGAAACACGCTGGTAAAAAACACAGAGGTCATAATTACACTGGTCAGAAACACACTGGTCACAAACACACTGGTCAGAAACACACTGGTCAGAAACACGGTGGTGAGAAACACAGTGGTCAGAAACACACTGGTCAGAAGCACAGTGGTCAGAAACACAAAGGTCAGAAACACAGAGGTCAGAAACACACTGGTCAGAAACACACTGGTCATAAACAAACTGGTAAGAGACACACTGGTCAGAGACACATTGGTCAGAAACACAGTGGTCAGAAACACATTGGTCAGAAACACACTGGTCAGAACACAGTGGTCAGAAACACACTGGTCAGAAACACAGTGGTAAAAAACACAGTGGTCAGAAACGCACTGGTCAGAAACACATTGGTCAGAAACACAGTGGTCAGAAAAACAGTGGTCAGAAACACAGTGGTCAGAAATACACTGGTGAGAAACACAGTGGTCAGAAACACGGTGGTCAGAAACACAATGGTCAAAAGCACAGTGGTCAGAAACACACTGGTCCAAAACTCAGTGTTCAAAACCACACTGGTGATAAACACAGTAGTCAGAAACACAGTGGTCAGAATAACAGTGGTCAGAAACACAGTGGTGAGAAATACACTGGTCAGAAACACAGTGGTCAGAAACACAGTGGTCTGAAACACAGTGGTCAGAACCACAGTGGTACGAAACACAATGGTCAGAAACACAGTGGTCAGCAGCACAGTGGTCAGAAACACACCGGTCCGAAACACAGTGGAAACAACCACACTGATCCGAAACACAGTGGTCAGAAACACAGTGGTCAGAAACACAGTGGTCAGAAACACAGTGGTCAGAAACACAGTGGTCAGACTCACACTGGTCAGAAACACAGTGG
>SZWC01000005.1:727361-742477 GCA_023375785.1 Penium margaritaceum | reverse complement strand
TGATCAGAAACACAGTGGTCAGAAACACAGTGGGCAGAAACACAGTGGTTAGAAACACAGTGGTCGCAAACACAGTGGTCAGAAACACCTTGGTCAGAAACACAATGGTCAGAAACTCAGTGGTCAGAAACACACTGGTCAAAAACACACTGGTCAAAAACACACTGGTGAGAAACAAAGTGGTCAGAAACACAGTGGTCAAAAACACACTAGTCAGGAACACAGTGGTCAGAAACACATTGGTCAGAAACACAGTGGTCAGAAACACAGTGGTCAGAAACACAGTGGTCAGAAACACAGTGGTCAGACACACAGTGGTCAGAAACAAAGTGGTCAGAAACACAGAGGTCAGAAACACACTGGTCAGAAGCATAGTGGTCAGAACACACAATGGTCAGAAACACATTGGTCAGAAACACAGTGGTCAGAACCACACTGGTCAGAAACACAATGGTCAGAAACGCAGTGGTCAGAAACACACCGGTCAGAAACACGTTGGTCAGAAACACAGTTGTTACAAATACAGTGGTCAGAAACACTGTGGTCAGAAACACACTCGTCAGAAACACACTGGTCAGATACACACTGGTCAGAAACACGGTGGTCGGAAACACAGTGGTCAGAAAAACACACTGGTCAGAAACACAGTGGTCAGAAACACAGTGGTCAGAAACACAGTGGTTAGAAACACACTGGTCAGAAACACGGTGGTCAGAAATACAGTGGTCAGAAACACACTGGTCGGAAACACACTGGTCAGAAAGACAGTGGTCAGAAATACACCAGTCAGAGAGACAGTGGTCAGGAACACAGTGGTCAGAATCACAGTGGTCACAAACACAGTGGTCACATACACGCTGGTCAGAAACACAGTGGTCAGAATCACAGTGGTTAGAAACACAGTGGTCAGAAACACACTGGTCAGAAACACAATGGTCACACACCCACTGGTCAGAAACACTCTGGTCAGAAACACAGTGATCAGAAACACAGTCGTCAGAAACACAGTGGTCAGAAACACACTGGTCAGAAATTCACTGGTTAGAAACACACTGGTCAGGAACACAGTAGTCAGGAACACAGTGGTCAGAAACACGGTGGTCATAAACACAGTGGTCAGAAACACAGTGGTCAGAAACACCGTGGTCAGAAACACAGCGGTCAGAAACAAAGTGGACAGAAACACTGTGGTCAGAAACACACTGGTCAGAGGCACATTGGTCAGAAACACAGTGGTCAGAAATACAGTGGTCAGAAACACTGTGGCCAGAAACACACTGGTCAGAAACACAGTGGTCAGAAACACAGTGGTCAGAAAGCCAGTGGTCATAAACACAACGGTCAGAACCACAGTGGTCAGAAACACAGTGGCCAGAAACACACTGGTCAGAAACACAGTGGTCAGAAACACAGTGGTCAGAAACACACTGGTCAGACACACAGTGGACACAAACACAGTGGTCAGAAATACACAGGTCAGAAACACACTGGTCAGAAATACACTGGTCCGGAACACACTGGTCAGAATCACAGTGGTCAGAAGCACACTGGTCAGAAACATGGTGGTCAGAAACACAGTGGTCAGAAACACAGTGGTCAGAAACACAGTGGTCAGAAATACAGTGGTCAGAACCACAGTGGTTAGGAACACACTGGTCAGAGGAACACTGGTCAGAAACATAGTGGTCAGAAACACAATGGTCAGAAACACAGTGGTCAGAAACATAGTGGTCAGAAACACAGTGGTCATGAACTCAGTGGTCATAAACATAGTGGTCAGAAACTCAGTGGTCAGAAACACAGTGGTCAGAAACAGAGTGATCAGAAACACACTGGTAGAAAACAAACTGGTCAGAAACACAGTGGCCAGGAACACAGTTGTCAGAAATACAGCGGTCAGAAACATGGTGGTCAGAAACACAGTGGTCAGAAACACAGTGGTCAGAAACACAGTGGTCAGAAACACAGTGGTCAGAAACACAGTGGTAAGAAACACAGTGGTCAGAAACACAGTGGTTAGAAACACAGTGGTCAGAAACACAGTGAACAAAACACAGTGGTCAGAAGCACAGTAGTTAAACACACTGGGCAGAAACACAGTGGGCACAAACACAGTGGTCAGAAACACACTAGTCAAAAACACCCTGGTCAGAAACACAGTGGTTTGAGTTCCAGTGGTCAGAAAGACACTGGTCAGAAACACAGTGGTCAGAAACACAGAGGTCAGAAACACAGTGGTCAGAAACACAGTGGTCAGAAACACAGTGGTTAGAAACACAGTGGTCAGAAACACACTGGTCAGATACACAGTGGTCATAAACATGTTTGTCACAAACACAATGGTTAGAAACACAGTGGTCAGAAACACAATGGTCAGAAACACAGTGGTCCGAAACACAGTGGTTAGAAACACACTGGTCAAAAACACACCGGTTAGAAACACGCTGGTCAGAAACACACTGGTCAGAAACACAGTGATCAGAAACGCAGTGGTCAGAAACACAGTGGCCAGAAACACAGTGGTCAGAAACACAGTGGTCAGAAACACACTGGTCAGAAACACACAGGAAAGAAACACAGTGGTCAGGGACACAGTGCTCAGAAACACACTGGTCAAAAACACACTGGTCAGAAACACACTGGTGAGAAACACACTGGTCATAAACACAGTGGTCATAAACACAGTGGTCAGAAACAGAGTGGTCAGAAACACAGTGGTCAGAAACACAGTGGTCAGAAGCACGGTGGTAAGAAACACAATGGTCGGAAACACAGTTGTCAGAAACACAGTGGGCACAAACACATTGGTCAGAAACACACTGGTCAGAATTACATTGGTCAGAAACACAATGGTCAGAACCACAGTGGTCAGAAAGACACTGGTCATAAAACAGTGGTTTGAAACACACAGGTCAGAAACACAGTGGTCAGAAAACAGTGGTCAGAAACACAGTGGTCAGAAACACGGTGGCCAGAAACACACTGGTCAGAGGCACACTGGTCAGAAACATAGTGGCCATTAACACTGTGGTCAGAAACACAGTGGTCTGAAACACGGTGGTCAGAAACACAGTGGTCAGAAACACACTGGTTGGAAACACGGTGTTCAGAAACACATTGGTCAGGAACACAGTGGTCAGAAACAAAGTGGTCTGAAACACAGTGGTAAAAAACACACTGGTCAAAAACAACCTGGTTAGATACACAGTGGTTACAAACACAGTGGTCAAAAACACACTGGTCAGAAACTCAGTGGTCAGAAACACGGTGGTCAGAAACACAGTGGTCAGAAACACAGTGGTCAGAAACACAGTGGTCCAAAACACAGTGGTCAGACACCCACTGGTAAAAAACACACTGGTCAGAAACACAGTGGTCAGATACACATTGGTCAGAAACACTGTGGTCAGAAACACACTGGTCAGAAACACACTGGTCAGAAACGCAGTGGTCAGAAACACACTGGTCACAAACACGCTGGTCAGAAACACAGTGGTCAGAAACACACTGGTCAGAAACACACTGGTCAGAAACGCAGTGGTCAGAAACACACTGGTCACAAACACGCTGGTCAGAAACACAGTGGTCAGAAACACACTGGTCAGAAACACAGTGGTCAGAAACACACTGGTCAGAAACACACCGGTCAGAGACACAGTGGTCAGAAACACAGCGGTTAGAAACACACTGGACAGAAGCACAGTGGTCAGAAACACAGTGGTCAGAAACACACTGGTTAGAAACACACTGGTCAGAAACACACTGGTCAGAAACACACTGACCAGAGAGACAGTGGTAAAAAACACACTGGTCAGAATCACAGTGGTCAGAAACACAGTGGTCAGAAACTCAGTGGTCAGGAACACAGTGGTCAGAAACACGGTGGTCAGAAACACAGAGGTCAGAAAGACACTGGTCAGAAACACAGTGGTCATGAACTCAGTGGTCAGAAACACAGTGGTCAGACACACAGTGGGCACAAACACAGTGGTCAGAAACACAGTGGTCAGGAACACACTGGTCAGAAACACGCTGGTCAGAAACACACTGGTCAGAAACACACTGGTCTGGAGCACAGTGGTCAGAAACACACTGGTCAGAATCACAGTGGTCAGAAACACAGTGGCCAGAAACACAGTGGTCAGAACACAGGGGTCAGAAATACAGTGGTCAGAAACACAGTGGTCAGAAACACAGTGGTCAGAAACACAGTGGTCAGAAACACAGTGGTCAGAAACACAGTGGTCAGAAACACAGTGGTCAGAAACACAGTGGTCAGAAACACAGTGGTCAGAAACACAGTGGTCAGAAACACAGTGGTCAGAAACACAGTGGTCAGAAACACAGTGGTCAGAAACACAGTGGTCAGAAACATACAGTTCAGAAACACAGTGGTTAAGGCTGCACACCAAATCCTAGGATCCGGGGATCTTATCCGGGAATCCGGATCCGGATCCGGATCCGGGGATCCGGATCCTTGATCAAGATTCGATCCGGGATTTGGGAATCTTTTAGCCACATAAAAAAGAGGGGAAAACGGGGTTAGGAGTAGAAAATGTAAGGCATTATCCTTGCTTAGCCTATAGGATCCGGAAAAGATTCGGGGATCCATAGGATCCGGGGATCTTTTCTTGGATCCGAGGATCCAAATCCATCCTAGGATCCGGAACCGGGGATCAAGATCCAACATGAGATCCGGGAATCTTACCCGGTGTGCACCCTTAACAGTGGTCAGGAACTCAGTGGTCAGAAACACAGTGGTTAGACACGCAGTGGGCACAATCACAGTGGTCGGAAACACAGTGGTCAGAAACACACTGGTCAGAAACACACTGGTCAGAGACACACTGGTCAGAAACACAGTGGTCTGAAACACAGTGGTCAGAAACACACTGGTCAGAAATACAGTGGTCAGAAACACAGTGGTCAGAAACACAGTGGTCAGAAACATAGTGGTCAGAAACACAGTGGTCAGACACACAGTGGTCAGAAACACAGTGGTCTGAAACACAGTGGTCAGAAACACACTGGTCATAAAATCGAAATTCGGTTTGTATCGATCCATTTGATTTATTATAGTGGTAAAAAAGTATATATATATATATAGAACTAAAAACAATTAAAACAAAATGTTAAATTATAATACACAGTGGTTTGAAACACAGTGGTCAGAAACACAGTGGTCAGAAACACAGTGGTCAGACACACAGTGGTCAGAAACACAGTGGTCTGAAACACAGTGGTCAGAAACACACTGGTCATAAAATCGAAATTCGGTTTGTATCGATCCATTTGATTTATTATAGTGGTAAAAAAGTATATATATATATATAGAACTAAAAACAATTAAAACAAAATGTTAAATTATAATACACAGTGGTTTGAAACACAGTGGTCAGAAACACAGTGGTCAGAAACAGAGTGGTCAGAAACACGGTGGGCACAAACACAGTGGTCAGAAACACACTGGTCAGAAACACACTGGTCAGAAACACATTGGTCAGAAGCACAGTGGTCAGAAAGACACTAGTCAGAAACACAGTGGTCAGAAACACAGAGGTCAGAAACACTGTGGTCAGAAACACAGTTGTGAGAAACATAGTGGTCAGAAACACACTGGTCAGAAACACACTGGTCAGAGGCACACTGGTGAGAAACATACTGGTCACAAACACAGTGGTCAGAAACACAGTGGTTATAAACTTAGTGGCGAGAAACATAGTGGTTAGAAACACACTGGTCGGAAACATTGTGGTCAGAAAAACATTGGTCAGAAACACAGTGGTCAGAAATACAGTGGTCAGAAACACAGTGGTCAGAAACACACTGGTCAAAAACACACTGGTGAGAAACACAGTGGTCAGAAAGACAGAGGTCAAAAACACACTGGTCAGAAACACAGTGGTCAGAAACACAGTGGTCAGAAACACAGTGGTCTGAAACACACTGGTCAGAAATACGGTGGTCAGAAACACAGTGGTCTGACACACAGTGGTCAGAAACACAGTGGTCAAAAACTTAGTGGCGAGAAACACAGTGGTTAGAAACACACAGGTCGGAAACATTGTGGTCAGAAACACATTGGTCAGAAACACAGTGGTCAGAAACACAGTGGTCAGAAACACACTGGTCAAAAACACACTGGTGAAAAACACAGTGGTCAGAAACACAGAGGTCAGAAACACACTGGTCAGAAGCATAGTGGTCAGAACACACAATAGGCAGAAACGCATTGGTCAGAAACACAGTGGTCATAAATGCACTGGTCATAACACAATGGCCAGAAACGCAGTGGTCAGAAACACACCGTTCAGAAACACGCTGGGCAGAAACACAGTTGTCACAAACACAGTGGTCAGAAACACTGTGGTCAGAAACACACCGGTCAGAAACACACTGGTCAGAAACACAGTGGTCAGAAACACACTAGTCAGAAACACAGTGGTCGGAAACACAGTGGTCAGAAAAACACACTGGTCAGAAACACGGTGGTCAGGAACACAGTGGTCAGAAACACAGTGGCTAGAAACATACGGGTCAGAAACACGGTGGTCAGAAACATAGTGGTCAGAAACACACTGGTCAGAAACACACTCGTCAGAAACACAGTGGTCAGAAACACACTGGTCAGAGAGACAGTGGTCAGAAACACAGTTGTCAGAATCACAGTGGTCACAAACATAGTGGTCACATACACACCGGTCAGAAACACACGGGTCAGAATCACAGTGGTCAGAAACAGAGTGGTCAGAAGCACACTGGTCAGAAACACAAGGGTCACAAACACACTGGTCAGAAACATTCTGGTCAGAAACACAGTGATCAGAAACACAGTCACCAGAAACACAGTGGTCAGACACACACTGGTCAGAAACACACTGGTCAGAAACGCACTGGTCAGAATCACAGTGGTCAGAAGCACAGTGGTCAGAAACACACTGGTCAGAAACATAGTGGTCAGAAACACAGTGGTCAGAAACACAGTGGTCAAAAACACAGTGGTCAGAAATACAGTGGTCAGAAACACAGTGGTCAGGAACACACTGGTGAGAGGAACACTGGTCAGAAACATAGTGGTCAGAAACACAGTGGTCAGAAACACAGTGGTCAGAAACATCGTGGTCAGAAACACAGTGGTCAGAAACTCAGTGGTCAGAAACATAGTGGTCAGAAACACAGTGGTCAGAAACACAGTGGTCAGAAATACGGTGGTCAGAAACACACTCGTTAAAAGACAAACTGGTCAGAAACACAGTGGGCAGGAACACAGTTGTAAGAAACACAGTGGTCAGAAACACACTGGTCAGAAACACAGTGGTCAGAAACACTGTGGTCAGAAACACAGTGGTCATAAACACAGTGGTCAGAAACACAGTGGTCAGAAACACAGTGGTCAGAAACACGGTGGTCAAAAACACAGTGGTCAGAAAAACAGTGGTCAGAAACACAGTGGTCTGAAACACACTGTTCAGAGGCATACTGGCGAGAAACACACTGGTCAGAAACACAGTGGTCACAAACACAGCGGTCAGAAACACAGTGGTCAGAAACACAGTGGTCATAAACACAGTGGTCAGAAACACAGTGGTCAGAAACACAGTGGTCAGAAACACGGTGGTCAAAAACACAGTGGTCAGAAAAACAGTGGTCAGAAACACAGTGGTCTGAAACACACTGTTCAGAGGCATACTGGCGAGAAACACACTGGTCAGAAACACAGTGGTCACAAACACAGCGGTCAGAAACACAGTGGTCCGAAACACAGTGGTCAGAAACACAGTGGTCAGAAACGCAGTTGTCAGAAACACTGTGGTCAGAAACACAGTGGTCAGAAACACAGTGGTCAGGAAGACAGTGGTCAGAAACACAGTGAACAAAACACAGTGATCAGAAACACAGTGGTCAGAAACACACTGGGCAGAAACACAGTGGGCACAAACACAGTGGTCAGAAACACACTGGTCAAAAACACCCTGGTCAGAAACACAGTGGTTTGACTTCCAGTGGTCAGAAGGACATTGGTCAGAAACACAGTGATCAGAAACACAGAGGTCAGAAACACAGTGGTCAGAAACACAGTGGTCAGAAATACAGTGGTCAGAAACACAATGGTCACAAACTCACTGGTCAGAGGCACACTGGTCGGAAACATAGTGGTCAGAAACATAGTGGTCAGAAACACAGTGGTCAGCCACACAGTGGTCCGCAACACACTGGTCAGAAACACAGTGGTCAGAAATACGCTTGTCAGAAACATAGTGTTCAGAAACACATTGATCAGAAACACAATGGTCAAAAACACAGTGGTCAGAAACACAGTGGTCGGAAACACACTGGTCAAAAACACACCGGTCAGAAACACGCTGGTCAGAAACACACTGATCAGAAACACAGTGATCAGAAGCACACTGGTCGGAAACACAGTGATCAGAAACGCAGTGGTCAGAAACACAGTGGTCAGAAACACAGTGTTCAGAAACACAGTGGTCAGAAACACACTCGTCAGAAACGCACAGGAAAGAAACACAGTGGTCAGAAACACAGTGGGCACAAACACATTGGTCAGAAACACACTGGTCAGAAACACACTGGTCAGAGACACACTGGTCAGAAACACACTGGTCAGAGACACACTGGTCAGAAACACACTGGTCAGAGACACACTGGTCAGAAACACACTGGTCAGAGACACACTGGTCAGAAACACACTGGTCAGAGACACACTGGTCAGAAACACACTGGTCAGAGACACACTGGTCAGAAACACACTGGTCAGAGACACACTGGTCAGAAACACACTGGTCAGAGACACACTGGTCAGAAACACACTGGTCAGAGACACACTGGTCAGAAACACACTGGTCAGAGACACACTGGTCAGAAACACACTGGTCAGAGACACACTGGTCAGAAACACACTGGTCAGAGACACACTGGTCAGAAACACACTGGTCAGAGACACACTGGTCAGAAACACACTGGTCAGAGACACACTGGTCAGAAACACACTGGTCAGAGACACACTGGTCAGAAACACACTGGTCAGAGACACACTGGTCAGAAACACAGTGGTCAGAAACACAGTTGTCAGAAACACGGTGGTCAGAAACACAGTGGCCTGGAACACAGTGGTCAGAGGCACACTGGTCAGAAACATAGTGGTCAGAAACACAGTGGTCAGAAACACAGTGGTCAGAGACATAGTGGTCAGAAACACACTGGTTGGAAACACAGTGGTCCGAAACACATCGGTCAGAAACCGAGTGGTCAGAAACACAGTGGTCAGAAACACAGTGGTCAGAAACACACAGGTCAAAAACACACTGGTGAGATACACAGTCGTCAGAAACACAATGGTAAAAAACACACTGGTCAGAAACTCAGTGGTCAGAAACACGGTAGTCAGAAACACATTGGTTAGAAACACAGTTGTCAGAAACACAGTTGTCAGACACCCAGTGGTCAGAAACACACTAGTCAGAAACACAGTGGTCAGACACACATTGCTCAGAAACACTGTGGTCAGAAGCACACTGGTCAGAACACACTGGTCAGAAACGCAGTGGTCAGAAACACACTGGTCACAAACAGGCTGGTCAGAAACACAGTGGTCAGAAACACACTGGTCAGCAACACAGTGGTCAGAAACACACTGGTCAGAAACACACTGGTCAGAAACACAGTGGTAAAAAACACATTGGTTAGAAACACATTGGACAGAAACACAGTGGTCAGAAACACAGTGGTCAGAAACACACAGGTCACAAACACACTGGTCAGAGAGACAGTGGTCAAAAACACAGTGGTCACAATCACAGTGGTCAAAAACACAGTGGTCACATACACACGGGTGAGAAACACACTGGTCAGAATCACATTGGTCAGAAACACAGTGGTCATAAACACACTGGTCAGAAACACAATGGTCACAAACACACTGGTCAGAAACACTCTGGTCAGAAACACAATGGTCAGAAACACAGTTGCCACAAACACTGTGGTCAGAAACACACTGGTCAGAAATACACCGGTCAGAAACACACTGGTCAGAAACACAGTGGTCAGGAACACAGTGGTCAGAAACACGGAAGTCAGAGACACATAGGTCAGAAACACAGTGGTCAGAAACACAGTGGTCAGAAACACACTGGTCAGAAACACACTGGTCAGAGGCACACTGGTGAGAAACAAAGTGGTCAGAAACATAGTGTTCAGAAAACACTGTGGTAAAAAACACACGGGTCAGAAACACAGTGGTCAGAAACACAGTGGTCAAAAATACAGTGGTCAGAAACAAAGTGGTCAGAAACACAGTGGTCAGAAACACAGTGGTCAGAAACACAGTGGTCAGCAACACAGTGGTCAGAAACACTGTGGCCAGAAACACACCGATCAGAAACACAGTGGCCAGAAACACAGTGGTCGGAAACACACTGGGCAGAAACACAGTGGGCACAAACACAGTGGTCAGCAACACAGTGGTCCGCAACACACTGGTCAGAAACACAGTGGTCAGAAATACGCTTGTCAGAAACACAGTGTTCAGAAACACATTGATCAGAAACACAATGGTCAAAAACACAGTGGTCAGAATCACACTGTGGTCGGAAACACACTGGTCAAAAACACACCGGTCAGAAACACGCTGGTCAGAAACACACTGGTCAGAAACACAGTGATCAGAAGCACACTGGTCGGAAACACAGTGATCAGAAACGCAGTGGTCAGAAACACAGTGGTCAGAAACACAGTGTTCAGAAACACAGTGGTCAGAAACACAGTGATCAGAAGCACACTGGTCGGAAACACAGTGATCAGAAACGCAGTGGTCAGAAACACAGTGGTCAGAAACACAGTGTTCAGAAACACAGTGGTCAGAAACACACTCGTCAGAAACGCACAGGAAAGAAACACAGTGGTCAGAAACACAGTGCTCAGAAACACACTGGTCAGAAACACACTTGTCATAAACACACTGGTGAGAAACACACTGGTCATAAACACAGTGGTCATAAACACAGTGGTCAGAAACACAGTGGTCAGAAACACAGTGGTCAGAAACACAGTTGTCAGAAACACGGTGGTCAGAAACACAGTGGTCAGAAACACAGTGGTCAGAAACACAGAGGTCAGAAACACAGTGGTCAGAAACACAGTGGTCAGAAACACAGTTGTCAGAAACACGGTGGTTAGAAACACAGTGGCCTGGAACACAGTGGTCAGAGGCACACTGGTCAGAAACGTAGTGGTCAGAAACACAGTGGTCAGAAACACAGTGGTCAGAAACACAGTGGTCAGAAACACAGTGGTCAGAAACACACTGGTTGGAAACACAGTGGTCCGAAACACATTGGTCAGAAACCGAGTGGTCAGAAACACAGTGGAAAGAAACACAGTGGTCAGAAACACAGTGGTCAGACACACATTGGTCAGAAACACTGTGGTCAGAAACACTGTGGTCAGAAACACAGTGGGCACAAACACATTGGTCAGAAACACACTGGTCAGAAACACAGTGGTCAGAAACACAGTGGTCAGAACCACAGTGGTCAGACAGACACTGGTCGGAAACACAGTGGTCAGAAACACAGAGGTCAGAAACACAGTGGTCAGAAACACAGTTGTCAGAAACACGGTGGTCAGAAACACAGTGGCCTGGAACACAGTGGTCAGAGGCACACTGGTCAGAAACACAGTTGTCAGAAACACGGTGGTCAGAAACACAGTGGCCTGGAACACAGTGGTCAGAGGCACACTGGTCAGAAACATAGTGGTCAGAAACACAGTGGTCAGAAACACAGTGGTCAGAGACACAGTGGTCAGAAACACACTGGTTGGAAACACAGTGGTCCGAAACACATCGGTCAGAAACCGAGTGGTCAGAAACACAGTGGTCAGAAACACAGTGGTCAGAAACACACAGGTGAAAAACACACTGGTGAGATACACAGTCGTCAGAAACACAATGGTAAAAATCACACTGGTCAGAAACTCAGTGGTCAGAAACACGGTAGTCAGAAACACATTGGTTAGAAACACAGTTGTCAGAAACACAGTTGTCAGACACCCAGTGGTCAGAAACACACTGGTCAGAAACACAGTGGTCAGACACACATTGGTCAGAAACACTGTGGTCAGAAGCACACTGGTCAGAACACACTGGTCAGAAACGCAGTGGTTAGAAACACACTGGTCACAAACACGCTGGTCAGAAACACAGTGGTCCGAAACACACTGGTCAGCAACACAGTGGTCAGAAACACACTGGTCAGAAACACACTGGTCAGAAACACAGTGGTCAAAAACACATTGGTTAGAAACACATTGGACAGAAACACAGTGGTCAGAAACACAGTGGTCAGAAACACACAGGTCAAAAACACACTGGTCAGAGAGACAGTGGTCAAAAACACAGTGGTCATAATCACAGTGGTCAAAAACACAGTGGTCACATACACACGGGTGAGAAACACACTGGTCAGAATCACATTGGTCAGAAACACAGTGGTCATAAACACACTGGTCAGAAACACAATGGTCACAAACACACTGGTCAGAAACACTCTGGTCAGAAACACACTGGTCAGAAACACAGTGGTCAGGAACACAGTGGTCAGAAACACGGAATTCAGAGACACTTAGGTCAGAAACACAGTGGTCAGAAACACAGTGGTCAGAACCACAGTGGTCAGAAAGACACTGGTCAGAAACACAGTGGTCAGAAACACACTGGTCAGAAACACAATGGTCAGAAACACAGTTGCCACAAACACTGTGGTCAGAAACACACTGGTCAGAAATACACCGGTCAGAAACACACTGGTCAGAAACACAGTGGTCAGGAACACAGTGGTCAGAAACACGGAATTCAGAGACACTTAGGTCAGAAACACAGTGGTCAGAAACACAGTGGTCAGAAACACAGTGGTCAGAAACACACTGGTCAGAACCACACTGGTCAGAGGCACACTGGTGAGAAACAAAGTGGTCAGAAACATAGTGTTCAGAAAACACTGTGGTAAAAAACACATGGGTCAGAAACACAGTGGTCAGAAACACAGTGGTCAGAAACACAGTGGTCAGAAACAAAGTGCTCAGAAACACAGTGGTCAGAAACACAGTGGTCAGAAACACAGTGGTCAGCAACACAGTGGTCAGAAACACTGTGGCCAGAAACACACCGATCAGAAACACAGTGGTCAGGAACTCAGTGGTCAGAAACACAGTGGCCAGACACACAGTGGGCACAAACACAGTGGTCAGAAACACAGTGGTTAGAAACACACTGGTCAGAAACACACTGGTCAGAAACACACTGGTCATAAACACAGTGGTCTGAAGCACAGTGGTCAGAAACACACTGGTCAGAATCACAGTGGCCAGAAACACAGTGGCCAGAAACACAGTGGTCAGAAATACAGTGGTC
This sequence comes from Penium margaritaceum, assembly GCA_023375785.1. Lineage (NCBI taxonomy): Eukaryota > Viridiplantae > Streptophyta > Zygnematophyceae > Desmidiales > Peniaceae > Penium > Penium margaritaceum. Next base: position 729,051 of record SZWC01000005.1, on the reverse strand, counting down.
AGAAACACAGTGGTCAGGAACACACCGGTGAGAGGCACACTGGTCAGAAACATAGTGGTCAGAAACACAGTGGTCAGAAACACAGTGGTCAGAAACAAAGTGATCAGAAACACAGTGGTCAGAAACTCAGAGGTCAGAAACACAGTGGACAGAAACACAGTGGACACAAACACAGTGGTCAGAAACACACTTGTCAGAAACACACTGGTCAGAAACACAGTGGTCAGAATTCCAGTGGTCAGGAAGACACTGGTCAGAAACACAGTGGTCAGAAACACAGACATCAGAAACACATTGGTCAGAAACACTGTGGTCAGAAACACAGTGATCAGAAACACATTGGTCAGAGGCACAGTGGTCAGAAACATAGTAATCAGAAACACAGTGGTCAGAAACACAGTGGTCGTAAACGCAGTGGTAAAAAACACAGTGGTCAGAAACACATTTGTCAGAAACACAGTGGTCAGAAACACAGTGGTCAGAAACACACTGGTCAGAAACACACTGGTCAAAAACACACTCGTTGGTGACAAGCTGGTCAGAAACACACTGTTCACAAACACAGTGGTCAGAAACACACTGGTCTGAAACACAGTGCTTAGAAACGCAGTGGCTAGAAACACAGTGACCAGAAACACAGTGGTCAGAAGCACAAAAGTCAGAAACACACCGGTCAGGAACACACAGGTAAGAAACACAGTGGTCAGAAAAACAGTGCTCGGAAACACAGTGGTCAGAAACACACTGGTCAGAAATACACTGGTGAGAAACACACTGGTCATAAACACATTGGTCATAAATACGGTGGTCAGAAACACAGTGGTCAGAAACACACTGGTCAGAAACACAGTGGTCAGAAACACAGAGGTCAGAAACACACTGGTCAGAAACACTGTGGTCAGAAACACAGTGGTCATAAACACAGTGGTCAGACACACAGTGGTCCCAAACACACTGGTCAGAAACACAGTAGTCAGAAACACAGTGGTTAGAAACACAGTGGTCAGAAACACACTGGTCAGAAACACAGTGGTCAAGGACACAGTGGTCATAAACACAGTGGTCAGACACACGGTGTACAGAAACACACTGGTCAGAAACACACTGGTCAGAAACGCTGTGGTAAGAAACATACTGGTCAGAAACAAAGTGGTCAGAAACACAGTGGTCAGAAACACAGTGGTCAGAAACACACTGGTCAGAAACACAGTGGTCAGAAAAACAGTGGTCAAAAACACACTAGTCAGAAACACAGAGGTCATTAACGTCTCTGGTCAGAAACACACTGGTCAGGAACACACTGGTCACAAACACAGTGGTCAGAAACACCGTGGTCCGAAACAAAGTGATCAGAAACCCAGTGGTCAGGAACACAGTGGTCAGAAACACACTGGTCAGGAACACACTAATCAGAAACACACCGGTCAGAAACACACCAGTCAGAAACACAGTGGTCAGAAACACTGTGGTCAGAAACACAGTGGTCATGAACACACTGGTCAGAAACACAGTGGTCACGAACACAGTGGTCAGAAACACACTGGTCAGAAACACACTGGTCAGAAACACAATGGTCAGAAACACACTTTTCATAAACACAGTGGTCAGAAACACAGTTGTCAGAAACACAGTGGTCAGAAACACAGTGGTCAGAAACACAGTGGTCAGAAACACACTGGTCAGAAACACA
>SZWC01000005.1:683636-725367 GCA_023375785.1 Penium margaritaceum | reverse complement strand
GTGGTCAGAAACACAGTGGTCAGAAACACAGTGGTCAGAAACACAGTGGTCAGAAACACAGTGGTCAGAAACACAATGGTCAGAAACACAGTGGTCAGAAACAGAGTGGTCAGAAACACAGTGGACAGAAACACTTTGGTCAGTAGCACAGTGGTCAGAAACACAGTGGGCAGAAGGGCCGCGGAAGGGCCTGATACCGGATGTGCTCCAGGTGACGCTGCTACTGTTGCCGCGGAAGGGCCTGATGCCGGAGGTGCTTTAGGTGATGCTGATACTGCTGGTGGCGCGGACCGTCCTGCACCAGCCGTGGGTCCCGTGGCTCGGCCTGCGGTCTGTCGCCGGATGGTTTGTCTCGTGGCGCCCTCACCCCCCCTGTTCGAAGGCAGGGACCCCGCGTTAGAAGGGTGAGCCATTGCGGAGGCTGTTCCGCGGTTGGCACCCGAGCTATGAGTGACACGGCGAGTGAACTGAGTGCCAAAACTGGCTGGCATGAGAACCATGGGAGAAGGAACGGAGAGCGGGCGAGTTGAAGTGAAGAGGGGAGTGAACGATCGAACGCCGGAAACAGAAATGAGACTAAGACTGCCAGCGCCGAGGAATATATCCGCTTGGCGTGGCGCGAGCCAATCAGCCGCCAGGAGCATGTCGTATGTGCGGACATCACACACCTAGACGGTGTGCGGTGCATGCACGGGGAGAGAGAGGGGTTCACGGAGGAGAAGAGGTGCTGGAGCCGATCCGCAGACGCGGGGGAGTGAAGGAGAAAGTTGACCAGGGAAAGGGGGTGACATGTTTCGAGGAGAGGGGAGGCAGAGGGCGTGGTGAACAGTGTTGGAGGAATGGTGGCAACCAACGTAGTAGCGGGAGTCCGGCGGGAGTGTGGCAGGGAAGCGCGAGGGGGAAGATGTGCCGCGATATCCGCGAGTGTCCATCCGCGGATTGTGGGGTTGAAGCGGCGGGCAAGCTGGAGACCAGTTGCATGGAGAGCTTGAAGGGTCTCCGTAGTGGCCAATGACTCGGCTGGCTCCAGCTTAGACAGGAGCTGGTACACGGCTGTGGATTCTTCACCAGTGAACTCGCGAGCAACGCCCTCCCATTGAGGCTCAGCGTCCGCTGGGAGAGCGGCTGCAGGAGGGGAGTCCGGGAGGTTGTCCCGTGTGTCTGCAGAGTGCGGCCAGTCAGCGCGAGGGAGACGGCTGAGAGCATCCGCGTTTCGATTGGTGAGCGCGGATTGGTATTTGATTTTCAAGTTGTAACCCTGCAAAAAGAGGACCCACTCGGCCAGGATGCCCTCATGGTTCTGTGTCATGAGTAGCCATTGCAGTGCTTGGTGATCAGTGAGGACCGCAAAGGGCTTGCCGTTCTTGATGTAGTCGCGGAAGTGTTGGAGGGCCCATAACACGGCAAAGCACTGGCCTTTCACCGGTGGGTAGTTGCGCTCACCGTCGGTGAGGGCGTGGTTGGCGTATGTAATAACACACTGAACGGGCTCCTAGATTGACTGCGACAGCACGGCGCCGAGTCCGTCCTGAGACCAGACGGTGGTGATGGAGAAGGGGAGATTGAAGTCTGCGAATTCAAGCATGGGCGTGGTGACAAGTCGATGCTTGATCTCTGCCCAAGCAGCGGCGCACTCCGACGTCCATTCGAAGGGGCTGTATTGATGTGTTAGCTGCTGCAGTGGGCAGATGATGCGGGCGAGGTCGCGGACGAACATGCGGTAGGAGGAGATGAAGCCGAGAAAGATCTTCATCTGCCACGCGGTAGTGGGTTGGCGCCACTCCTGGACGGCCGCGATTTTTGCGGGGTCGGTTTTGATGCCCTCGGCACTCATGACGAATCCCATAAAATCCATCTCCCCGGCACCGATGGAACATTTGGCAGCCTGGAGCTTGAGGTCAGCAGCACCAAGAGCCAAGAAGACAGCCGAGAGGGAGGATAAGAGGTCCGCAAAGTTGTGAGCCGCGACCATGATGTCGTCAATGTAGCAGCTCACGTTGGGGATGCCGTGGAGAGTATAATCTATGACACGATGGAATGTAGCGCTGGTGGTGCGGAGTCTGAAAGGCATGTGTGTGAAGACGTAGAGGACCTTGGGAGTGACGAAAGCTGTCTTGGCAATGGAATCCGGGTGCATGGGGACGGCGTGAAAGGCCACCTTGACATCGATTGTTGTGAACCAACCGCGCCCCTGCTGGCGCTCCTGGATGTCAACGATCAGCGGCACGGGGTAGGCATCTTCTTCTGTGACGCGGTTGAGGTCACGGAAGTCCACGCAGAAGCGTTTGGACCCGTCCGGCTTGCCGAAAACGACCAAGCTGGCACGCCAGGGGCTGACAATGGGAACTATTGCATACTGCGCCTTCAATTCTGCGAGACCTTCGTTGATGATCTGTTCTTGGTCCGGGAGGATCCGGCAGACTTTTTGTTCGATTGCGACAGCCGTGCCGGTGTTGATGACGTGGAAGGCGTTGACTGCTCCAATGTCTGTTGCCGATCCATCGAAGATGTCGGCAAAGGAGTCCAACAGCTCCCGGAAGTCTTGCTTCTGTGCTGGTGAGAGGCGAGGGTGGAGGATGTGGTCCCACCGTGGGGGCGGAGATGGCAGTTGGTCGCGGATGGGGTAGAACTCGTCGTTGTTGTCCAGGGGAAGGCCATGGCCGAACACTTGTTCACTTTGCTACCATAGCTCCAGATGCCTCGCACGCACTCCTGGTTCCGCATGATCCGCGGAGAGTTCACGCCATTCTTCAACAGGAATCTGTTCCGCGTCCAGAGTGGCCACCGCGGGTGCTTGGGTGTTCAAGGATCGTGCGTGTGCATCCTCCTACGCCGCATCTAAGAGGGGGAAGGGTGAGGCCCCGGTTACTGGCACCATGACTCGATCGCCCACGGTGATGAGGGCGTACTCTTTTGTGCCCGTAGCAGATTTGAGTTGCATGACACCCAGGGAAAACAGGAGGTTTCCCTGTCGCGAGAGGAGATAGTCCATGCCCAAGAAAAGATCGTAGGTCCGGGCCTGTGTGACTTGGACATCCATTGGTTCGTGAAGAGAGCCCACCTGCAAAGGTAAGCCCCGCACTTCTCCATCCCCGTAATCCATTCCGCCCATGGAATTGCTGAACAGCTGGCGCGTGGGAAGGATACGATCTATCCATCCAACGAGGCACAAGATACGGATGGGCCACGGTAGTGTGGGTTGCCCCTGTGTCGATAATGGCAAGGAACTTGCGGCCACATATCCAGATCACGCATCAGGCCACTTCGTAGTGGCGTTCATCGCGGCGAAGTGGTTCTAGTGGCTGTGGTGTCCAGCTCCAATCCATCTCCTCCATGGTCAATCCTGGTGGAGCCTCTTCCACGACAAATTGGGTGTTCTGGGTACCGTGGGGCGGAGTGGTACAGGTGAGGGAGATGCCAACAGTCTGGAGGCAATGATTGGCTCTGGTAAACTCTTCTATGAGTCGCGGAGCCAACTCAGGACCACTGGGACGCTCTAGTGCCAAAGTGTGACGCTCTAGTACCAACGTATGAAGCTTTAGTGCCATGGTGTGACGATCTAGTGCCAAAGTGTGACAATCTAGTACCAATGTGTGACGTTCTAGTACCAAAGTGTGAAGGTCTAGTGCCAAAGTGTGATGCTATAGTGCCAAGTGTGTGACGCTCTAGTGCCAAAGTGTGACGCTCTAGTACCATATTGTGATGATCAAATGCCAAAGTTTGCAGCTCTAGTGCCAATGTGTGATCATCTAGTGCCAAAGTGTGACTCTGTAGTGCCAACGTGTGATGCTCTAGTGCCAAACTGTAGAGCTCCAGTGCCAAAGTGTGATGCTCTAGTGCCAAAGTGTGACGCTATAGTCCCAAAGTGTGACGCTCTAGTGCCAAAGTCTGACGCTCTAATGCCAGAGTTTGAAGCTCTAGTGCCAAAGTGTGATGCTCTAGTACCAAAGTGTGACACTCTAGTCAGAAAGTGTGACGCTCTAGTGCCAAAGTGTGTTTCTCTAGTGCCAAAGTCTGATGCTCTAGTGCCAAAGTGTGACGCTCTAGTGCCAGCGTGTGACCCTCTAGTGTCAAAGTGTGACGCTCTAGTTCCAAAGTGCAACACTCTCTTACCAAAGTGACATGCTCTAGTGCCCAATTGTGACGCTCTAGTGCCCAAGTTCGAAACTCTAGTTCCAAAGTGTGTCACCCTTGTGCCAAAGTGTGACACTCTAGTATCAAAGTGTGACACTCTAATGCCAAAGTGTGGAACTCTAGTGCCAAAGTGTGACGCTCTAGTGCCAAGGTGTGAGGCTCTGGTGCCAAAGTGTGATGCTCTAGTGCCAAAGTGTGATGCTCTAGTGCCAACGTGTGACACTCGAGTGCCAAAGTGTGAAGCTCTAGTGCCAAAGTGTGACGCTCTAGTGCCAACGTTTGGAACTCTAGATCCAGAGTGTGACAATCTAGTGCCAAAGTGTGACGCTGTAGTGCCAAAGTGTGACGCTATAGTGTCAAAGTGTGGAGCTCTAGTGCCAATGTGTGATGCTATAGTGCCGAAGTGTGACGCTCCACTGCCAAAGTGTGATGCTCTAGTGCCAACGAGCGATGCTCTAGTGCCACAGTGTGACGCTCTAGTACCAAAGTCCGAAACTATAGTGCCCAAGTGTGATGCTTTAGTACGAAAGTGTGACGCTCTATTGCGAAAGTGTGACTCTCCCGAGCCAAAGTGTGATGCTCTAGTGTCAAAGTGTGAAGCTCTATTGCCCAAGTGTGACGCTCTAGTACCAAAGTGTAAAGGTAGAGTGCCACATTGTGACGCTCTAGTGCCAAAGTGTGAAGCGCTAGAGCCAAAGTGAGACGCTCTAGTGCCAAAGTGTGACGCTCTAGTGCTAACGTGTGACGCTCTAGTGCCAAAGTGTGACGCTCTAGTGCTAACGTGTGACGCTCTAGTGCCAAAGTGTGACGCTCTAGTGCTAACGTGTGACGCTCTAGTGCCAAAGTGTGAAGCTCTATTGCCCAAGTGTGACGCTCTAGTACCAAAGTGTAAAGGTAGAGTGCCACATTGTGACGCTCTAGTGCCAAAGTGTGAAGCGCTAGAGCCAAAGTGAGACGCTCTAGTGCCAAAGTGTGACGCTCTAGTGCTAACATGTGACGCTCTAGTGCCAAAGTGTGACGCTCTAGTGCCAACGTGTGACGCTATAGTGCCAAAGTGTGACACTGTAGTGCCAAGTGTGAGGCTCTATCACCAAGGTTTGAAACTCTAGTGCCAAAGTGCGATGCTCTAGTGCCAAAGTGTGACGCTCTAGTGCCAAAGTGTGACGCTGTAGTGCTCAAGTCTGACGCTCTGGTGCCAACGTTTGAAGCTCTAGTGCCAAAGTGTGACGCTCTACTGCCAAAGTGTTACACTATGGTGCCAAAGTGTGACGCTCTTGTGCTCGAGTGTGAATTTCTAGTGAAAATATGTGACGCTTTAGTGCCTAAGTGTGACGCTCAAGTACCAAGGTGTGATGCTCCAGTGCCAAAGTATGACGCTCTAGTTCCAAAGTGCGACACTATATTGCACAAGTGTGAGGCTCTAGTGCCAAAGTGTGATGCTCTAGTGCCAAAGTGTGACGCTCCAGTACCAAATTGTGAAGGTCTAGTGCCACATTGTGACGCTCTAGTGCCAAAGTGTGAAGCTTAAGTGCCAAAGTCTGGCACTCTAGAGCCAAAGTGTGACGTTCTAGTGCCAAAGTGTGACGATGTAGTGCCAAAGTGTGACGTTCAAGTGCCAAAGTGTGACGCTCCAGTCTCAAAGTGTGACGCTCTTGTGCCAAAGGGTGACTCTCTAGTGCCAAAGTTTGATGCTCGAGTGCCAAAGTGTGAGGCTCTAGTGCCAAAGTATGACGCTCGAGTGCCAAAGTGTGACACTTTAGTGCCAAATCCTGATGCTCTTTTGCCAAATTTTTGAGCTATAATGCCAAAGTGTGACGCTCTAGTGCCAAGTGTGATGCTCTAGTGCCAAAGTTTGACCCTCTAGTGCCAGAGTTTGAAGCTCTAGTGCCAAAGTGTGTGACGCTCTAGTGCCAAAGTGTGACGCTGTAGTGCCAAAGTGTGATGCTCTAGTGCCAAAGTTTGAATCGCTAGTGCCAAAGTGTGATGCTCTAGTGCCAAAGTGTGAAGCTCTAGTACCAAATTGTGACGCTCTAGGGCCAAAGTGTGACGCTCTAGTGTCAACGTGTGACGCTCTAGTGCCAAAATGTGGAACCCTAGTGCCAAAGTGTGTTGCTCTAGTGCCAATGTGTGAAGCTTGAGTGCCAAAGAGTGATGCTCTAGTGCCAATGTGTGATGGTCTAATGCAAAAGTGTGACACTCGAGTGCCGAAGTGTGAAGCTTTAGTGCCAAAGTATGACGCTATAGTGCCAACGTTTTGAGCTCTAGTTCCAAAGTGTGATGCTCTAGTGCCAAAGTGTGACGGTGTAGTGCCAAAGTGTGACGCGATAGTGCCAAAGTGTGGAGCTCTAGTGCCAAAGTGTGACGCTGTAGTGCCAACGTGTGACGCTCTAGTGCCAAAGTGTGAAGCTCTAGTGCCAAAGTGTGACGCTCTAGTGCCAAAGTGTGACACTCTAGTCCTAAAGTGTGGCGCTCTAGTGCCAAAGTGTGTTTGTCTAGTACCAAAGTGTGATGCTCTAGTGCCAAAGTGTGACGCTATAGTACCAGCGTGTGAGGCTCTAGTGCCAAAGTGCGACGCTTTAGTTCCAAATTGCGACACTCTATCGCCAAATTGAGATGCTCTAGAGCCAAAATGTGATGCTCTAGTGCCCAAGTCCAAAACTCTAGTGCCAAAGTGTGACACTCTAGTGCCAAAGTGTGACACTCTAGTGCCAAAGTGTGACGCTCTTGTTCCAAGGAGTGGCGCTCTAGTGCCAAAGTATGAAGCCCTAGTGTAAAGGTGTGATGCTCTAGTGCCAAAGTGTGACGCTCTAGTGTCAAAGTGTGACTATCTAGTGCCAAAGTATGGAACTCTAGTGCCAAAATGTGACGCTCTAGTGCCAATGTGTGAAGCTCTAGTGCCAAAGTGTGATGCTCTAGTGCCAAAGTGTGATGCTCTAGTACCAACGTGCGATGCTCGAGTGCAAAAATTTGAAGCTCTAATGTAAGAGTGTAACGCTCTAGTGCAAACGTTTGGAGCTCTAGTTCCACAGTGTGACGCTCTAGTGCCAAAGTGTGATTATGTAGTGCCAAATTGTGATGCTATAGTGCCAAAGTGTTGAGCTCTACTGCCAAATTGTGATGCTATAGTGCCAAAGCATGACGCTCTAGTGCCAATGTGTGACGCTCTAGTGCCAAAGGGTGATGCTCTAGTGCCAAAGTGTGATGCTCTAGTACCAAAGTTCGAAACTATAGCGTTCAAGTGTGAAGCTTTAGTACGAAAGTGTTACGCTCTATTGCCAAAGTGTGACTGTCCTGTGAGTGCAACGCTCTAGTGCCAAAGTGTGAAGCTCTAGTGCCCAAGTGTGACGCTCTAGTGCCAATGTGTGAAGTTCTAGTGCCACAGTGAGACGCTCTAGTGCCAAAGTTTGAAGCGCTAGAGCCAGTGTGAGATGCTCTAGTGCCAAAGTGTGACGCTCTAGTGCCAAAGTGTGACGCTCTAGTGCCAATGTGTGACGCCCTAATGCCAAAGTGTGACGCTCTAGTCCCAGAGTGTGACGCTCTTGTACCAAAGGGTGACGCTCTAGTGCCCAAGTGTGACAATCTAGTGCCAAAGTGTGATGCTCTAGTGCCAAAGTATGACGCTCTTATGCCAGAGTGTGAAGCTCTAGTGCCAAAGTGTGAAGCTCTTGTGTCAAATTGTGACGCTCTAGTGCCAAAGTGTGATGCTCTAGTGCCAAAGTTTGAGACTCTAGTGCCAATGTGTGATGCTCTTGTGCCATTGTGTGACACTGTAGTGCCAAAGTGTGACGCTCTAGTTCCAAATTGTGAAGCTCTTGTGCCAAAGCGTGAAGCTCTAGTGCCAAAGGTTAACACTATGGTACCAACGTGTGAAGCTCTAGTGCAAATGTATGATGCTCTAGTGCCAGAGTTTGAAGCTCTAGTGCCAAAGTGTGTCGCTCAAGTGCAAAAATGTGACGCTCTAGTGCCAAAGTGTGACGCTCTAGTGCCAATGTGTGACGCTCTATTTCCAAACAGGGACCATCTAGTACCAAGGTGTGACGCTCTAGTACCAACGTATGAAGCTGTTGTGCCCAAGTGTGATGCCCTAGTGCCAAATTATGACAATACAGTGCCAAAGTGTGACGTTCTAGTGCCAAAGTATGAAGGTCTAGTGCCAAAGTGTGATGCTCTTGTGCCAGATGTGTGACGCTCTAGTGCCAAAGTGTGACGCTCTAGTGCCTAATTGTGACGCTCGTATGCCAACGTTTGGAGCTCGAGTGCCAAAGTGTGATGCTCTAGTGCCAAAGTGTGAAGCCGTAGTGCCAAAGTGTGACGCTCTAGTGCCAAAGTGTAGAGCTTTAGTGCCAAACTGTGATGCTATAGTGCCAAAGTGTGACTCTCTAGTACCAAAGTGTGCCGCAGTAGTGCCAAAGTCTGACGCTCTATTGCCAGAGTGTGAAGCTATAGTGCCAAAGTGTGACACTCTAGACCCAAAGTGTGATGCTCTAGTGCCAAAGTGTGTTTCTCTAGTGCCAAAATGTGATGCTCTAGTGCCAAAGAGTGACGCTCTGGTACGAGCGTGTGACGCTCTAGTGCCAAAGTGTGACGCTCTAGTTCCAAAGTGCGACACTCTATTGCCAAAGTGAGATTCTTTAGTGCCAAAATGTGACGCTCTAGTACCCAAGTTCGAATCTCTAGTGCCAAAGTGTGACACTCTAGTGCCAAAGTGTGACACTCTAGTGCCAAAGTGTGATGCTCTAGTTCCAAGGAGTGACGCTCTAGTGCAAAAGTGTGAAGCTCTAGTGCAAACGTGTGACACTCTAGTGCAAGAGTGTGACGCTATAGTGTCAAAGTGTGACTCTTTAATGCCAAAGTGTGGACTCTATTGCCAAAGTGTGACTCTCTAGTACCAAGGTGTGAAGCTCTAGTGCCAAAGTGTGATTCTCTAGTGCCAAAGTGTGATGCTCTAGTGCAAACTTGTGACGCTTGAGTTCCAAAGTGTGGAGCTCTAGTGCCAAAGTGTGACGCTATATTGCCACCGTTTGGAGCTCTACTTCTAGAGTGTGACCCTCTAGTGCCAAACTGTGACGCTGTAGTGCCAAGGTGTGATGCTATAGTGTCAAAATGTAGAGCTCTACTGCCAAATTCTGATGCTTTAGTGCCAAAGTGTGACGCTCTAGTGCCAAAGTGTGACGCTCTAGTACCAAAGTGTGAAGGTCTACTGCCAAAGTATGACGCTCTAGTGCCAAAGTGTGAATGGCTAGAGCCAAACTGCGACGCTCTAGTGCGAATGTGTGACGCTCTAGTGCTAAAGTGTGACGCTCTAGAGCCAAGGTGTGACGCTCTAGTGCCAACGTGTGACGCTCGATTGCCAAACGGTGACACTCTAGTGCCAAAGTGTGAGGCTCTAGTGCCAAAGTGTGACGCTCTAGTGCCTAAGTGTGACACTTTACTGCCAAATTGTGATGCTCTAATGCTAATGTTTGGAGCTCTAGTGCCAAAGTGTGACACTCTAGTGCCAAATTTTGACGCTGTAGTGCCAAAGTGTGACGCTCTAGTGCCAAAGTGTAGAGCTCTAGTGCCAAATTGTGATGCTCTATTGCCAAAGTGTGACGCTCTAGTGCCAATATGTGACGTTGTAGTACCAAAGTCTGACGCTCTATTGCCAGAGTTTGAAGCTCTAGTGCCAAATTGTGACGCTCTTGTCCTTAAGTGTGACGCTCTAGTGCCCAAGTGTGTGCCAACGTGTGACGCTCTAGTACCAGCGTGTAACGCTCTAGTGCCTAGGTGTGACGCTCTAGTTCCAAAGTGCGACACTCTATTGCCAATGTGAGATGCTCTAGTGCCAAGATGTGACGCTCTAGTGCCCAAGTTGGAAAATCTAGTGCCAAAGTGTGACACTCTAGTGCCAAAGTGTGACACTCTAGTGCCAAAGTGTGACGCTCTAGTTCCAAGGAGTGACGCTCTAGTGCCAAAGTGTGAAGCTCTAGTGCAAAAGTGTGACGCTCTAGTGCCAAGGAGTGACGCTCTAGTGCCAAAGTGTGAAGCTCTAGTGCCAAAGTGTGACACTCTAGTGCCAAAGTGTGACACTCTAGTGCCAAAGTGTGACGCTCTAGTTCCAAGGAGTGACGCTCTAGTGCCAAAGTGTGAAGCTCTAGTGCAAAAGTGTGACGCTCTAGTGTCAAAGTGCGATGCTCTAGTGCCAAAGTGTGACTCTATAATGCCAAAGTGTGGAACTCTAGTGCCAAAGTGTGACGTTATAGTGCCAAGGTGTGAATCTCTAGTGCCAAATTGTGATTCTCTAGTGCCAAAGTGTGATGCTCTAGTGCCAACGTGTGACGCTCGAGTGCCAAAGTGTGAAGCTCTAATGCCAAAGTTTGACGCTCCAGTGCCAACGTTTGCAGCTCTAGTTCCAGAGTGTGACACTGTAGTGCCAAAGCGTGATGTTGTAGTGCCAAAGTGTGACACAATAGTGCCAAAGTGTGAAGGTCTACTGCCACAGTGTGACGCTCTAGTGCCAAAGTCAGAAGCGTTAGAGCCAAAGTGAGACGTTGTAGTGCCAAAGTGTGACGCACTAGTGCTAAAGTGTGACGCTGTATTGCCAAAGTGTGACGCTCTAGTGCCAACGTGTGACGCTCGAGAGCCAAAGTGTGACGCTCTAGTGCCAAAGTGTGAGGCTCTAGTGCCAAAGTGTGACGCTCTAGTTCCAAAGTGTGACACTCTTGTGCCAAATTGTGATGCTCTAATGCCAATGTTTGGAGCAGTAGTGCCAAAGTGTGACACTCTAGTGCCAAATTTTGTCGCTGTAGAGCCAAAGTCTGACGCTCCAGTGCCAGAGTTTGAAGCTCTAGTGCCAAAGTGTGTGACGCTCTAGTGGCAGAATGTGACACTCTAGTGCCATAGTGTGACGCTCCAGTGTTAAAGTGTGAATCTCTAGTGCCAAAGTGTGATGCTCTAGTGCCAAAGTGTGATGCTCTAGTACCAAAGTATGACGCTCTAGTGCCAAAGTGTGACACTCTAGTTCGAAAGTGCGACACTCTATTGCCAACGTGCGATGCTCTAGTGGCACACTGACGCTCTAGTGCCAAAGTGTGACGCTCTACTTCCAAGGAGTGACGCTCTAGTGCCAAAGTCTGACGCTCTAGTGTCAAAGTGTGATGCTCTAGTGCCAAAGTGTGGAACTTTAGTGCCAAAGTGTGACGCTCTTGTGCCAAGGTGTGAAGCTCGAGTGCCAAAGTGTGATGCTCTTGTGGCAAAGATAGATTGTCTACTACAAGAGTGCGACGCTCGAGTGCCAAAGTGTGAAGCTCTAGTGCCAAGGTGTGACACTCTAGTGTCAACTTTTGGAGCTCTAGTTCCAAAGTGTGACGCTCTAGTGCTAAAAGTGTGACGCGATAGTGCCAAGGTATGACGCCATAGTGTCAAAGTGTGGAGCTCTAGTGCCAAAATGTGATGCTCTAGTGCCAAAGTGTGACTCTCTAGTGCCAAAGTTTGAAACTATAGTGCCAAAGTGTGACGCTCTAGTGCCAAAGTGTGACACTCTAGTGCCAAAGTGTGACGCTCTACTTCCAAGGAGTGACGCTCTTGTGCCAATGTGTGAAGCTCCAGTGCCAAATCGTGACACTCTAGGGCCAAAGTGTGTTGCTCTAGTGTCAAAGTGTGATGCTCTAGTGCCAAAGTGTGGAACGCTAGTGCCAAAGTGTGACGCTCTAGTGCCAAGGTGTGAAGCTGCAGTGCCAACGTGCGATGCTCTAGTGCCAAAGATAGATGGTCTGATGCAAAAGTGTGACACTCGAGTGCCAAAGTGTGAAGCTCTAGTGCCAAAGTGTGACGCTATACTGCCAACGTTTGGAGCTCAAGTTCCAAAGTCTGACGCTCTTGTGCCAAAGTGTGACGTTGTAGTGCCAAAGTGTAACGCTATGGTGCCAAAGTGTGGAGCTCTAGTGGCAAAGTGTGATGCTCCAGTGCCAAAGTGTGACGCTCTAGTGCCAAAGTGTGACGCTATCGTGCCAAAGTATGACACTCTTGTGCCAAAGTGTGATGCTCTACTGCCAAAGTTCGAAACACTCTAGTGCCAAATAAGGGTGATACCAAGTCCAGGAGACTCGGCTTGACTGAATCGGGATTCCGAGTCCAGACACGGACTCACAAGTCCGAGTCTGTCATTGAGCCTCGACTTGGACTCGCAAGTCTGGTCTTGAGTCCACGACGTTCTAAACTTGCCCACAAACGCAATAGATGGCATCGCGTTATGAGGCAATCTGACCTAGAACAGGACATAAATGGATGAAACATGGCAATAGAATGCATGCATGGAAGAAAGAATGGGGTAAAAGGCCCAACATTGCTGTGTTGTAGTCCAGGACTCGCGAGTCCAAGTGGCATTGGACTCGCGAGTCCTTGACTTGCGAGTCCTGGACTCGGACTCGCAAATCCAAGTCCAGGACTGGACTGGGACTCACAAGTCCGAGTCCAAAGCTAGACTCGGGATTTTGGACTCGGTATCACCCTTAGTGCCAAAGTATGACGCTCTTGTGCCAGAGTGTGGATATCTAGTGCCAAAGTGTGACGCTCTAGTGCCAAAGTGTGACGCTCTAGTACCAAAGTGTGACGCTCCAGTGCCAGAGTGGGACGCTCTAGTTCCAAAGTGTGACACACAATTACAAGAGTATGACGCTCTAGTGCCAAAGTGTGACGCTCTAGTGCCAAAGTTCGAAACTCTAGTGCCAAAGTCTGAGGCTCTCGTGCCAAAGTGTGACGCTCATGTGTGAAAGTGTGACATTCTAGTACCAAAGTGTGAAGGTCTAGTGCCAAAGTGTGACGCTCTAGTCCCAAAGTGTGACGTTCTAGTGCCAAAGTGTGAAGGTCTAGTGCCAAAGTGTGATGCTCCAGCGCCAAACATGTGACACTCTAGTGCCAAAGTGTGATGCTCTGGTGCTTAAGTGTGACGCTCTAATGCCAACGTTTGGAGCTGTATTGCCAAAGTGTGATGCTCTAGTGCCAAGGTGTGACACTATAGTGCCAAAGTGTGTCGCTCTAGTGCCAATGTAAGGAGCTCTAGTGCCAATGCGTGATGCTCTAGTGCCAAAGTGTGACGGTCTAGTGCCAAAGTGTGATGATGTAGTGCCAATGTCTGACGCTCTAGTGCCATATTTTGAGGCTCTAGTGCGAAAGTGTGACGCTCTAGTGCCAAAGTGTGACACTCTAGTGCCAAAGTGTGACACACTAGTGCGAAAGTGTGAATCTGTAATGCCAACGTGTGATGCTCTAGTACCAAAGTGTGACGCTCTAGAGCAAACGCGTGACGCTCTAGTGCCAAACTATGACGCTATAATTCTAAAGTGGGACACTCTTTTGCCAAGGTGTGACGCTTTAATGCCAAAGTATGAAGCTCTAGTGCCCAAGTGTGATGCTCTAGTGCCAAAGTGTGAAGGTCTAGTGCCATTGTGTGACGCTCTAGTGCCAAAGTGTGAAGCGCTAGAGCCAAAGTAAGACGCTCTAGTACCAAAGTGTGACACTCTAGTGCTAAAGTGTGACGCTCTAGTTCCAAAGTGTGACGCTCTAGTGCCAACGTGTGGCGCTTGACTGCCAAAGTGTGACACTCTAGTGCCAAAGTGTGAGGCTCTAGTGCCAACATTTGACGCTCTAGTGCCAAAGTGTGACACTCTAGTGCCAGACTGTGAAGTCCTAATGCCAATGTTTGGAGCTCTAGTGCCAAAGTGTCATGCTATAGTGCCAAAGTGTGACACTCTAGTGCCAAATTGTGACGCTCTTCTTCTAATGAGTGACGCTCTAGTGCCAATGTGTGAAACTCTAGAGCCAGATAGTAATGCTCTAGTGCCAAAGTGTGACGCTCTAATGTCAAAGTGTGATGCTCTAGTGCCAAGATGTGACGCTCCAGTGCTAAAGCGTGATGCTCTAGTGCCAAGGTGTGAAGCTCCAGTGCCAAAGTGTGATGCTCTAGTGCCAAAGATTGATGGTCTAATACAAAAGTGAGACGCTCGAGTGCCAAAGTGTGAACCTCTAGTGCCAAAGTGTGACTCTCTAGTGCCAACGTGTGGATCTCTAGTTCCAAAGTGTGACGCTCTAGTGCTAAAGTGTGACACTGTAGAGCCAAAGTGTCTCGCTATAGTGCCAAAGTGTGGAGCTCTAGTGCCAATGGGTGACGCTCTAGTGCCAAAGTGTGACGCTCTAGTGCCAAAGTGTGACGCTCTTGTGCCAAAGTGTGACGCTCTAGAGCCAAAGTTCGAAATCTAGTGCCCAAGTATGACGCTCTAGTACGAAAGTGTGATGCTCTATTGCCAAAGTGTGACTCTCTTGTGCCAAAGTGTAACGCTCTAGTGCCAGAGTAAGAAGCTCTAGTACCCAAGTCTGAAGCGCTAGTGCCAACGTGTGACGCTCTAGGTACCCTAGGCACAGGCGCAGGTACCCTATGCACAGGCGCAAGTATTCCAGGCACAACCGCATGTACCCTAGGGACAAGCGCAGGTACCCTAGGCACAAGCGCAGGTACCCTCGGCACAGTCACAGATACCCTAGGCACAAGCGCTGGTACCCTAAGCACAGGCGCAGGTATCCTAGGCACATGCATAGGAGCCCTAAGCACAGGCCAAGGTACCCTAGGCATAGGCGTAGGGACCCATGGCACAGGCATAGGTACCCTAGAGAGAGGTGCAGGTACCCTAGGCACAGATGCAAGTACCCTAGGCATAGGCACAGTTACCCTAGGTACAGGTGGAGGTACCCTAGGAACTGGCGCAGGTACCATACGCACAGGCGCAGGTATTCTAGGCACAGGCGGAGATACCCTAGGCATAGGCTCACGTACCCTAAGCACAGCCGCAGGTACCCTAGGTACAGGCGCAAGTACCCTAGGAGTAGGCGCAGGTACCCTAAGTACAGGCGCAGGTACTCTAGGCACGGGCGCACGTACCCTAAGCACAAGCGCGGGTACCTAGGCACAGGCGCACGTTCCCTAGGAACAGGCGCAGGTACCCTAGACACAGGCGCAGGTACCATAGGAACAGGCGCAAGTGCCCTAAGCAATGGCCCACGTACCATAGGAGCAGTCAAATGTGCCCTAAGCATAGGCGCATGTACCATAGGTATAGGCGCAAGTACCCTAGGCACTGGCGCAAGGACCCTAGGCACAGGCGCAAGTACCCTAGGGACAGGCGGCGGTACCCTAGGCACAGGCGCATGTAACCTGGGTACAGGCACAGGTACCCTAGGCACACGCACATGTACCCTAGGCACAAGCGCAGGTACCCTAGGCACAAGCGCAGGTAACCTGGGCACAGGCGCAGGTACACTAGGCACAGGCGAGGTATCCTAGGGACAAGTGCAGGTACCATGGGGACAGGCGCAGGTACCCTAAGCACTAGCGCAGGTACCTTAGACACAAACGCAGGTACCCTAGACACAGGCGCAGCTACCCTAGGCACAGGCACAGGTAAACTGGGCATAGGTGCACGTACCCTAGGGACAGGCACAGGTACCCTAGGGACAGGCGCAGGTACCATATGCACAGGCACAGGTAACCTGGACATAGGCGCAAGTAGCATATACAGGCGCGTAGGTACCCTAGGCATAGGCGTAGGTAACCTGGACACAGGCGGAGGTACCCTAGGCACATGCGCAAGTACCCTAGGCACAAGCGCAGGTACCCTAGGGACAGGCGCAGATACTCCTAGCACATGCGCAGGTACCCTAGGCACAGGCGCAGGTACCATAGGCACAGGCGCAAGTACCCTAGGGACATGCGCAGGTACCTTAGGCACAGGCGCAGGTACTGTAGGCACATGCGCAGGTACCCTAGGCTCAGGCGTTGGAACCCTAGGCACATGCGCAGGTACCATAGGCACAGGCGCAGGTATTCTAGGCACAGACGCAGGTACCCTAGGCACAGGCACAAGACCCTAAGCACAGGCAGAGGTACACTAGGCACAGGCGCAGGTACCCTAGAAACATGCGCATGTACCCTAAGCACAGGTGCAGGTATCCTAGGCACAGGCGTAGGTACCCTAGGCATAGGCGCAGGTATCCTAGGCACAGGCGTAAGTACCATAGGCACATGCACAGGTACCCTAGGCAAAGGCACAAGTACTCTAGGCACATGCGCAGGTACCCTAAGCAAAGGCCCACATACCCTAGGCACAAGCCGAGGTACCCTAGGCAGTGGCGCAGGTACCCTGTGGACACGCACGGTACCCTAGGCACACGCGCAGGTACCCTAGGCACAGGTGCATGTGCCTTGGGTACCTGCGCCTGTGCCTAGGGTACCTGCACCTGTGCCTAGGTTACCTATGCCTATGCCTAGGGTACCTGCGCCTCTCCTTAGGGTACCTGCGCCTGTGCCTAGGGTACCTGCGCCTGGGCCTAGGGTATCTGCGCCCGTGCTTAGGGTATCTGCACCTGTCCCTAGGGTACCTGTGCCTGTGCATAGGGTACATGCGCTTGTGCATAGGATTCTTGCGCCTGTGCCCAGGTAACATGCGCCTGTGCCTAGGGTACCTGCGCGTGTGTATAGGTTACCAGCGCCTGTGCCCAGGTTACCTGCGCATGTGCCTATGGTACCTGCCCCTGTCCCTAGGGTACGTGCGCCTGTGCCTACGGTACCTATGCCTTTGCCCGGTTTAAGTGCGCTTGTGCCTAGGGTACATGCGCCTGTGTCTAGGATACCTGCGCCTGTGTCTGGGGTACCTGTGCTAGTGCTTAGGGTACCTGCGCTTGTGCATATAGTACCTGCGCCTGTACGTATGGTACCTGCGCCTGTGCTAAGGGTACCTGCGCCTGTGCCTAGGGTAATTGCGCATGTGCTTAGGGTACATGCGCTTGTTCCTAGGGTACCTGCGCCTGTGCCTAGGGTACCTGCGCCTATGCTTAGGGTACCTCCGCCTGAGCCTGGGGTACATGCGCCTGTGCCTATAAAACATGCGCCTAATAAGCGGTCACCCCGCAAACGCTTCCGGCTAGCACACAAGAAGCTGTTGCTTGTTTTCGTCTTGTTATACGGTATATACGGAGGATGTTCATTCCATCCAGATTAACCAGAACTGTTCTGCACATCCTGTTCCCTATTGGTTGCGCGGCTTCGCCGTCGTGTCCTCGCTCTGCTCCCACTCTCCTTCTCCCGACGTGACCTACCTTCTGTCACTCTTCGCTTCGTCACTTATGACCTTTCGCTCACTTATCGTGCATCACTCGCTTCGCTCATGTGCTCTCTTACTACCCTCTGTCTACCTTGGAGCTCCAGTGTCTCGCCTCTCTCGAGGCCGAATGACCAACTCTAGGGACCGCTCTCTCGCTACTCTGCTCTCGTCGTCCCGCTGACTCGTTTCTGCAAGTCTTCATGCTTCTGCCTGCTTCTGCTCCTGCCACCCGTTTCTGCAAGTAGGACGCAAGTAGGGTGTAAGTAGAGCGCAACTAGGGTGCAACTAGGGTGCAACGAAAGCACAACTAGGGCGCCACTAGGGTGTAACTAGTGTGCAAGTTGGACGTAACTATGGCGTAACAAAGGCGCAACTAGGGCGCATGTAGGGCGCAACTAGAGCGCAAATAGGGTGCAACTAGGGCGCAACTAGGCCGCAACTAGAGCGCAAGTAGGGTGCAACTAGGGTGCAACTAGAGCGCAAGCATGGCACAACTAGGGTGCAACCAGGGCACATCTAGGGCGTAGCTAGTGCCCAACTGATGCGCAACTAGGGCGAGAGTAGGGAGCAAGTAGGGCGCAACTAGGGCGCAACGAGGGTGGAACTAGGGCGTAACTAGGGCGCAACTAGGACGCAACTAGGGCGCAAGTAGGGCGCAACTAGGGCGTAACCAGGGCACATCTACGATGCAACTAGGGTACAGCTAGGGCGCAACCAAGGCGCACTAGGGCGCAACTAGGGCACAACTAAAGCACAACTAGGGCGCAACTAGGGCGTAACTAGAGTGCAACTAGGGCGCAACTAAGGCGCAACTATGGCGCGACTAGGGCACGACTAGAGCGCGACTAGGGCGCGACTAGGGCGCAACTTGGGCGTAACTAGGGCGCAACCAGGGCGCAACTAGGGCGCAAGTAGGGCGCCAGTAGGGTGTAAGTTTGGTGCAATAAGGGCACAAGAAGGGCGCAACTAGGGTGCAACTAGGGCGCAACTAGGACGCACCTAGGGCACAAGTAGGGCGCAACCAGGGCGCAACTAGGGTGCAAGTAGGGCGCAACTAGTGCGCAACTAGGGCACAACCAGGGCACAACTACGGTGCACCTAGGGCACTACCAGGGTACAACTAGTGTGTAAGTTGGGCGCAACTAGGACGCAGCTAAGGCGCAACTAGGGCGCAAGTAGGGCGCAACAAGAGCGCAACTGGGGCGCAACTAGGGCGTAACTAGGGCGCAACTAGGGTGCAAGTAGGGCGCAACTAGGGTGTAACTAGAGCGCATGTATGATACAACTAGGGTGCAACCAGGGCGCAACGAGGGTGCAACTAGTGCGCAAGTTGGGCGCAACTAAGGTGCTACCAAGGCGCAACTAGCGCGCAAGTAGGGTACAAGTAGGACGCAACTAGCGCGCAACTAGGGCACAACTAGGGCGTAGCTAGTGCCCAACTAAGGCACAACTAGGGCGAAAGCAGGGTGCCAGTAGGGCGCAAGTAGGGTGCAATAAGGACGCAAATAGGGTGCAACGAGGGCGCAACTAGGGCACAACTAGGGCACTACT
Source organism: Penium margaritaceum (assembly GCA_023375785.1). Classification (NCBI taxonomy): domain Eukaryota; kingdom Viridiplantae; phylum Streptophyta; class Zygnematophyceae; order Desmidiales; family Peniaceae; genus Penium; species Penium margaritaceum. Next base: position 706,552 of record SZWC01000005.1, on the reverse strand, counting down.
AGGGCACAACTAGGGCACAACTAGGGCGCGACTAGGGCGTAACTAGGGCGCAAGTAGGGCGTAACTAGGTTGCAAGTAGGGCGCAACTAGGACGCAACTAGGGCGTAAGTAGGGCACGATTAGGGCGCAACTAGGGCGTAACTAGGCCGCATCCAGGGCGCAACTAAGGCGCAGCTAGGGCGCAACTAGGCCGCAACTAAGGTGCAACTAGGGCGCAAGTAGGGCAAAAGTAGGACGGAACTAGGGCGCAACTAGTGTATAACTAGGGCGTAGCTAATGCCCAATTGAGGCACAACTAGGGCACAAGTAGGGCGCATGTAGGGCGCAAGAAGGGCGCAACAAGGGCCCAACTAGTGCGCAACCAGGGTGCAACCAGGGCGGAACTAGGGTGTAACTATGGCGCAACTAGGGTGCAACTAGGGCACAACTAGGGCGCAACTAGGGTGCAACTAGGGTGCAACTAGGGCGCGATTAGGGCGCAACTAGGGTGCAAGTAACGCGCAAGTAAGACGCAACTACAACGCAACTAGGGCAGAACTAGGGCGTAGCTAGTGCCAAACTAAGGCGCAACTAGGGCGCAAGTAGGGCGCCAGTAGGGCTTAAGTAGGGTGCAATAAGGGCACAAGCAGGGCGCAACTAGGGTGCAACTAGGGCACAACAAGGACGCGACTAGGGCGCAAGTACGGCACAACTAGTGTGAAAATAGGGCGCAAGTACGACGCAAGTAGGGTGTAAGTTGGGCATACTAAGGCGCAACTAGGGCGCAGCCAGGGCGCAACTAGAGCGCAACTAGGGCGCAACTAGGGCGCAACTAGGACGCAACTAGGATGCAACTAGGGCCCAACTAGGGGGCAACTAGGGTGTAACTAGGGCGTAACTAGGGCTCAACAAGCACGCAATGAGGGCGCAACTAAGGCGAGACGAGGGTGCAACATGGACGCAACTAGGGCGCAATTAGGGTGCAACTAGGGCGCAACTGCGGTGTAACTAGGGCGCATCTAGGGTGCAACTAGGGTGCAACTTTGGCACAAATAGGGCACAAGAAGGACGCAACTAGGTCGTAACTAGGGCGCAACTAGTGCCAAAGTGTGAAGCTCTAGTCCCAAATTGTTACGCTCTTGTGCCAAAGGGTGACACTCTATTGCCCAAGTGTGATGCTCTACTGCCAAAGTGTGGTGCTCTAGTTCCAAAATGTGACGCTCTAGTGTCAGAGTGTGAAGCTCTAGTGCCAAAGTGTGAAACTCCTCTGTCAAGGTGTGATGCTCTAGTGCCAAGGTGTGACGCTCTAGTGCCAAAGTTCAAAACTCTAGTGCCAATGTGTGATGCTCTAGTGCCAATGTGTGACGCTGCAGTGCAAGAGTGCAACGCTCTAGTTCCAAAGTGTGACACTCTAGTACCAAAATATGAAGCTATAGTGCCTAAGTGTAACGCTCTGGTGCCAACGTGTGAAGCTCTAGTGGCAAAGAATGAAGCTCTAGTGCCAAGGTTTGAAGCTCTAGTGCAAACGTGTGACGATCAAGTGCCAAAATGTGACGCTATAGTGCCAAAGTGTGACGCTCTAGTGCCAAGGTGGGATGCTCTAGTGCCAGAGTGTGATGCTCTAGTACCATAACATGAAGCTCTAGTGCCAAAGTGTGACGCTCTAGTGCCAAAGTGTGGCAATCTAGTGCCAAAGAGTGACATTCTAGTGTGAAAGTGTGAAGGTCTACTGCCAAAGTGTGATGCTCTAGTGCCAAGCGTATGACGCTCTAGTGCCAAAGTGCGATGCTCTAGTATGAAAGTGTGACACTCTAATGCCAACGTTTCGAGCTCTACTGCCAAAGTGTGACGCTATAGTGCCAAAGTGTGACACTGTAATGCCAAAGTGTGACACTCTAGTGCCAAAGTGTGGAGCTCTAGTGCCAAAGTGTGATGCTCTAGTGCCGAAGTGTGGGGCTATAGTGCCAAAGTGTGACAATGTAGTGCCAAAGTCTGATGCTCTAGTGCCAAAGGTTGAAGCTCTAGTGCCAAAGTGGGACGCTTTAGTGCCAAAGTGTGACACTCTAGTGCCAGCGTGTGACACTCTAGTGCCAAAGTGTGAATCTCTATGGCCAAAGTGTGATACTCTGGTACCAAAGTGTGGCGCTCTAGTACCAAAGTGTGACGCTCTAGTGCCGAAATGTGATACTCTAGTGCCAATGTGTGATGCTCTGGTGCCAAAGTGTGACGCTCTAGTCCCAATGTGTGACGCTCTTGTGCCAAAGGGTGACGCTCTAGTGCCCAATCATGACGCTATAGTGCCAAAGTGTGATGCTCTAGTGCCAGAGTGTGACGATATAGTGCCAGAGTGTGAAGCTCTAAGGCCAAAGTGTGAAGCTCTTTTGTCAAGGTGTGACGCTATAGTGCCAAAGTGTGACGCTCTAGTGCCAAAGTTCGCAACTATAGTGCCAATGTGTGATGCTCTTGTGCCAAAGTATGATGTTGTAGTGCCAAAGAGTTACACTCTAGTTCCAAAGTGTGACGCTCTCGTGGAAATGTGTGAAGCTCTAGTGCCAAAGTGTAACGCTCTGGTGCCAATGTGTGAAGCTCTAGGGCCAAAGTATGACGCTCTAGTGCCAAAGTTTGACGCTCTAGTGCCAAAGTATGACGCTCAAGTGCCAAAATGTGACGCTCTAGTGCCAAATTTTGACGCTCTAGTGCGAAAGTAGGACGCTCTAGTGCTAAAGTGTGACGCTTTAGTACCAAAATATGAAGCTCTAGTGCCAAAGTATGATGCTCTAGTGCCAAACGTGTGACGCTCTAGTGCCAAAGTGTGATGCTCTAGTGCCAAAGTGTGATGCTCTAATGCCAACGTTTGGAGCTCTAGTGCCATAGTGTGATTCTCTAGTGCCAAAATGTGACGCTGTAGAGCCAAAGTGTGACACGCTATTGCCAACGTGTGGAGCTCTAGTGCCAAAGTGTGATGCTCTAGTGCCAAAATGTGACGCTCTACTGCCAAAGTGTGACAATGTAGTGCCAAAGTCTGACGCTCTAGTGCCAACGTTTGAAGGTCGAGTGCCAAAGTGTGACGCTCTAGTGCCAAAGTGTGATACTCTAGTGCCAATGTGGGACGCTCTAGTGCCAACGTGTGAGTCTCTAGTGCCAAAGTGTGATGCTCTAGTACCAAAGTGCGAAGCTCTATAACCAAAGTATGATGCTCTAGTTCCAAAATGTGACGCTCTAGTTCCAAAGTGCGACACTTTATTGCCAAACCGTGAAGCTCTAGTGCCAAAGGACAGTGCTCTAGTGCCAAACTGTGAAGGTCTAGTGCCAAAGTATGACACTGCAGTGCCAAAGTGTGAGTCTCTAGTGCCAAAGTGTGACGCTCAGTGCCAAAGTGTGACGCTCTAGTGCCAATGTGTGATGTTCTAGTGCCGAAGTGCGAAGGTCTAGTGCAAAAGTGTGATGCTCTGGTGCCAAACGTGTGATGCTCTAGTGCCAAAGTGTGACGCTCTAATGCCAAAGTGTGATGCTCTAGTGCCAGAGTGTGACGCTGTAGTGCCAAAATGTGACGCTCTAGTGCCAAAGTGTGACCCTCTAGTGCCAAAGTGTGGAGCCCTAGTGCCAAAGTGTGATGCTCTAGTACCAAAGTGTGACGATCTAGTGCGAATGTGTGACGCTCTAGTGGCAAAATGTGACGCTCTAGTGCCAAAGTGTGACGCTCTAGTACCAAAGTTCAAAACTATAGTGCCCAAGTGTGACGCTCTAGTGCCAAAGTGTGACGCTCCAGTGCTAAAGTGTGACTCTCCCATGCCAAACTGTGACGCTCTAGTGACAAAGCGTGAAGCTCTAGTGCCAATGTGTGATGCTCTAGTGCCAAAGTGTGACGCTCTAGTGCCAATTTGTGACGCTCTAGTACCATAGTATGACGCCCTAGTGCCAACGTGTGACGCTCTAGTTGTAAATTGTGACACTCTATTGCCAAAGTGTGACGCTCTAGTACCAAACTAGGACGCTCTAGTGCAAAAGTTCGAAACTCTAGTGCCAAAGTGTGACGCTCTAGTGCCAAAGAGTGACGCTCGAATGCCAAAGTGTGATGTTTTAGTTTCAAAGTGTGACACTATAGTAGCAAAGTGTGGAGCTCTAGTGCAAAAGTGGGACCCTCTGGTTTCAAAGTGTAAAGCTCCAGTGCCAAGGTGTGACGCTCTAGTACCAAAGTGTGAAGATACAGTGCCAAAGTGTGACGCTCAAGTGCCAAGGTGTGACCCTCTAGTGCTAAAGTGTGATGCTCTAGTGCCAAAGTGGGACGCGCTAGTGCAAGTGTGATGCTCTAGTACCACAGTGTGAAGCTCTAGTGCCAAAGTGTGATGCTCTAGTTCCAAAAGTATAACGCTCTAGTACCAAAGTGTGACGATCTAGTGCCAATGTGTGAATGTCTAGTGCCAAATTGTGATGCTCTAGTGTCAAAGTGTGACACTCTAGTGGCAAAGTGTGATGCTCTAGTGCCAACGTTCGAAGCTGTAGTGCCCAAGTGTGACGCTTTAGTGCCATAGTATGACACTCTAGTGCCAAAGTGTGAAGCTCTAGTGCCAAAGTGTAACGCTACAGTGCCAAAGTATGACGCTCTAGTGCCAAAGTGGGACACTCTAGTGCAAAGTGGGATGATATCGTGCCAAAGTGTGACGCTCTAGTGCCAAAGTGCAAAGCTCTAGTACCAAAGTGTACCGCTTTAGTGCCAAAGTGTGATGCTCTGGTGCCAAAGTGTGACGCTCTAGTGTGGAAGTGTGAAGCTCTCATGCCAAAGTGTGACAATCTTGTGCTAAGGTGTGACGCTACAGTACCAAAGTACGACGCTCTAGTGTTAAAATATGAAGCACTAGTGCCAAAGTGTGATGCTCTAGTGCCAAAGTGGGACACTCTAGTGCCAAAGTGGGATGCCCTAGTGCCAAAGTGTGACAATCTAGTGCCAAGGTGCAGAGCTCTACTGCCAGAGTGTGACACTCTAGTGCCACACTGTGAAGCTGTAGTGCCACAGTGTGACGCTCTAGTACCAAAGTGTGATGCGTCAGTGCCAAAGTGTGATGCTCTAGTGCGGATGTGTGAAGCTCCAGTGCGACATGTGATGCTCTAGTGCCAATGTGTGATGCTCTAGTGCCAAAGTGTGACGCTTTAGTGCCAAAGTATGAAGCTCTAGTGCCAAGGTGTGATGCTCGTGTGCCAATGTGTGAAGCTCTATTACCAGAGTGTGAAGCTCTCGTACCGAAGTGTGACTCTCCAGTTCCAAAGGGTGAAGCTCTATTCCCAAATGTGATGCTCTTGTGCCAAAGGGTGACGCTCTAATGCCAAAGTGTGACACTCTAGTGCCAAAGTGTGACGCTCTAGTGCCAAAGTGTGATGCTCTAGTGCCGAATTGTGATGTCCTAGTGCCAACGTATGAAGCTCTAGTGCCAACATGTGAATCTTTTGTGCCAAAGTGTGACGCTCTTGTGCCAAAGTGTGACGTTCTAGTGCCTAAATTCAAAACTCTAGTGCCAAAGTGTGATGTTCTAGTGCAAATGTCTGACACTTTAGTACCAAGGTGTGACGCTCAAGTTCCAAAGTGTTATGCTCTAGTGCCAAAGGATGAAGCTCTAGTGCCAAAGTGTAATGCTCTGGTGCCAAAGTGTGAAGCTCTAGTGCCAACGTAAGACGCTCTAGTGCCAAAGTGTGAAGTCTAGTGCCAAAGTGTGACGCTCAAGCGCCAAAGTGTGACGCTCTAGTGCCAAAGTGTGACTCCCTAGTGCCAAAGTGGGACGCTCTAGTGCCAAAGTGTGACGCTCTAGTGCCAAACTGTGATGATTTAGTGCCAAAGTGTGACATTCTAGTCCACAAGTGTGAATGTCTAGTGCCAAAGTGTGATGCTCTAGTGCCAAACATGTGACGCTTTAGTGCCAATGCGTGATGCTCTAGTGCCAATGTGTGACGCTCTAATGCCAACGATTGGAGCTCTAATGCCAAAGTGTGACGCTCTACTGACAAAGTATGACGCTGTAGTGCCAAAGTGTGACGCTCTCGTGCCAAAGTGTGGAGCTGCAGTGCCAACGTGTGATGCTCGAGTGCCAAAGTGTGATGCTATAGTGCCAAAGTGTGACGTTGTAGTGCCAAAGTCTGACGCTCTAGTGCAAAGGTTGAAGCTCTAGTGCCAACATGTGAAGCTTTTGTGCCAAAGTGTGACGCTCTAGTGCCAAAGTGTGACGCTCTAGTGCCTAAGTTTGAAACTTTAGTGCCAAAGTGTGATGTTATAGTGCAAATGTCTGACGCTCTAGTGCCAAAGTGTGACGCTCAAGTTCCAAAGTGTGACTCTCTAGTGCCAAAATGTGAAGCTCTAGTGCCAAAGTTTGACTCCCTAGTGCCAAAGTGGGACGCTCCAGTGCCAAAGTAAGACGCTCTAGTGCCAAACCGTGATGATTTAGTGCCAAAGTGTGACTTTCTAGTGCAAAAGTGTGACGCTAGAGTGCCAAAGTGTGATGGTCTAGTGCCAAACATGTGACGCTTCAGTTCTTAAGTGTGATGCTCTAGTGCCAAAGTGTGACGCTCTAATGCCAACGATTGGAGCTCTAGTGCCAAAGTGTGACGCTCTAGTACCAAAGCGTGACGCTGTAGTGCCAAAGTGTGATGCTCTAGTGCCAACTTGTGATGCTCTAGTGCCTAAGTGTGACGCTGCAGTGCCAAAGTCTGACGCTCTAGTGCAAAGGTTGAAGCTCTATTTCCAAAGTGTGCACTCTAGTGCCAATGTGTGAAACTCTAGTGCCAACGTGTCATGCTCTATTGCCAAAGTGTGAATCTCTAGTGCAAAAGTGTGATGCTATAGTGCCAAAGTATGGCGCTCTAGTACCAAAGTGTGACGCTATAGTGCCAAAGTGTGATCTCTAGTTCCAAAGTGCAATACTCTTTTGCCAAAGTGTGATGCTCTAGTGCCAAAATGTGATGCTCTAGTGCCAAAATTTGAGACTCTAGTGCCAAAGTGTGACGTTGTATTGCCACATTGTGACACTAGAGTGCCAAAGTGTGTCGCTCTAGTTCCAAAGTGTGGCGCTCTGGTGCCAAACTCTGAAGCTCTATTGCCAATGTGTGACGCTCTAGTACCAATGTGTGATGCCCTAGTGTCAAAGTGTGACGTCCCAGTGCCAAAGTGTGGAACTCTAGTGCCAAAGTGTGACGCTCTAGTGCCAAGGTGTGAAGCTCTAGTGCCAAAGTGTGATCCTCAAGAGCCAAAATGTGATGCTCTTGTGCGAAAGTGTGACGCTCGAGTCCCAAAGCGTGAAGCTCTAGTGCCAACGTGTGACGCTCTAGTGCCAACGTGTGATGCTCTACTGCAAAAGTGTGACACTTTAGTGCCAAAGTTTGACGTTGTAGTGCCCAAGTGTGACACTCTAGTGCCCAAGTGTGAAGGTCTAGTGCCACAGTGTGACATTCTAGTGCCAAAGTTTGAAGCGCTAGTGGCAAAGTGTGACGCTCTAGTGCCAAAGTGTGACGATCTAGTGCCAAAGTGTGACGCTATAGTGCCAAAGTGCGAGGCTCTTGTGCCACATTTTGAAACTCTAGTGCCAAAGTGTGATACTCTAGTGCCAAAGTGTGATTCTGTAGTGCCAAAGTATGACGCTATAGTGTTAAAGTGTTACACTATAGTGCCAAAGTGTGACGCTCTTGCGCCAACGTGTGAATCTCAAGTGCCAAAGTGTGACGCTCTTGCGCCAAAGTGTGAATCTCAAGTGCCAAAGTGTGACGCTCTAGTGCCAAAGTGTGACGCTCTAGTACCAAAGTGTGATGCTCTAGTGCCAAAGTGTAACGCTCTTGTTCCAAATTGTAATACTCTATTGCAAATGTGTGACGCTCTAGTGCCAAAGTGCGACGCTCTAGTGCCAAAGCTGGAAACTCTAGTGCCAAAGTGTGAGGCTCTAGTGCCAAAGTGTGACGCTCTAGTGCCAAAGTGTGACACTCTAGTGCCAATGTGTGAGGCTCTAGTGCCAAAGTGTGACTCTCCCGTGCCAAAGTGTGACGCTCTAGTGCCAAAGTGTGAAGCGCTAGTTCCAGAGTGCGATGCTCTAGTGCCAAAGTGTGACACTCTAATGCCAAATTATGATGCTCTACTGCCAAAGTGTGATGCTCTAGTGCCAAAGTGTGATGATCTAGTCCCAAAGTGTGACGCTCTTGTGCGAAAGGGTGATACTCTAGTACCAAAGTGTGACACTATAGTGCCAAAGTTCGAAACCTAGTGCCCAAGTGCTACGCTCTAGTTTGCAAGTGTGACGTTGTATTGCCAAAGTGTGACTCTCCTGTGCCAAAGTGTGACGCTCTAGTGCCAAGGTGTGAAGCTCTAGTACCCAAGTGTGTCGCTCCAGTGCCAAAGTGTGAAGGTCTAGTGCCATAGTGTGATGCTCTAGTGCCAAGGTGTGAAGCGCTAGTGCCAAAGTGTGACCCTCTAGTGCCAAATTGTGACGCTCTAATGCCAAAGTGTGACGCTCTAGTGCCAAAGTGTGACGCTCTAGTGTCGAAGTATGAGCCTCTAGTGCCAAAGTTTGAAACTCTAGTGTGAAAGTGTGATGCTCTAGTGCCAAAGTGTGACGCTCTAGTTCTAATGTGTGACGCTGTAGTGCCAAATAGTGATGCTCTAGTGCCAATTTGTTACACTCTAGTGCCAAAGTGTGATACTATTTTGCCAACGTGTGAATATCTAGTGCCAAAGTGTGACGCACTAGTGCCAAAGTGTGACGTTCTAGTACCGAAGTGTGACGCTCTAGTGCCAAAGTGTGATACTATAGTTCCAAAGTGCGACACTCTATTGCAAGAGTGTGACGCTGTAGTGCCAATGTTTGACGCTGTAGTACCAAAGTTCGAAACTCTAGTGTCAAAGTGTGAGGCTCTAGTGCAAACGTGTGACGCTCTAGTACCAAACTGTGAAGGTCTAGTGCCACAGTGTGACGCTCTAGTGCCAAAGTGTGAAGTGCCACTGCCAAAGTGTGACGCTTTGTTGCCAAAGTGTGACGCTCTAGTGCCAAAGTGTGACGCTCTAGTGTCAAAGTGTGACGCTCTACTGCCAAAGTGTGACATTCTAGTGCCAAAGTGTGAAGGTCTAGTACCAAAGTGTGATTCTCTAGTGCCAAGTGTGTTACGCACTAGTGCTAAAGAGTGATGCTCTAGTGCCAAAGTGTGACGCTCTAATGCCAAAGTTTGGAGCTCTAGTACTAAAGTGTGACACTCTAGTGCCAAAATGTGACAATATAGTGCCAAAGTGTGACGCTCTAGTGCCAAGTGTGGAGCTCTAGTGCCAAAGTGTGATGCTCTAGTGCCAAAGTGTGATGTTCTAGTGCCAAAGTGTGATGATGTAGTGCCAACGTCTGACACTCTAGTGCCAATATTTGAAGCTCTAGTGCCAAAGTGTGACGCTCTAGTGCCGAAGTGTGACACTCTAGTGCCAAAGTGTGATGCTCTAGTGCCAATGTGTGAGTCTCTAGTGCCAAAGTGTGACGCTCTTGTACCAAAGTGTGATGCTCTAGTACCAAAGTGTGACGCTCTAGTGCCAAAACGTGACGCTCTTGTTCCAAAGTGACACTCTATTGCCAAAGTGTGAAGCTCTTGTGCCAGAGTGTAATGCCCTGGTGCCAAAGTGTGGTGCTCTAGTGCCAATGTATGACGCTCTAGTGCCAAAGTGTGAAGCTCTAGTGCCAAAGTGATGCTCAAGTGCCAAAGTGGGACGCTCTAGTGCCAAAGTATGACGTTCTAGTGGCAAAGTGTGAAGGTCTAGTGAAAAATTGTGATGCTCTAGTGCAAAACATGTGACGCTCTAGTGCCTAAGTGTGACGCTCTACTGCCAATGTTTGGAGCTCTAGTGCCAAAGTATGACGCTCAAGTGCCAAAGTGTGACGCTGTAGTGCCAAAATGTGACGATCTAGTGCCAAAGTGTGACACTATAGTGCCAAAGTGTGCCGCTTTACTGCCAAAGTGTGACACTCTAGTGGCAAAGTGTGACGCTCTAGTGCCGAAGTGTGACGCTCTAGTGCCAAAGTTCAAAACTCTAGTACCCAAGTGTAGTGCTCTGGTTCCAAAGTGTGACACTCTAGTGCCATATTGTGACTCTCCCATGGCAAAGTGTGACACTCTAGTGCCAAAGACTGACGCTCTAGTACCAAAGTGTGATGGTATAGTGCCAAAGTGTTACACTCTAGTTCCATAGTGTGACACTCTAGTGCCAAAGTGTGAGGATCTAGTGCCAAAGTGTGACGCGCTTGTGTCAAAGTGTGACACTCTAGTGCCAAATTGTGATACTCCAATGCCAATGTTTGGAGCTCTAGTGCCAAAGTCCGACGCTCTAGTGCCAATGTGTGACGCTGTAGTGCTAAAGTCTGACTCTCTAGTGCCAGAGTTTGAGGCTCTAGTACCAAAGTGTGACGCTCTAGTGCCAAAGTATGACACTCTAGTGCTAATGTGTGACACTCTAATGCCAAAGTGTCGATCTCTAGTGCCAACGTGTGATGCCCTAGTGCCAAAGTGGGACGCTCTAGAACCAAAGTGTGACTCTCTCGTGCCAAAGGATGACGCTGTAGTGCCAAAGTGTGACACTCGAGTGCCAAAGTGTGACGCTCTAGTGCCAAATTGTGACGCTCTGGTGCCAAAGTGTGACGCTCTAGTGTCAAAGCGTGACGCTCTAGTGCCAAGGTGTGGAACTCAAGTGCCAATGTGTGACGCTCTAGTGCCAAGGTGTGAAGCTCCAGTGCCAATGTATGATGCTCTAGTGCCAATTTGTGATGGTCTAATGCAAAAGTGTGACGCTCGAGTACGGATGTGTGAAGCTCTAGTGCCAAAGTGTGACGCTCTAGTACCAACGTTTGGAGCTCTAGTTCCAAAGTGTGACGCTCTAGTGCCAAAGTGTGATGCTGTACTGCCAAAGTGTGACGCTATAGTACCAAAGTATGGAGCTCTATGGCCAAAGTGTGATGCTCTAATGTCAAAGTGTGACGCTCTAGTGCCAACGTGTGATGCTTTAGTGCCAAAGTGTGATGCTCTAGTGCAAAAGTGTGACGCTCTAGTGCCAAAGTTTGAAATCTAGTGCCCGAGTGTGACACTCAAGCATGAAAGTGTGACGCTATATTGCCAAAGTGTGACTCTCCGTTGCCAAAGTATGACGCTCTAGTGCCAAAGTGTCAAGCTCTAGTACCCAAGTGTGACGTTCCAGTGCCAAAGTGTGAAGGTCTGTTGCCACAGTGTGATGCTCTAGTGCCAAAGTGCGAAGCGCTAGTGCGAAAGTGTGACGCTCTAGTGCCAAATTGTGACGCTCCAATGCCAAAGTGTGACGCTCTAGTGCCAAAGTGTGACGCTCTACTGCCAAACTGTGATGCTCTAGTGCCGAAGTGTGAGGCTCTAGTGCCAACGTTTGAAACTCTAGTGCCAAAGTGTGATGCTCTAATGCTACATTGTGACGCTCTAGTTCTAAAGTGTGACGCTGTAGTGCCAAATTCTGACACTCTAGTGCCAAACTTTGAGGCTCTAGTGCCCAAGTGTGATGCTCTAGTGCCACATTGTTACACTCTAGTGCCAAAGTGTGACGCCCTTGTGCCAAAGTGTGAATCTCTAGTGCAAAAGTGTGACGCTATAGTGCCAAAGTGTGACGCTCTGCTACCAAAGTGTGATGCTCTAGTGCCAAAGTGTGACGCTCTAGTTCGAAAGTGTGACACTCTTTTGCAAGAGTGTGATGCTCTAGTGCCAAAGTGTGACGCTCTAGTGCCAAAGTTTGAAACTCTAGTGCCAAAGTATGAGGCTCTAGTGCCAAAGTGTGACGCTCAAGTGCCAAAGTGTGACGCTCTAGTACCAAAGTGTGAAGGTCTAGTGCCACATTGTGACGCTCTAGTGCCAAAGTGGGAAGCGCCATTGCCAAAGTGTGACGCTCTATTGCCTATGTGTGAAGCTCTAGTGCCAAAGTGTAACGCTCTAGTGCCAAAGTGTGACGCTCTAGTGCCAAAGTGTGACGCTCTAGTCCCAACGTGTGATGCTCTTGTGCCAAAGGGTGACGCTCTAGTGCCCAAGTGTGACGCTCTAGTGCCAACGTGTGATACTCTAGTGCCAAAGTGTGACTCTCTAGTACCAAAGTGTGAAGCTCTAGTGCCAAGGTGTGAAGCTCTTGTGTCAAAGTGTGACGCTCTCCTACCAAAGTGTGACACTCTACTGCCAAAGTTCAAAACTCTAGTGCCAACGTGTGATGCTATAGTGCCAATGTGTGAGGCTGTAGTGCCAAAGTGTGACGCTCTAGTTCCAAAGTGTGACGCTCTAGTGCCAAAGTGTGAGTCTCTAGTGCCAAAGTGTAACACTCTGGTGCCAAAGTGTGAAGCTCGTGTGCCAAAGTATGACGCTCTACGACCAAAGTTTGAAGCTCTAGTGCCAAAGTGTGATGCTCAAGTGCCAGAAAGCGACACTCTAGTGCCAAGGTGTGGCCCTTTAGTGCCAAAGTGGGATGCTATAGTGCTAAAGTTTGACCCTGTAGTGCCAAAGTGTGACGCCCTAGTGCCAAAGTGTGGAGCTCCAGTGCCAAAGTGTGATGCTATTGTGCCAAAGTGTGACGCTCTAGTGCCAAACATTGGCATTGCCAATGTGTGTTGCTCCAGTGCCAATGTGTGGGGCTGTAGAGCCAAAGTGTGACACTCTAGTTCCAAAGTGTGACGCTCTTGTGCCAAATTGTTACATTATAGTGCCAAAGTGTGACTCTGCTGCGCCAATGTGTGAATCTCAAGTGCCAAAGTGTGACGCTCCAGTGCCAAAGTGTGACGCTCTAGTAGAAAAGTGTGAGGATCTAGTGCCAAAGTGTGATGCTCTAGTTCCAAATTGCAACATTGTATTGCGAAGGTGTGACGATCTAGTGCCAAAGTTCGACACTCTAGTGCCAAAGCTCGAAACTCTAGTACCAAAGTATGTGGCTCTAGTGCAAAAGTGTGACGCTCTTGTGCCAAAGTGTGACGCTCTAGTGCCAAATTTTGAAACTATAGTGCCCAAGTGTGACACTCTAGTGCCAAAGTGTGAGGCTCTAGGGTTAAAGTGCGACTCTCCTGTGCCAAAGTGTGACGCTCTAGTGCCAAAGTGTGAAGCTCTAGTGCCAAAGTGTGACGCTCTAGTACCAAAGTGTGAAGGTATAGTGCCACAGTGTGACGCTCTAGTGCCAACGCGTGAAGCGCTAGTGCCTGAGTTTGACGCTCTAGTGCCAAAGTGTGACGCTATAGTGCCAAAGTGTGATACTCTAGTGCCAAAGTTTGGAACTCTAGTGCCAACATGTGATGCCATAGTGCCATTGTGTGACGCTCTAGTGCCAAAGTGTGACGCTCTAGTTCTCAAGTGTAACGCTCTAGTGCCAACGTGTGAAGCTCTTCAGCCAGGGTGCGACACTCAAGTGCCAAAGTGTGATGCTCTAGTGCTAAAGTGTAATGCTCTGGTGCCAAAGTGTGAACCTCTAGTGCCAAAGTGTGACGCTCTTGTGCCAAAGTGTGAAGCTCTAGTGCCAAAGTGTGACGCTCAAGTGCCAAAGTGTGACGCTCTACTGCGAACGTGTGACGTTCTAGTGCCAAACTGGGACGATCTAGTACCAAAGTGTGACGCTCTAGTACCAAAGTGTGAAGCTCTAGTGCCAACGTTTCAGGCTCTAGAGCCAAAGTGTGACAATCTAGTGCCAAAGTGTGACGTTCTAGTGCCAAAGTGTGAAGGTCTAGTGCCAAAATGTGATGCGCGAGTGCCAAAGGCGTGACGCTCTAATGCCAAAGTAAGCCGCTCTAATGCCAAATCGTGACGCTCTAATGCCATCATTTGGAGCTCTAGTTCCAAAGTGTGATGCTCTAGTGCCAAAGTTCGATGCTCTAGTGCCAGAGTGTGACGCTCTAGTGCCAAAGGTTGAAGCTCTTGTGCCAAAGTGTGCACTCTAGTGCCAACGTGAGACACTCTAGTGCCAACGTGCGACGCTCTAGTGCCAAAGTGTGAGTCCTTGGTGCCAAAGTGTGATGCTCTAGTGCCAAAGTATGGCGCACTAGTACCAAAGTTTGACGCTCTAGTGCCAAAGTGTGATGCTATAGTTCCAAAGTGCGACACTCTATTGCCAAATTGTGACGCTCTATTGCCAAAATGTGACCCTCTAGTGCCAAAATTCGAGACTCTAGTGCCAAAGTCCGACGCTCTAGTGCCAAAACGTGACACTAGAGTGCCAAAGTGTGACGCTCTAGTTCCAAGGAGGGACGCTCTAGTGCCAAAGTGTGAAGCTCTACTGTCAAAGTGTAATGCTCTAGTGCCAATGTGTGATGCTCTAGTGTCAAAGTGTGACGCTCTAGTGCCAAAGTCTGGAACTCTAGTGCCAGAGTGTGACGCTCTAGTGCCAAGGTGTGAAGCTCTAGTGCCAGAGTGTAATGCTCAAGTGCCAAAATGTGATGCTCTTGTGCCAAAGTGTGACGCTCGAGTGCCAAAATGTGAAGCTCTTGTGCCAACGTGTGACGCTCTAGTGCCAAAGTGTGACGCTCTATTGCAAAGGTGTGATGCTTTAGTGCTAAAGTGTGACGCTCTAGTGCCCAAGTGTGATGCTATAGTGCCAAAGTGTGAAGTTATAGTGCCACAGTGTGACGCTCTAGGGCCATAGTGAAAAGCGTTAGTGCCAAAGTGTGACGCTCTAGTGCCTAAGTGTGACGCGCTAGTGCCAAAGTGCGACGCTCTACTGCCAAAGTGTGACGCTACAGTGCCAATGTGTGACGCTCTAGTGCCAATTTGCGACACTCTAGTGCCAACGTGCGAGGCTCTAGTGCCAAAGTTTGAAACTCTAGTACCAAAGTGTGATACTCTAGTGCCAAAGTGTGACGCTCTAGTGCCCAAGTGTGATGTTGTAGTGCCAAAATCTGATGTTGTAGTGCCAAAGTGTGACGCTCTAGTGCCAAAGTGTTACACTCTAGTGCCAACATGTGACGCTCTTGCGCCACAGTGTGAATCTCAAGTGCCAACGTGTGACCCTCCAGTGCCAAGGTGTGACTCTCTAGAACCAAAGTGTAACGCTCTAGTGCCAAAGTGTGACACTCTAGTTCCAAATTGCAACACTCTATTGCAAAAGTGTGACGCTGTAGTGCCAAAGTGTGACACTCTAGTGCGAAAGCTCAAAAATATAGTGCCAAAGTGTGAGGCTCTATTGCCAAAGTGTGACGCTCCAGTGCCAAAGTGTGACTCTCTATTGCCAAAGTTCGAAACTCCAGTACCCAAGTGTGAGGTTTTAGTGCCAAAGTGTGACTCTCCTGTACCAAAGTGTGACGGTCTAATGCCAAGGTGTGAAGCGTTAGTGCCAAAGTGTGACGCTCTAGTACCAAAGTGTGAACGTCTAGTGCTACAGTTTGACCATCTAGTGCCAAAGCATGAGGTGCTAGTTCAAGAGTGTGACGCTCTGGTGCCAAAGTGTGACACTCTAGTGCCAAAGTGTGATGCTCTAGTGCCAATGTGTGATGCTCTTGTGCCAAGGGGTGACGCTCTAGTACCAAAGTGTGTCACTGTAGTGCCAAAGTGCGATGCTCTAGTGCCAATGTGTGACGCTCAAGTGCCAAAGTGTGAAGCTCTGGTGCCAAAGTGTGAAGCTCTTCTGTCAAAGTGTGACACTCTAGTGCCAAAGTGTGATGCTCTAGTGCCAAAGTTTGAAACTCAAGTGCCAACATTTGATGCTCTAGTGCCAATGTGCGACGATATAGTGCCAAAGTGTGACGTTCTAGTTCTCAAGTGTGTCGCTCTAGTGCCAATGTGTGAAGCTCTAGAGCCAAAGGTTAACGCTGTGATGCCAAAGTGTAAAGCTCTAGTGCCGAAGTATGATGCTCTAGTGCCAAAGTGTGAAGCTATAGTGCCAATGTGTGACGCTCAAGTGCCAAAGTGTGACGCTCTAGTGCCAAAGTGTGACGATATAGTGCCAAACTGGGACGCTCTAGTGCCAAAGTGTCACGCTCTAGTACCAATTTATGAAGCTCTAGTGCCAAAGTGTGACGGTCTAGTGCCAAGTGTGACGATCTAGTGTCAAGTGTGACGGTATAGTGCCAAGTGTGAAGGTCTAGTGCCTAAGTGTGATGCTCTAGTGCCAAACGTGTGACGCTCTAGTGCCAAAGTAAGACACTCTAGTGCCAAATTGTGACACTCTAATGCCAACATTTGGAGCTCTAGTGCCAAAGTGTGATGTTCTAGTGCCAAAATGTGATGCTCTAGTGCCAAAGTGTGACGCTGTGGTGCCAAAGTATGACGCTCTAGTGCCAAAGGTTGAATCTCTAGTGCCGAAGTGTGCACTCTGGTGCCAAAGTGTAACACCATAGTGCCAACGTGTAACGCTCTAGTGCCAAAGTGTGAATCTCTAGTGCCAAAGTGTGATGCTCTAGTGCCAAAGTATGGCGCTCTTGTACCAAAGTGTGACGCTCTAGTGCCAAGGTGTGACGCTCTACTTCCAAAGTGCGACACTCTATTGCCAAAGTGTGACGCTCTAGTGCCAAAATGTGGCGCTCTAGTGCCAAAATTAAAGACTCTAGTGCCAAAGTGTGACGCTCTAGTGCCAATTTGTGTCACTGGAGTCCCAAAGTGTAATGCTCTAGTACCAAGGAGTGACGCTCTAGTGCGAAAGTGTGAAGCCCTGTTGTGAAGGTGTGACGCTCTAGTGCCAATGTGTGACGCTCCAGTGTCAAACTGTGACGCTCTAGTGCTAAAGTGTGGAACTCTCATGGGAAAGTGTGACGCTCTAGTGCCAATGTGTGAAGCTCTAGTGCCAAAGTGTGATGCTCAAGTGCCAAAAAGTGATGCTCTTGTGCCAAAGTGTTATGCTCAAGTGCCAAAGTGTGACGATCTAGTACCAAATTGTGACGCTCTAGTGCCAAAGTGTGAGGCTCTAGTGCCAAAGTGTGACGCTCTAGTCTCAAAGTATGATGCTATTGTGCCAAAGGGTGACACTCTAGTGCCACGGTTTGACACTCTAGTGCAAAAGTGTGCCAACTGGAGCAAGCCCAAGACAACAGGAGCAGGGCCAAGTCAGCAGGAGCAAGACCAAGATAGCTGGAGTAAGGCCAGACAATTATAGCAAGCCTTCAACAACGGGGGCAAGCCCAATACAATTGAAGCAAGGCCAAGACAACTGCAGCAAGGCGAAAAAAAACTTGGAGGAAGCCAAAGACAACTGGAGCACGCCAAAGACAACTCAACCAAGGCCAATACAAATGGATCAAAGCCAATACAAGTGGAGCAAGCCCAAAACAACTGTAGCAAGCCGAGGATAACTGGATGTAAGTCAAGACAAGTGGAGCAAGGCCAGGACAACTGGAGCATGGCTAAGAGAACAGGAGCAAGGCCAAGATAACTGGAGCAATGCCAAGCCAGCTGGAGCAAGCCCAAGACAACTAGAGCAATGCGCACACAACTAGAGTTAGGTCAAGACCACTGGAGCAAGCCTAAGCCCTTTGGGGCAAGCCCATGACACCTTGAGCAAGCCCAAAACAACTGGAGCACGGCCTAGAGTACCTGCGCCTGTGCCTTGGGTACATGCGCCTGTGCCTAGGGTATCTGCACCTGTGCCTAGGGTACCAGCGCCTGTGCCTACGGTACCTGCGCCTATATATAGGGTACCTGCGCCTGTGCCTAGGGTACCCGCACTTGTGCCTAGGTTACCTGCGCCTGTGCCTAGGATACCTGCGCCTGTCCCTAGGGTACTTGCGCCTGTGCCTAGGGTACCTACGCTTGTCCCTAAGGTACTTACGCCTATGTACGGAGAACCTGCACGTGTGCCTAGGGTACCTGCGCCTGTGCCTAGGGTACATGTGCCCGTGCCCAGGTTAACAGCGCCTGTGCCTAGGGTACCTGCGCATGTCCCTTGGGTACCTATGCCTATGCCTAGACTACCTGCACCTGTGCCTAGGGTACCTGCGCCTGTGCCTAAGGTACCTGCGCTTGTGCCTAGGGTACCTATGCGCGTGCCCAGGTTGCCTGCGCTTGTGCCTAGGGTACCTGCGCCTGTGCCTAGGGTACCTGCACCTGTGCCTAGGGTACCTTCGCCTGTCTTTGGTACATGCGCATGTGCCTAAGGTACTTGGGCATGTGCCTAGGGTACCTGCGTGGGTGCCTAGGATACCTTCGCTTGTGCCTAGGGTACTTGCGCCTGTGCTTAGGGTACCTGCACTTGTGCCTAGGGTACCTGCGTATGTGCTTACGGTACCTGTGCCTATGCCTAGGGTACCTGCGCCTGTCCCTATGGTACCTGCGCCTGTGCCTAGGGTCCATGTGTCTGTTCCTAGGGTACTTACGCTTGTGCCGAGGGTACCTGCGCCTGTCTCCAGGTTACGTGTGCCCGTGCCTAGTGTACCTGTACCTGTGCCTAGGGTACCTGCGCCTCTCCCTAGGGTACCTGCGCCTGTGTCAGAAGAATGCATATACGAGAACAGTGGCAGCAGAAGCAAGCAGAAGCATCGGAACATGCAGGTATACGTCAGCAGAGTGACGTAAGCAAGAGCGGTCCGAGGAGTTAGTCATGGGAGTTGATAGAGGCTGAGACGCGAGGTAGCGGAGGTAGACAGGTTGATGTGAGAGAGAGGTGGCAAGGGAAGTGATGGTTGGCAGAGTGTGATAGCTGAGCGAAGGAGCGAGAGTGACAGAGCGAAGCGTTGAGAGTTGGCAAAGACAGAAAGTGCGAGGGACGAGCTGAGCGAAGACACGGCCGCGAGGCTGCGGAACCAAGGGGGAACAGGATGAGCAGGACTGTTCTAGTTAAGTTTTGGAGGGAATGAACATCCTCCATATGTATAGGTGAAGAGGACAAACACCACAATAGCAACGGCTTCTTCGCTAGCCGGACGCGAGTGACTCGTCGTCACTTTGGTTGGTAAGAGTTTGGAGGGGACCGTTTATTTAGTATCTCTTGCGAGAGGTGACCTGGACTTCTGCTTGTATTATCCGAAGCCTCTTTTCGTAACGAGAATTGAAGTCAGAGAGCATACATTTCTGACACCCTCCCTGAATCTGACTCGATTATTGTAAGGTTGGGTTCCTCCTTGGGTCCATCATAGTACTTGATGAATATGAATCGCGGGAGGTGTCCTTCTAGCAGTCACAGGCCAGTCAAATTTGAGCAGATGCTACTAACCGGCAGTGTTGTAGTCTTGGTGGTTCGTGGACTGGCGGAGGCGTGGGGTAACGGCATGCATGAAGTAGGTCTCTCCACATTTTGCTGAGGGTGCATTTACGTCTGCGAATGAGGGGATGAAAGATGGGAGCAGTGATGCTGAGTTGGGCTCCTCAAATTTCTTCCTCCACAAAGGGCACCAGCGTGGAGCGGAAATTTTGCAGGAAAGCTTCCGCCTCCTTTGTAGAGAGGGTAGTGTTGGAGGTTGTATGAGATTAGGATGCCTTTGATGTAGCAGAGGTGGAAGAAGTTACAGAAGTCTTGCGACCAGTGGAGAATGTTTGTTGCTCCACTTGCACTGAGTACGAGATCATCACATTGTGTGAGGAAACGTCGTGGAAAAGAGGAGAAGTTGACTGGCCCATAAATACCGGTGGTAGTGTTGACAAGTGGCCGATCTGCTGGAAGAGGAGATCTCTTGGCGATGAAGGTCATTTGGAAATGACGAGGAGCCGAAAGGTGGTGAGAGGAGAACACTCGTTGATGGAGCTGAAGAGGCAGGTGAAGAGCGACCCGATGAAGACAGAGAAGGCTGAGGGAGGAGGCTGGAGCGAAGAGACTGAGGAGGGCTGAATGTGGTAGAGGAGGATGTGAATGAGCGAGAGTGGTGATGTAACTGGACAGGGCGAATGATGAAGGGAAGAGGATCTGACGAGGACTTGATGGGTGCAGGGGTGGAACCTCGTGCACTGTGGAAGTTTTTACCGTAGACGCATGTCGCTACGAGGGAGGTGATACGGCCGGGCGGATCCTTGTGCCAAGCGGAGCGGAAGCTGATGATGAATGAGGAATGCTGGATGATGGAGTGGACGCAGAGGCAAACCGCATGCGTAGCAGATGTTTTCGGCGTGGGCGCACGTCGTCACAGAATAGGCGATGTAACCAAGCGGATCCTTGTGTCAAGTAGAGCAGAAGTGGATGACGGCAGAGGAACGATGGATGGCAGAGTGGAGCACAGGGGCGGGCCACGTGCGCTGAGGAAGTTTTTGGCGAGGGCGCAGGTCGTCGCGGAAAAAGGCGATGCGACCGGGTGGATTTGTGTGCCGAGCTGAAAGCGATGCGAGGCGGAGGAAGCGATCGATTTGATGAGTGGGCGCAGGGGCAGAACCGCGTGCGCTGAAGGAAGTTTTGGCGTGGGCGCAGGTCGTTGCGGAAAAGGCGATGCGACCGGGCGGGTCCTTGCACCGAGCTAGAAGTGATGCGGAGGCGGAAGAAGCGATTGATTGATGAGTGGGTGCAGGAACAGAACCACGTGCGCTGCTGGAAGTTTTGGCATGGGTGCAGGTCGTTGCGGAAAAAGGCGATGCAACCGGGCGGATCCTTGTGCCGAGCTGAAAGCGATTTGCGAAGACAAAGGAAGCGATTGATTGATGAGTGGATGCATGGGCGGAACCACTTGCGCGATAAAATGATGCTGATGCGGATGATGGACCAAAGGCGGTACGGATGATGCTGATGATGGAGAGACAGAGATGAGGCAGGAACAGGCGGCTAATGAAGTAGAGGAGACTGGAGTGAGGAGGAGGAGGAATGATGGAGGTGAGTGAAGATGCAGGCCAAAGACTGATGATGATGGAGGGGATGAGAGGCAGAGAGCAACGCGAGCGGAGGGAGCGGAGATGAGACGCGGCACGGCAGGTGGAGTGACACAACTACTTCTTCTTGCGTTCAGGAGAGTGACGGCTTGTTCCCCAGTTGGCTCGCAAGTGGGAGCAGGAAGACTGGTGGTGTCCGATATCTTGTCAGGTGAAAGAAGTTGGTTGCGGTATAGAGAGTCAGGCAGCGGGCGGGGATAATAGACCGCTGATGTCAGGAGAGTGACGGCTTGTTCCCCAATTGACTCGGTAACGGGAGCAGGAAGACTGGTCGTGTCAGATATCCTGACGGCGGTAGTTTTGGCTGTACTTGCTGACAAGGCGAGGAGGCGATGCGAGGAGGCAGCTCGAGATGATGGACACGGGTGAGGACGAAGGACGACAGTGAGGACGGAGCAGATGAAGCTGATGAGACGAGATGAAGGAGGAGATGCTGGCACAGGCGGTTATGATGAAAGGCAGCGGATGGTTGGCAGCAGGACGTTTCTCGGTAGTTGACGGCAGGCGGCGGCTCGAGAGCCACTTACAGCTGATGTAGGCGACACGTCTCCGGTTGTTAGCCACGGGCGCGGAAATGGGCGCAGGGCCTCCGTAGGACAACCAGGCGTTTCTTCAGCGTTGAGAACGCGTCAGGCAGAGCTGGTGATGTCAACTACGCATGAAGCGGGGAGGTGTGAGACAATGATAGCGGCAGCAAGAGAAGGTGAGTCGGAGCAGCGAAGCAATGGAGTCAACAGAGCAATGGCGCAGTCACGTGACTCCGGGTGATGTTGCCCGAAGCTATGAAACCATGTCAGAAGAATGCAGACACAAGAACAGTGGCAGCAGAAGCAAGCAGAAGCATCAGAACATGCAGGTGTACGTCAACAGAGTGACGTAAGCGAGAGCGGACCGAGGAGTTATTTGCGGGAGCTAATAGAGGCTGAGACGCGACGCAGCGGAGGTAGACAGGTTGACGTGAGAGAGAGCTGGCTAGGGGAGTGATGGTTGGCGGAGTGTGAGAGCTGAGCAAAGTAGCGAGAGTGACAGAGCAAAGCGTTGAGAGTTGGCAATGACAGAAAGTGCAAGGGACGAGCAGAGCGAAGACACGGCAGCGAGGCCACGGAACCAAGGGGGAACAGGATGAGCAGAAATGTTTTGGTTACGTTTTGGAGGGAATGAACATCCTCCATATATACAGGTGAACATGACAAACACCACAAGAGCAACGGCTTCTTCGCTAGCCAGACGTGAGTGACTCATCGTCACTTTGGTCGGTAACGGCTCGCAGGGGACCGTTGGACCGTCTATTTATTCTCTCCTGCGAGTGGTGACCTGGACTTCTGCTTGTATTATCCGGAGCCTCTTTCCGCAGCAAGAGTTGAAGTCAGAGACCATACATTTCTGACAGCCCGTGCCTAGGGTACCTGCGCCTGTGCCTAGGGTACCTGCACCTGTCTCTAGGGTACCTGCGCCTGTGCCTGGGGTACTTGCGTTTGTGCTTAGGGTACCTGCGCCTGTCCCAATGGTACCCGCGCCTGTCCCTAGGGTACATGTACCTGTGCTTGGAGTGCCTGCGTCTGTGCATAGGGTACCTGCGCTTGTGCCTAGGGTATATGCGCCTGTGCCTAGGGTACCTGCACCTGTGCTTGGGGTACCTGCGCCTGTCCTTATGGTACATGCGCCTGTGCCTGGGGTGCCTGCGCTTGTGCATAGGGTACCTACGCCTGTGACTATGGTACCTCACCTGTGCTTAGGGTATCTGCGCTTGTGCCTATGCTACCTGCGCCTGTGCTTATGGTACCTGCGCCTGTGCCTAGGGTACATGCGCCTGTGCCTACGGTATCTGCGCCTGTGCCTAGGGTACCTGCCCCTGTCCACAGGGTACGTGCGCCCGTGCGTGGGGTACCTGCGCCTGTCCCTAGGGTACAATCGCCTGTGCCTAGGGTCCCTACGCCTGTCCCTAAGGTACCTACGCCTGTGTCTAGGATACCTGCGCCTGTGCCTAGGGTACCTGCACCTATGCTTAGGATACTTGCTCCCGTCCCTAGTGCACCTGTGCCTGTGCGCAAGGTACGTACGCCAGTGCCTAGGGTACCTGCGCCTGTGCCCAAGTTACCCGCGCCTGTGCCCAGGGTACATGCGCTTGTACCTAGGATACCTGTGCCCGTGCCCAGGCTACCTGCGCCTGTGTCTAGGGTACCTGCGCCTGT
>SZWC01000005.1:650164-674856 GCA_023375785.1 Penium margaritaceum | reverse complement strand
TGTGTTTCTGACCACTGTGTTTCTGACCAGTGTGTTTCTGACCAGTGTGTATCTGACCACTGTGTTTGTAACCACTGTGTTTCTGGCCACTGTGTTTCTTACCACTGTGTTTCTGACCACAGTGTTTCTGACCACTGTGTTTCTGATCACTGTGTTTCTGACCGCTGTGTTTCTGACCACAGTTTTTCTGACCAGTGTGTTTATGACCACTGTGTTTCTGACCACTGTGTTTTTGACCACATTGTTTCTGACCAGTGTGTTTCTGACCACTGTGTTTCTGACCAGTGTGTTCTTGACCAGTGTGATTACGACCACTGTGCTTCTGACCAGTGTGTTTCTGAACACTGTATTTCTGACCACTATGTTTCTGACCACTATGTTTCTGACCATTGTGTTTATGACCACCGTGTTTCTGACCAGTGTGTTTCTTACCAAAGTGTTTCTGACCATTGTGTTTCCGACCAGTGTGTTTCTGACCATTGTGTTTCTGAATACTGTGTTTTTGACCACTGTGTTTCTGACCACTGTGTTTCTGACCACCGTGTTTCTGACCACTGTGTTTCTGATCACGGTGTTCTTTACCAGTGTGTTTCTGACCAATGTGTTTATGACCAGTGTGTTTCTGACCACTTTGTCTCTGACCAGTGTGTTTCTGACCAGTGTGTTTCTTACCACTGTGTCTGTGACGCTCGTGTTTCAGACCAGTGTGTTTCTGACCACTGTGTTTCTTACCAGTATTGTTCTAACCACTGTGTTTCTGACCATTGTGTTTCTGACCAGTGTGTTTCTGACCACTGTGTTTCTGACCAGTGTGTTTGTGACCACTGTCTTTCTTACCACTGTATTTCTGACCATTGTGTTTCTGACAACCGTGTTTCTGACCAGTGTGTTTCTGACCAGTGTATTTATGACCTGTGTGTTTCCGACCAGTGTGTTTCTGATCAGTGTGTTTCTGACCACTGTGTTTTTGACCACTCTGTTTCTGACCAGTGTTTCTGACCACCGTGTTTCTGACCAATGTGTTTCTGACCAGTGTGTTTCTGACCAGTGTGTTTCTGACCAGTGTGTTTCTGACCACTTTGTTTCTTACCAGTGTGTTTCTGACCAGTGTGTTTCTGACCANCCTGCGCCTGTGCCTGGGGTACTTGCGTTTGTGCTTAGGGTACCTGCGCCTGTCCCAATGGTACCCGCGCCTGTCCCTAGGGTACATGTACCTGTGCTTGGAGTGCCTGCGTCTGTGCATAGGGTACCTGCGCTTGTGCCTAGGGTATATGCGCCTGTGCCTAGGGTACCTGCACCTGTGCTTGGGGTACCTGCGCCTGTCCTTATGGTACATGCGCCTGTGCCTGGGGTGCCTGCGCTTGTGCATAGGGTACCTACGCCTGTGACTATGGTACCTCACCTGTGCTTAGGGTATCTGCGCTTGTGCCTATGCTACCTGCGCCTGTGCTTATGGTACCTGCGCCTGTGCCTAGGGTACATGCGCCTGTGCCTACGGTATCTGCGCCTGTGCCTAGGGTACCTGCCCCTGTCCACAGGGTACGTGCGCCCGTGCGTGGGGTACCTGCGCCTGTCCCTAGGGTACAATCGCCTGTGCCTAGGGTCCCTACGCCTGTCCCTAAGGTACCTACGCCTGTGTCTAGGATACCTGCGCCTGTGCCTAGGGTACCTGCACCTATGCTTAGGATACTTGCTCCCGTCCCTAGTGCACCTGTGCCTGTGCGCAAGGTACGTACGCCAGTGCCTAGGGTACCTGCGCCTGTGCCCAAGTTACCCGCGCCTGTGCCCAGGGTACATGCGCTTGTACCTAGGATACCTGTGCCCGTGCCCAGGCTACCTGCGCCTGTGTCTAGGGTACCTGCGCCTGTCCCTATGGTACCTGCGCCTGTGCCTAAGGTAGTTGCCTGTACTCAGGTTACATGCGCCTGTGCCTAGGGTACATGCGCTTGTCCCAAAGGGTACCTGCGCCCATGCCTACGGTACATGCACCAGTGCCCAGGGTACCTGCGCCCGTGTCTAGCGTACCTGCGCATGTGCGTAGGGTACCTCCGCCCGTGCTTATGGTACCTGCGCCTGTGCCTAGGGTACCTGCGCCTATGGGTAGGGTACCTGCGCCTGTACCTAGGGTACGTGCGCCTGTGCCTATGGTACCTGCGCCTGTGCCTAGGGTACCTACGCCTGTGCCTAGGGTACGTGTGCCTATGCCTAAGGTACCTACGCCTGTGCCCAAATTACCTGTGCCTGTGCATGGGGTACCTGCTCTTGTGCCTAGGGTACCTGCGCCTATGCCTAGGGTACCTACGCCTGTGCCTAGGGTATCTGCACCCGTGCGTAAGGTACCCGTGCCTGTGCCTATGGTACCTGCGCTTGTGCCTAGGGTACCTGCGCCTGTGCTTAGGGTACATAAGCGTGTGCTTAGGGTACCTGTGCCTGTGCCTATAGTACCTGCGTCTGTGGACACTCTGGCACTAGAGCATCACACTTTGGCACTAGAGCGTCACACTTTGGCACTAGAGAATCAAACTTCGGCACTAGAGCATCACACTTTGGCACTATAGCTCCACACTTTGGCACTATAGCGTCCCACTTTGGCACTACAGCATCACACCTTGGCACTGGAGCGTCACACGTTGGAAGCAGAGCTCCAAACGTTGGCACTAGAGCGTCATACTTTGGCACTAGAGCTTCACACTTTGGCACTCGAGCGTCACACGTTTGCATAAGACCATCACACTTTGGCGCTAGAGCATCACGCTTTGGCACTTGAGCTTCACACCTTGGCACTAGAGCGTCACACTTTGGCACTTGAGTTCCACACTTTGGCACTAGAGCGTCACACTTGTACACGAGAGCATCACACCTTGGCACTAGAGCGTCACAATTTGGCACTAGAGCTTCACACTTTGGCACTAGAGCGTCACAACTTATAAGTAGAGCGTCACATTTTGGCACTCGAGTGTCATACTTTGGCACTAGAGCGTCAGTGTGCTGCTAGAGCATCACACGTTGGCAATAGAGTGTCGCACTTTGGAACTAGAGCGTCACACTTTGGCACTAGAGAATCACACGTTGGCACTAGAGATTCACACTTTGGCATTAGAGCGTCACACTTTGGCACTAGAGTGTCACACCTTGGCACTAGAGTGTTACACTTTGGCACTAGACCAGTGTGTATCTGACCACTGTGTTTGTAACCACTGTGTTTCTGACCACTGTGTTTCATACCACAGTGTTTCTGACCACAGTGTTTCTGACCATTGTGTTTCTGACCACTGTGTTTCAGAACACAGTGTTTCTGACCAGTGTGGTTATGACCACTGTGTTTCTGACCACTGTGTTTCTGACCACTGTGTTTCTGACCAGTGTGTTTCTGACCACTGTGTTTCTGACCAGTGTGTTCTTGACTAGTGTGTTTACGACCACTGTGCTTCTGACCAGTGTGTTTCTGACCTCTGTGTTTCTGACCACTGTGTTTCTGACCATTGTGTGTATGGCCACCGTGTTTCTGACCAGTGTGTTTCTGACCATTGTGTTTCTGACCAGTGTGTTTCCGACCAGTGTGTTTCTGACCAGTGTGTTTCTGACCACTGTGTTTTTTACCATTGTGTTTCTGACCACTGTGTTTCTGACCACCGTGTTTCTGACCACTGTGTTTATGACCACGCTGTTTCTTATCAGTGTGTTTCTGACCAGTGTGTTTATGACGTGTGTGTTTCCGACCAGTGTGTTTCTGATCAGTGTGTTTCTGACCACTGTGTTTCTGACCACTCTGTTTCTGACCAGTGTTTCTGACCACCGTGTTTCTGACCAATGTGTTTCTGACCAGTGTGTTTCTGACTACTGTGTTTTTGACCACTCTGTTTCTGACCAGTGTTTCTGACCACCGTGTTTCTGACCACTGTGTTTCTGACGAATGTGTTTCTGACCACTGTGTTTATGACCAGTGTGTTTCTGACCACTGTGCTTCTGACCAGTGTGTTTCTGACCTCTGTGTTTCTGACCACTGTGTTTCTCACCAGTGTGTTTCTGCTCAGTTAGTTTCTGACCACTGTGTTTCTGACCGCTGTGTTTCTGACCACTTTGTTTGTGACCAGTGTGTTTCTGACCACTGTGCTTCTGACCAGTGTGTTTCTGACCTCTGTGTTTCTGACCACTGTGTTTCTCACCAGTGTGTTTCTGCTCAGTTAGTTTCTGACCACTGTGTTTCTGACCGCTGTGTTTCTGACCACTTTGTTTGTGACCAGTGTGTTTCTGACCACTGTGCTTCTGACCAGTGTGTTTCTGACCTCTGTGTTTCTGACCACTGTGTTTCTCACCAGTGTGTTTCTGCTCAGTTAGTTTCTGACCACTGTGTTTCTGACCGCTGTGTTTCTGACCACTTTGTTTGTGACCAGTGTGTTTCTGACCACTGTGCTTCTGACCAGTGTGTTTCTGACCTCTGTGTTTCTGACCACTGTGTTTCTCACCAGTGTGTTTCTGCTCAGTTAGTTTCTGACCACTGTGTTTCTGACCGCTGTGTTTCTGACCACTTTGTTTGTGACCAGTGTGTTTCTGACCACTGTGCTTCTGACCAGTGTGTTTCTGACCTCTGTGTTTCTGACCACTGTGTTTCTCACCAGTGTGTTTCTGCTCAGTTAGTTTCTGACCACTGTGTTTCTGACCGCTGTGTTTCTGACCACTTTGTTTGTGACCAGTGTGTTTCTGACCACTGTGCTTCTGACCAGTGTGTTTCTGACCTCTGTGTTTCTGACCACTGTGTTTCTCACCAGTGTGTTTCTGCTCAGTTAGTTTCTGACCACTGTGTTTCTGACCGCTGTGTTTCTGACCACTTTGTTTGTGACCAGTGTGTTTCTGACCACTGTGCTTCTGACCAGTGTGTTTCTGACCTCTGTGTTTCTGACCACTGTGTTTCTCACCAGTGTGTTTCTGCTCAGTTAGTTTCTGACCACTGTGTTTCTGACCGCTGTGTTTCTGACCACTTTGTTTGTGACCAGTGTGTTTCTGACCACTGTGCTTCTGACCAGTGTGTTTCTGACCTCTGTGTTTCTGACCACTGTGTTTCTCACCAGTGTGTTTCTGCTCAGTTAGTTTCTGACCACTGTGTTTCTGACCGCTGTGTTTCTGACCACTTTGTTTGTGACCAGTGTGTTTCTGACCACTGTGCTTCTGACCAGTGTGTTTCTGACCTCTGTGTTTCTGACCACTGTGTTTCTCACCAGTGTGTTTCTGCTCAGTTAGTTTCTGACCACTGTGTTTCTGACCGCTGTGTTTCTGACCACTTTGTTTGTGACCAGTGTGTTTCTGACCACTGTGCTTCTGACCAGTGTGTTTCTGACCTCTGTGTTTCTGACCACTGTGTTTCTCACCAGTGTGTTTCTGCTCAGTTAGTTTCTGACCACTGTGTTTCTGACCGCTGTGTTTCTGACCACTTTGTTTGTGACCAGTGTGTTTCTGACCACTGTGCTTCTGACCAGTGTGTTTCTGACCTCTGTGTTTCTGACCACTGTGTTTCTCACCAGTGTGTTTCTGCTCAGTTAGTTTCTGACCACTGTGTTTCTGACCGCTGTGTTTCTGACCACTTTGTTTGTGACCAGTGTGTTTCTGACCACTGTGCTTCTGACCAGTGTGTTTCTGACCTCTGTGTTTCTGACCACTGTGTTTCTCACCAGTGTGTTTCTGCTCAGTTAGTTTCTGACCACTGTGTTTCTGACCGCTGTGTTTCTGACCACTTTGTTTGTGACCAGTGTGTTTCTGACCACTGTGCTTCTGACCAGTGTGTTTCTGACCTCTGTGTTTCTGACCACTGTGTTTCTCACCAGTGTGTTTCTGCTCAGTTAGTTTCTGACCACTGTGTTTCTGACCGCTGTGTTTCTGACCACTTTGTTTGTGACCAGTGTGTTTCTGACCACTGTGCTTCTGACCAGTGTGTTTCTGACCTCTGTGTTTCTGACCACTGTGTTTCTCACCAGTGTGTTTCTGCTCAGTTAGTTTCTGACCACTGTGTTTCTGACCGCTGTGTTTCTGACCACTTTGTTTGTGACCAGTGTGTTTCTGACCACTGTGCTTCTGACCAGTGTGTTTCTGACCTCTGTGTTTCTGACCACTGTGTTTCTCACCAGTGTGTTTCTGCTCAGTTAGTTTCTGACCACTGTGTTTCTGACCGCTGTGTTTCTGACCACTTTGTTTGTGACCAGTGTGTTTCTGACCACTGTGCTTCTGACCAGTGTGTTTCTGACCTCTGTGTTTCTGACCACTGTGTTTCTCACCAGTGTGTTTCTGCTCAGTTAGTTTCTGACCACTGTGTTTCTGACCGCTGTGTTTCTGACCACTTTGTTTGTGACCAGTGTGTTTCTGACCACTGTGCTTCTGACCAGTGTGTTTCTGACCTCTGTGTTTCTGACCACTGTGTTTCTCACCAGTGTGTTTCTGCTCAGTTAGTTTCTGACCACTGTGTTTCTGACCGCTGTGTTTCTGACCACTTTGTTTGTGACCAGTGTGTTTCTGACCACTGTGCTTCTGACCAGTGTGTTTCTGACCTCTGTGTTTCTGACCACTGTGTTTCTCACCAGTGTGTTTCTGCTCAGTTAGTTTCTGACCACTGTGTTTCTGACCGCTGTGTTTCTGACCACTTTGTTTGTGACCAGTGTGTTTCTGACCACTGTGCTTCTGACCAGTGTGTTTCTGACCTCTGTGTTTCTGACCACTGTGTTTCTCACCAGTGTGTTTCTGCTCAGTTAGTTTCTGACCACTGTGTTTCTGACCGCTGTGTTTCTGACCACTTTGTTTGTGACCAGTGTGTTTCTGACCACTGTGCTTCTGACCAGTGTGTTTCTGACCTCTGTGTTTCTGACCACTGTGTTTCTCACCAGTGTGTTTCTGCTCAGTTAGTTTCTGACCACTGTGTTTCTGACCGCTGTGTTTCTGACCACTTTGTTTGTGACCAGTGTGTTTCTGACCACTGTGCTTCTGACCAGTGTGTTTCTGACCTCTGTGTTTCTGACCACTGTGTTTCTCACCAGTGTGTTTCTGCTCAGTTAGTTTCTGACCACTGTGTTTCTGACCGCTGTGTTTCTGACCACTTTGTTTGTGACCAGTGTGTTTCTGACCACTGTGCTTCTGACCAGTGTGTTTCTGACCTCTGTGTTTCTGACCACTGTGTTTCTCACCAGTGTGTTTCTGCTCAGTTAGTTTCTGACCACTGTGTTTCTGACCGCTGTGTTTCTGACCACTTTGTTTGTGACCAGTGTGTTTCTGACCACTGTGCTTCTGACCAGTGTGTTTCTGACCTCTGTGTTTCTGACCACTGTGTTTCTCACCAGTGTGTTTCTGCTCAGTTAGTTTCTGACCACTGTGTTTCTGACCGCTGTGTTTCTGACCACTTTGTTTGTGACCAGTGTGTTTCTGACCACTGTGCTTCTGACCAGTGTGTTTCTGACCTCTGTGTTTCTGACCACTGTGTTTCTCACCAGTGTGTTTCTGCTCAGTTAGTTTCTGACCACTGTGTTTCTGACCGCTGTGTTTCTGACCACTTTGTTTGTGACCAGTGTGTTTCTGACCACTGTGCTTCTGACCAGTGTGTTTCTGACCTCTGTGTTTCTGACCACTGTGTTTCTCACCAGTGTGTTTCTGCTCAGTTAGTTTCTGACCACTGTGTTTCTGACCGCTGTGTTTCTGACCACTTTGTTTGTGACCAGTGTGTTTATGACCACTGTGTTTCTGACCAGTGTGTTTCTGACCACTGTGTTTCTGACCACTGTGTTTCTGACCAGTGTGTTTCTGACCACTGTGTTTCTTTCCACTGTATTTCTGACCATTGTGTTTCTCAGCACCGTGTTTCTGACCAGTGTGTTTCTGACCACTGTGTTTCTGAAGAATGTGTTTCCGACCACTGTGTTTATGACCAGTGTGTTTCTGACCACTGTGTTTCTGACCAGTGTGTTTCTGACCAGTGTTTTGCTTACAACTGTGTTTCTGACCACTGTTCTGCTGACCACCGTGGTTCTGACTAGTGTGTTTCTGACCAGTGTATTTCTGACCAATGTGTTTCTGACCATTTTGTTTGTGACCAGTGTGTTTATGACCACTGTGTTTCTGACAAGTGTGTTTCTGACCACTGTGTCTCTGACCACTGTGTTTCTCACCAGTGTGTTTCTGACCAGAGTGTTTGTGGCCACTGTGTTTCTTACCACTGTGTTTATGACTAGTGTGGCTATCGCCATTGTGTTTCTGACCAGCGTGTTTCTGACCAGTGTGTTTCTCACCAGTGTGTTTCTGCTCAGTTAATTTCTGACCACTGTGTTACCGACCAGTGTGTTCCTGACCACTGTGTTTCTGACCACTGTATTTCTGACCAGTGTGTTTCTGACCAGTGTGTTTCTGACCACTGTGTTTCTGACCAGTGTGTTTCTGACCACTGTGTTTCTTACCATTGTGTTTCTGACCATTGTGTTTCTGACCACCGTGTTTCTGACCACTGTGTTTCTGACCAGTGTGTTTCCAACAACTGTGTTTCTAAACAGTGTGTTTCTGACCACTGTGTTTCTGACCAGTGTGTTTCTGACCAGTGTGTTTCTGACCACGGTGTTTCTGACCACTGTGTTTCTGACCACTGTATTTCTGACCAGTGTGTTTCTGACCGCTGTGTTTGTGACCACTGTGTTTCTGACCAGAGTGTTTCTGACCACTGTGTTTCTGACCAGAGTGTTTCTGACCACTGTGTTTCTGACCAGAGTGTTTCTGACCACTGTGTTTCTGACCAGAGTGTTTCTGACCACTGTGTTTCTGACCAGAGTGTTTCTGACCACTGTGTTTCTGACCAGAGTGTTTCTGACCACTGTGTTTCTGACCAGAGTGTTTCTGACCACTGTGTTTCTGACCAGAGTGTTTCTGACCACTGTGTTTCTGACCAGAGTGTTTCTGACCACTGTGTTTCTGACCAGAGTGTTTCTGACCACTGTGTTTCTGACCAGAGTGTTTCTGACCACTGTGTTTCTGACCAGAGTGTTTCTGACCACTGTGTTTCTGACCAGAGTGTTTCTGACCACTGTGTTTCTGACCAGAGTGTTTCTGACCACTGTGTTTCTGACCAGAGTGTTTCTGACCACTGTGTTTCTGACCAGAGTGTTTCTGACCACTGTGTTTCTGACCAGAGTGTTTCTGACCACTGTGTTTCTGACCAGAGTGTTTCTGACCACTGTGTTTCTGACCAGAGTGTTTCTGACCACTGTGTTTCTGACCAGAGTGTTTCTGACCACTGTGTTTCTGACCAGAGTGTTTCTGACCACTGTGTTTCTGACCAGAGTGTTTCTGACCACTGTGTTTCTGACCAGAGTGTTTCTGACCACTGTGTTTCTGACCAGAGTGTTTCTGACCACTGTGTTTCTGACCAGAGTGTTTCTGACCACTGTGTTTCTGACCAGAGTGTTTCTGACCACTGTGTTTCTGACCAGAGTGTTTCTGACCACTGTGTTTCTGACCAGAGTGTTTCTGACCACTGTGTTTCTGACCAGAGTGTTTCTGACCACTGTGTTTCTGACCAGAGTGTTTCTGACCACTGTGTTTCTGACCAGAGTGTTTCTGACCACTGTGTTTCTGACCAGTGTGTTTCTTACCACTGTGTTTCTGACCAGTGTGTTTCTGACCAGTGTGTTTCTGACCACTGTGTTTCTGACCACTGTGTTTCTGACCAGTGTGTTTATGACCACTGTGTTTCTGACCAGTGTGTTTCTAACCACTGTGTTTCTGACCACAGTGGTACTGACCAGTGTGTTTCTGACCACTGTGTTTCTGACCAGTGTGTTTGTGACTACTGTGTTTCTGACTACTGTGTTACTGACCAGTGTGTTTCTGACCAGTGTGTTTCTGACCACTGCATTTCTGACCAGTGTGTTTCTGACCACTGTGTTTCTGACCAGTGTGTTTCCAACGACTGTGTTTTTTGACCAGTGTGTTTCTGACCACTGTGTTTCTGACCAGTGTGTTTCTGACCACTGTGTTTCTGACCACTGTGTTGCTGACCACCGTGATTCTGACCAGTGTGTTTCTGACCAGTGTATTTCTGACCAATGTGTTTCTGACCACTTCGTTTGTGACCAGTGTGTTTATGACCACTGTGTTTCTGACCAGAGTGTTTCTGACCACTGTGTTTCTGACCACTCTGTTTCTGACCAGTGTTTCTGACCACCGTGTTTCTGACCAATGTGTTTCTGACCAGTGTGTTTCTGCTCAGCTAGTTTCTGACCACTGTGTTTCTGACCAGTGCGTTTCTGACCAGTGTGTTTCTGACCACGGTGTTTCTGACCACTGTGTTTCTGACCACTCTGTTTCTGACCAGTGTTTCTGACCACCGTGTTTCTGACCAATGTGTTTCTGACCAGTGTGTTTCTGCTCAGCTAGTTTCTGACCACTGTGTTTCTGACCAGTGCGTTTCTGACCAGTGTGTTTCTGACCACGGTGTTTCTGACCACTGTGTTTCTGACCACTCTGTTTCTGACCAGTGTTTCTGACCACCGTGTTTCTGACCAATGTGTTTCTGACCAGTGTGTTTCTGCTCAGCTAGTTTCTGACCACTGTGTTTCTGACCAGTGCGTTTCTGACCAGTGTGTTTCTGACCACGGTGTTTCTGACCACTGTGTTTCTGACCACTCTGTTTCTGACCAGTGTTTCTGACCACCGTGTTTCTGACCAATGTGTTTCTGACCAGTGTGTTTCTGCTCAGCTAGTTTCTGACCACTGTGTTTCTGACCAGTGCGTTTCTGACCAGTGTGTTTCTGACCACGGTGTTTCTGACCACTGTGTTTCTGACCACTCTGTTTCTGACCAGTGTTTCTGACCACCGTGTTTCTGACCAATGTGTTTCTGACCAGTGTGTTTCTGCTCAGCTAGTTTCTGACCACTGTGTTTCTGACCAGTGCGTTTCTGACCAGTGTGTTTCTGACCACGGTGTTTCTGACCACTGTGTTTCTGACCACTCTGTTTCTGACCAGTGTTTCTGACCACCGTGTTTCTGACCAATGTGTTTCTGACCAGTGTGTTTCTGCTCAGCTAGTTTCTGACCACTGTGTTTCTGACCAGTGCGTTTCTGACCAGTGTGTTTCTGACCACGGTGTTTCTGACCACTGTGTTTCTGACCACTCTGTTTCTGACCAGTGTTTCTGACCACCGTGTTTCTGACCAATGTGTTTCTGACCAGTGTGTTTCTGCTCAGCTAGTTTCTGACCACTGTGTTTCTGACCAGTGCGTTTCTGACCAGTGTGTTTCTGACCACGGTGTTTCTGACCACTGTGTTTCTGACCACTCTGTTTCTGACCAGTGTTTCTGACCACCGTGTTTCTGACCAATGTGTTTCTGACCAGTGTGTTTCTGCTCAGCTAGTTTCTGACCACTGTGTTTCTGACCAGTGCGTTTCTGACCAGTGTGTTTCTGACCACGGTGTTTCTGACCACTGTGTTTCTGACCACTCTGTTTCTGACCAGTGTTTCTGACCACCGTGTTTCTGACCAATGTGTTTCTGACCAGTGTGTTTCTGCTCAGCTAGTTTCTGACCACTGTGTTTCTGACCAGTGCGTTTCTGACCAGTGTGTTTCTGACCACGGTGTTTCTGACCACTGTGTTTCTGACCACTCTGTTTCTGACCAGTGTTTCTGACCACCGTGTTTCTGACCAATGTGTTTCTGACCAGTGTGTTTCTGCTCAGCTAGTTTCTGACCACTGTGTTTCTGACCAGTGCGTTTCTGACCAGTGTGTTTCTGACCACGGTGTTTCTGACCACTGTGTTTCTGACCACTCTGTTTCTGACCAGTGTTTCTGACCACCGTGTTTCTGACCAATGTGTTTCTGACCAGTGTGTTTCTGCTCAGCTAGTTTCTGACCACTGTGTTTCTGACCAGTGCGTTTCTGACCAGTGTGTTTCTGACCACGGTGTTTCTGACCACTGTGTTTCTGACCACTCTGTTTCTGACCAGTGTTTCTGACCACCGTGTTTCTGACCAATGTGTTTCTGACCAGTGTGTTTCTGCTCAGCTAGTTTCTGACCACTGTGTTTCTGACCAGTGCGTTTCTGACCAGTGTGTTTCTGACCACGGTGTTTCTGACCACTGTGTTTCTGACCACTCTGTTTCTGACCAGTGTTTCTGACCACCGTGTTTCTGACCAATGTGTTTCTGACCAGTGTGTTTCTGCTCAGCTAGTTTCTGACCACTGTGTTTCTGACCAGTGCGTTTCTGACCAGTGTGTTTCTGACCACGGTGTTTCTGACCACTGTGTTTCTGACCACTCTGTTTCTGACCAGTGTTTCTGACCACCGTGTTTCTGACCAATGTGTTTCTGACCAGTGTGTTTCTGCTCAGCTAGTTTCTGACCACTGTGTTTCTGACCAGTGCGTTTCTGACCAGTGTGTTTCTGACCACGGTGTTTCTGACCACTGTGTTTCTGACCACTCTGTTTCTG
Source organism: Penium margaritaceum (assembly GCA_023375785.1). Lineage (NCBI taxonomy): Eukaryota > Viridiplantae > Streptophyta > Zygnematophyceae > Desmidiales > Peniaceae > Penium > Penium margaritaceum. The sequence continues at coordinate 662,409 of SZWC01000005.1, read as the reverse complement.
ACCAGTGTTTCTGACCACCGTGTTTCTGACCAATGTGTTTCTGACCAGTGTGTTTCTGCTCAGCTAGTTTCTGACCACTGTGTTTCTGACCAGTGCGTTTCTGACCAGTGTGTTTCTGACCACGGTGTTTCTGACCACTGTGTTTCTGACCACTCTGTTTCTGACCAGTGTTTCTGACCACCGTGTTTCTGACCAATGTGTTTCTGACCAGTGTGTTTCTGCTCAGCTAGTTTCTGACCACTGTGTTTCTGACCAGTGCGTTTCTGACCAGTGTGTTTCTGACCACGGTGTTTCTGACCACTGTGTTTCTGACCACTCTGTTTCTGACCAGTGTTTCTGACCACCGTGTTTCTGACCAATGTGTTTCTGACCAGTGTGTTTCTGCTCAGCTAGTTTCTGACCACTGTGTTTCTGACCAGTGCGTTTCTGACCAGTGTGTTTCTGACCACGGTGTTTCTGACCACTGTGTTTCTGACCACTCTGTTTCTGACCAGTGTTTCTGACCACCGTGTTTCTGACCAATGTGTTTCTGACCAGTGTGTTTCTGCTCAGCTAGTTTCTGACCACTGTGTTTCTGACCAGTGCGTTTCTGACCAGTGTGTTTCTGACCACGGTGTTTCTGACCACTGTGTTTCTGACCACTCTGTTTCTGACCAGTGTTTCTGACCACCGTGTTTCTGACCAATGTGTTTCTGACCAGTGTGTTTCTGCTCAGCTAGTTTCTGACCACTGTGTTTCTGACCAGTGCGTTTCTGACCAGTGTGTTTCTGACCACGGTGTTTCTGACCACTGTGTTTCTGACCACTCTGTTTCTGACCAGTGTTTCTGACCACCGTGTTTCTGACCAATGTGTTTCTGACCAGTGTGTTTCTGCTCAGCTAGTTTCTGACCACTGTGTTTCTGACCAGTGCGTTTCTGACCAGTGTGTTTCTGACCACGGTGTTTCTGACCACTGTGTTTCTGACCACTCTGTTTCTGACCAGTGTTTCTGACCACCGTGTTTCTGACCAATGTGTTTCTGACCAGTGTGTTTCTGCTCAGCTAGTTTCTGACCACTGTGTTTCTGACCAGTGCGTTTCTGACCAGTGTGTTTCTGACCACGGTGTTTCTGACCACTGTGTTTCTGACCACTCTGTTTCTGACCAGTGTTTCTGACCACCGTGTTTCTGACCAATGTGTTTCTGACCAGTGTGTTTCTGCTCAGCTAGTTTCTGACCACTGTGTTTCTGACCAGTGCGTTTCTGACCAGTGTGTTTCTGACCACGGTGTTTCTGACCACTGTGTTTCTGACCACTCTGTTTCTGACCAGTGTTTCTGACCACCGTGTTTCTGACCAATGTGTTTCTGACCAGTGTGTTTCTGCTCAGCTAGTTTCTGACCACTGTGTTTCTGACCAGTGCGTTTCTGACCAGTGTGTTTCTGACCACGGTGTTTCTGACCACTGTGTTTCTGACCACTCTGTTTCTGACCAGTGTTTCTGACCACCGTGTTTCTGACCAATGTGTTTCTGACCAGTGTGTTTCTGCTCAGCTAGTTTCTGACCACTGTGTTTCTGACCAGTGCGTTTCTGACCAGTGTGTTTCTGACCACGGTGTTTCTGACCACTGTGTTTCTGACCACTGTGTTTCTGACCAGTGTGTTTCTGACCACTGTGTTTCTGACCACTATGTTTCTCACCAGTGTGTTTCTGACCACAGTGTTTCTGACCACTGTGTTTCTTACCACTGTGTTTATGACCAGTGTGTTTCTTGCCACTGTGTTTCTGACCAGCGTGTTTCTGACCAGTGTGTTTCTGACCAGTGTGTTTCTGCTCAGTTAGTTTCTGACCACAGTGTTTCTGACCAGTGTGTTTCTCACCACTGTGATTCTGACCAGTGTGTTTCTAACCACTGGGTTTCTGACCAATGTGATTCTGACCACTGTGTTTCTGACCACCGTGTTTCTGACCAGTGTGTTTCTGACCAGTGTGTGTCCGACCAGTGTGTTTGTGACCAGTGTGTTTCTGACCACTGTGTTTCTGACCAGTGTGTTTATGACGACTGTGTTTTTGGCCACTCTTTTTCTGACCACTGCGTTTCTCACCACTGTGTTTCTGACTAGTGTGTTTCTGACCAGTGTGTTTCTGACCAGTGTGTTTCTGACCAGTGCGTCTATGACCACTGTGTTTCTGACCACTGTGTTTCTGATGAGTCTGTTTCTGACCAGTGTGTATCTGACCACTTTGTTTCTGACCAGTGTGTGTCCGACCACTGTGTTTCTGCCCACTGTGTGTCTGACAAGTGTGTGTCTGCTCACTGTGTTTATGACCACTGTGTTTCTGACCACTGTGTTTCTGACCACTGTGTTTCTGACCACTGTGTTTCTGACCACTGTGCTTCTGACCACTGTGTGTCTGACCAATGTGTTTCTGACCAGTTCATTTCGGACCAGGGTGTTTCAGACAAGTGTGTTTCTGACCACTGTGTTTCTGACCACTGTGTTTCTGACCGGTGTGTTTCTGACCACTGTGTTTCTGACCAATGGGTTTCTGACCACTGTGTTTCTGACCAGTGTGTTTCTGACCACTGTGTTTCTGACCAGTGTGTTTCTTGTCAGGAAAGATTGCCCGGCGTGCACTTAACTGCCCAAGTGTCCACGGCTTCTCAGTGCAAAGAGACTTCCAAGGGAGTTGTGTGCTTTGGGTTGCCACAACACCAAGAGCAGAATTCTGACAGAATACAGATTGTGCGGAAACTGAGAAGGGATGCGAATCATTAATCGTTAGTTCTTTTGGTGAGATTACATCAGATGATTATAGCCTGTGATTTAAGCTTTCCAACGCATCCAAGCACGCCCAAAACGGAGCTGCAGAGCCCTGCTACGGCCGTCAAAGTAACCCTTGGGGGAGCCGCCCACCATGCCTCGCACGCTAGGCAACGGGAGGCGCTTCGACGATGACCCGTTGGAGTGCCTTTCCTCGCCTACAGGTCAAGGAGAAGTTCATCGTGGTCAAGGAGGTCCCCCTGGTCAATTCGTTCATGCCCCTAGTGCATTTGGAGCTCTTTGGAGATGAACTCAGTGGAGTAATCCCGTCACCACTGGCGGAGACCCAGATTCCACCCACTAACCACCCGAACTTCGGATGGGGCTAACGTTCTGAATTCTCAACCAAATTGAGCAACTGAAAGCTCGAAACCGCATGGCAAAATCCAGGGAGTCTACATCTGCAATCAGATCAGACATCCAAGCATTCTCCAGTGGTCGCAACCAGGAAAACAACAAACGGCATCCATGGCAGGGGCACTTTTTAACAATCTCCCCCATGCACCTTCCATTCTGGATGCCTCATGCTCACTATCACTCTTCCGCTCCAGCGCCTTCAAGCCCTTCACAGCTGGTCAACCCAAGCCCTGCAAGGCTGATGAGGTGCTGATCCCTGGGCTGTGCCTTACTCAAGCACTATGCAAGCATGTGCATGACAGATTGTGCTGCAATGCTGCAGCACAATCTGTCCTTTTTCTACCATGTCGCGCGCGTAGTGGTAGCGCACGTTGATGTGCTTTGTCCTCTTGTGCTGCATCGGGTTGTTGGGCAGCGAGATGGAGCCGGTGTTGTCTTCTTTAACAACCGTAGGCTTCACCTGCGACACGCCCAGCTCCCCCAGCAGTCTGCGGAGCCACTCTGCTTCCTTGACCGCCTCGGCCAGAGCGATGTACTCCGCTTCCACTGTGGAGGTGGTGACACAGTCCTGCTTCCTACAGCACCTCGAGACCGCTGCACCTGCGAGGAAGAACACATAGCCAGGAGTGGACTTCCTCTTGTCCATGTCGCCGGCGTAGTCCGCGTGAGTGCAACTGACCAGCCGCAAGGGGTCTGACCTCCCCTTTCCGTCGTACTTCAGGTGCGCATGCCGCGTTGCCTGCAAGTACCGGAGGATGCGCTTCGCCGCCTGCCAGTGTAGTGGCCCATGGTTGGCCACGTACCTGCTCACCTGACCGACCGCGTAGGCCCAGTCCGGCCGAGTTGCCACCATGGCATACATCAGGCTGCCCACCACATATTGGTAGGGCACCTCCGCCATGTCCTCCTTCTCCTCTTTAGTTTGCAGCGCCATCACCGCACTCAGCTCACAGCTTGTGAAGAATGGACTGCCCACTGGGTTGTAGTCCTCCATGGCGTACCGCTTCAAGACCTTGGCCACGTACTTGGCCTGCCCCAGCTCAAGCGTGCGCGCCCTCCGGTTCCGCGTAATGCTCACCCTGAGGTAATACTCCAGCGCCCCCATGTCCGTCATCTTAAATATGCAACTCAGTTGCTCCTTGAGCTGTTGCAAAGCCGCCAGATCTGATGAACACATGATCAGGTCATCCACGTGGAGTGCGACAGTCTGGTGGATTCCCTTGCTCCGCCGCACGTACATGCTGCGGTCTGACTAACGGCGCTTGAAGCCGAGCTCCGCCATGTAGCCGTCCATCTGCTGGTACCAGCACCTGGGTGCCTGTTTTAGCCCGTACAAGGCCTTCCGCAGCTTGCACACCTTGCCCTCCAGTGCATCCACCCCCTCTGGCACCTCAAGATAGATCTCCTTGTCAGTGATGCTGCCTAGGAACGCCGTCTTGACATGCATTTGGTGGATCTCCATGTCCTTTGCGGCTGCCACCGCGAGGATCATCCGGATGCTTGTGAACTTGGCGACGGGCGTGAGCGTCTCATGGTAGTGTTTGCCTTTTCGCTGCGCGTACCCCTTTGCCACTAGCCACGCCTTATAATTCTCCACCTTGCTGTCCTTGGTGAGCTTCACCTTGAACACCCACTTGGAGCTGATCACCATTGCCCCCTCAAGCCGATGCACCAACTCCCAAGTGCCGATCTCAGCAAGGGATGCAAGTTCAGATTTGATTGCTTTGCCCCCACTGCTGCCCGTCAGGCCGTCCAAGTACCTCTTGCACATTTGTCAGCTCCGTTGCGGCTGCCATCATGCACCGCGCCATGCCGACCCAGCGGCCCGTACTTGCGTCATACCGCTTTGCCGCATTCCGCTGCCTCCGGCTATGACGCGGCGACCTTGGCGACGCTGGCTGCTGGTCTTGCTGCTGCCCTGCTGCAACCTTGTCCTCGGTTGTGGGCTCCCCCGCGTTGGCTACTGCATCATGCGCTTCAGTTGTACCTGCTGCATTGCCCTGCTGCGCTCCAGCACCGTCATCCTCCAAGGCATCGACCTCTACTGCCGCTGGCTCCTCCTTGCGTTCAAGGAGTTGGAACCACTCTCTTTGCTTTGGTGAGTGTGCTGCATCGATGTTGTTGTTGTTGCTCCAGTAGCTCTGCTGCTCATCAAACGTGACGTCGCGGCTGGTGATGACGTCCAGCGTCTGTGGATCAAAGAGGCGGTACGCCTTGAGCGCACTCTTGTACCTGACGAACGCGTACGCCTTTGCATGCGGGTCTAGTTTGGAGTCTTTTCTTTGTGCGGCCTGCACCAACGCGTGCGCCTTGCACCCGATCGCCTTCACGTACCCCACGCTTGGTTTGCGCCCGCTCCAAGTCTCCTGTGGTGTTTTCCAGCCGCCCTTCCCTTTCAGCACTACGGTTGGAGTGAGGTTGGTAATGTAGTACGCCGTACTCACGGCCTCGGCCCACAAGCTCCGTGGCAGTTTAGAGTCCACGAGCATCGTTCGTGCCATGGTGAGTAGCGTCTGGTTTGCACGCTCCACCATGCCATTTGACTGAGGGGTGTACGGAGTGGTCGGCTGCCACTCAATCCCATGCTCCTTCAACCACCATCCGCAGCCCACGTACTCGCTGCCATTGTCGATGCGTAGCGCTCTGACCTTGTGGCCAGTCTGCCTCTCCACTGCTGCGACGTACTCCTTCAGCCGGTCTAGTACCTCACTTTTCTGCTTCAGAAAGTAGACATGGAGTTTTCTGCTGCAATCATCAATGAAAGTGATGAAGTACCGTGCGTCCCCATTGGACAGCGTCTTGATTGGTCCACACACATCACTGTGCACGACCTCGAGCAGGTTGTCGGTCCGCCATTGTCCGTCTTCAAATGGCTTGCGCTTCGCCTTGCCCACGATGCAAGGCTCACACTTCTGCTCTGCAGAATCTGCTGCTGTGTATGCTGCACCGGTGATGTTGAGGCCGCGAACCATGTCACGCTTCGCCATCTCTTGTACGGCTGCGGGCGACAAGTGCCCCAGGCGCAGATGCCATATCTGCAGGTCTGCTCCCCCGCCTTTAGCGAGGTTGACGACGCGTGCTAGCGGGTCTACTGCGTTTGTTGCCGAGGGGATGACCTTGGTCTCAACGATGTAGAGGCCTCCCTCGCGCTTCGCCTCAAGCACAACGTTGCCGTCGCCATCCATCCTCACGACTGCACCTTTCCTGTGGAAGAGCACTTCATACCCTTTGTCTGTCAAGCGGCTCACACTCAAAATGTCAGCCAGGCCGGGGACATGTTGCACGTTTTGGATAACACATTGTGCCTTTTTACCACTAACCACCACCTATATGTCCACGTCACCTTGGCCGGCCGCAGGTTCGACCTTGTCGTTCGCAACCATCATGGACTTGGCAGACTTGGTGGTTTTGATGAACCCCACCTTCTCAACTTTGGTATGCTCATCCGCACCTGAGTCGAGGCACTGCCGGTTGGCGCCCTTCAGGTCGTGGTTCCTCGTGCCATCCAGGAGCGCCTTCTTGCCTTTGGCGCCTTTGCCGCCGGCGTGCACCTCCTCCGGACACTCCTTGGCCCAATGGTCCTCCTTGCCACAGTTATGGCATGCACCCTTCTTGGCGCCCTTCTTGCTGCCACCCTTACCGCCACCTCACTTGCTGCTGCTGCTGCCACCCTATGTTTTGGTGACCAGGGCAGTTGAGGATGATGAGGTCTCGCCACCACTTTGACGGTGCACCTCGTTGCGGATGTACTCGGCGACTGCACCGTAGGTGAGTTTATTCTCCTCTTATCCTCCTAGCACGGTGATGAGGCAGCTCCAACTGTTGGGTAGAGCCATGAGGAGCACCATCGTCTGCATCTTTGTGTCAGTCTCCCACCCCTCATCATTACATTGCGAGGCAAGAGACTCAATCTGCTGCATGGCAGAAATGACTTTCTCACCCTCCTCGATCCTCACCGTCAAGAGTCGCTTCATTTCGAAGATCTTGTTGGCTAGGGATGTTGATTGGTGAATGGAGCAGAGCTTCTTCCATGCGTCGGCTGCCAGCTCGCAGCCATGGATATATCCCCACTAAGATTCATGCAGCACCGACAAGAGGATCATCAGCGCCTCCGTATTCTTCTTCGCGAATGCCGCCTTCTCCTCGTTCGTTGCACTCGTATCTTGAACGTCTGTGCCCCTCATAAGCTCTCGCACTCCCTTCTGCGCGAGATAGATCTCAAAATGCCATCGCCAGAGTCCGAATATAGGACAGTCCATGTACTTTTGGATGGGCGACGACTCCGGCTTCTGCGCCATGATGAACTTCTGCGAGGGACAGTCTCAAAGTACAACGGCGACGTCGTCCGGTGCGACACTCCTGTGCGTTGCGGAAGCCGTGAACGTCTTGGAAGACAAGTCAGGACTGTGGGCCCATAACCCTTTGTGAGGAATGATTTCCCGGCATGCACTGAACTGCCTACGTGTCCACGGCTTCTTAGTGCAAAGAGACTTCCAAGGAGGTGAGTACTCTGGGTCGCCACGACACCATGTGTAGAATTCTAGCAGAATACAGATTTTACGGAAACTGAGAAGGAGTGCGAATCATTTATCGATAGTTCTTTTGGTGAGATTGCATCAGATTCTTATAGCCAGTGATCTAAGCTTTCCAACGCATCAAAGCACGACCAAACCGGAGCACTAGAGCTCCTTATACGGCTGTCCAAGTAACCCTTGGTGGAGCCGTCCACCATGCCTTGCACGCTGTGCAACGGGAGGCGCTTCGACGATGACCCGTCGGAGCGCCTTTCCTCACCCAGAAGTCAAGGAGAAGTTCATCCTGGTCAAGGAGGCCCCCCTGGTCACTTCATTCATGTCCCTGGTGCATTTGGAGCTAATTGGAGACGAACTCGGACCACCGCGGTGGAATAATCCCGTCACTAATGGCAGAGACCCAGGTGCCACCCGCCGACCACCCAAAGTTCAGATGGGGCTAACTTTCTGCATTCTCAACGAAATCGAGCAACTGAAACCTCGATCCCGCATGGCCAAATCCAGGGAGTCTAAATTTGCAATCCAATCAGATATCCAACCAGTCTCCAGTGGTCGAAGCCAGGAAAACAGCAAGTGGCATCCATGGCAGGGGCACTTTTTAACACTTCTGACCGGTGTGTTTCTCACCAGTGTGTTTATGCTCAGTTTGTTTCTGACCACTGTGTTTCTCACCAGTGTGTTTCTGACCACTGTGTTTCTGACCATAGTGTTTCTGACCACTGTGTTTCTGACCAGTGTGTTTCTGACCACTGTGTTTCTGACCAGTGTGTTCCTGACCAGTGTGTTTCTGACCAGTGAGTTTCTCACCACTGTGTTTCTGACCACTGTGTTTCTGACCGGTGTGTTTCTGACCAATGTGTTTCTGACCACTGTGTTTCTAACCACTGTGTTTCTGACCGCTGTGTATCATATCATTGTGTTTCTGACCACTGTGTTTCTGACCACTGTGTTTCTAACCACTGTGTTTCTGACCGCTGTGTGTCTGACCACTTTGTTTCTGACCATTGTGTTTATGACCAGTGTGTTTCTGACCAGTGTGTTTCTGACCAATGTCTTTCTGACCAATGTGTGTCTGACCCTTGTGTTTCTGACCGGTGCTTTTCTGACCAGTGTGTTTCTGACCACTGTGTTTCTGACCACTGTGTTTCTGACCACAGTGTTTCCGACCACTGTCTTTCTGACCACTGTGTTTCTGACGAGTGTGTTTCTGAGCAGTGTGTGTCTGACCACTGTGTTATTGACCACTGTGTTTCTGACCAGCGTATTTCTGAATAGTGTGTTTCTGACCACTGTGCTTCTGACCAGTTTGGATCTGACTACTGTGTTTCTGACGAGTGTGTTTTTACCCAGTGTCTTTCTGACCACTGTGTTTATGACCACTGTGTTTCTGACCACTGTGTTTCTGACCAGTGTGTTTCTGACCACTGTGTTTCTGACCACCGTGTTTCTGACCATTGTGTTTATGACCATTGTGTTTATGACCACTGTGTTTCTGACCACTATGTTTCTGACCGCTGTGTTTCTGACCACTGTGTTTCTGACCACCGTGTTTCTGACCACTTTGTTTCTGACCACTGTGTATCTGACCACTGTGTATCTGATCAATGTGTTTCTGACCACTGTCTTTCTGACCACTGTGTTTCTGACCACTGTGTTTCTGACCGCTTTGTGTCTGACCACTGGGTTTGTGACCACTGTGTTTATGACCACTGTGTTTGTGACCACTTTGTTTCTCACCAGTGTGTTTCTGACCGGTGTGTTTCTAGCCACTATGTTTCTGACCATTGTGCTTCTGACCAGTGTGTTGATGACCATTCTGTCTCTGACCAATGTGTTTGTCACGACTGTGTTTCTGACCACTGTGTTTCTGACCACTGTGTTTCTGACCACTGTGTTTCTGACCGCTGTGTTTCTGACCAGTGTGTTTCTGACCGCTGTGTTTATGACCACTGTGTTTCTGACCAATGTTTTCCTGACCAGTGTGTTTCTGACCACTGAGTTTCTGACATATGTGTTTCTGACCGCTGTGTTTCTGACCACTGTGTTTCTGACCAGTGTGTTTCTGACCACTGTGTGTCTGACCACTGTGTTTCTGACCAGTGTTATTCTGACCAGTGTGTTCTTGACCACTGTGTTTCTGCCCACTGTGTTTCTGACCACTGTGTTTCTGACCACTGTGTTTCTGACCACTGTGTTTCGGACGAGTGTGAGTCTGACCAGTGTGTTTCTGACCACTGTTTTCTTGACCACTGTGTTTCTCACCAGCGTGTCTCTGACCAGTGTGTTTCTGACCAGTGTGTTCTTGACCACTGTGTTTCTGCCCACTGTGTTTCTGACCAGTGTGATTCTGACCAGTGTGTTCCTGACCAGTGTGTTTCTGACCAGTGTGTTCTTGACCACTGTGTTTCTGCCCACTGTGTTTCTGACCAGTGTGTTCCTGACCACTGTGTTTCTGCCCACTGTGTTTCTGACCACTGTGTTTCTGACCACTGTGTTTCTGACCACTGTGTTTCGGACGAGTGTGAGTCTGACCAGTGTGTTTCTGACCACTGTTTTCTTGACCACTGTGTTTCTCACCAGCGTGTCTCTGACCAGTGTGTTTCTGACCACTGTGCTTTTGACCAGTTTGGATCTGACTACTGTGTTTCTGACGAGTGGGTTTCTACCCAGTGTCTTTCTGACCACTGTGTTTATGACCACAGTGTTTGTGACCAGTGTGTTTATGACTAGTCTGTTTCTGACCACTGCGTTTCTGACCTCTGTGTTTCTGACCACTGTGTTTCCGACCACTGTGCTTCTGACCACCGTGTTTCTGACCAGTGTGTTTCTCACCAGTGTGTTTCTGACAACTGTGTTTCTGACCAGTGTGTTTCTGACCACTGTGTTTTTGACCACTGTGTTTCTGACCGATGTGTTTCGGACCAATGTGTTTCTGACCACTGTGTTTCTAACCACTATGTTTCTGACCGCTGTGTATGTGGTCATTATGTTTCTGACCACTGGGTTTCTGACCACTGTGTTTCCGACCACTGTGTTTTTGACCGCTGTGTCTCTGACCACTGTGTTCCTGACCATTGTGTTTCTGACCAGTGTGTTTCTGACCAGTGTGTGTCGGACCAATGTGTTTCAGACCAATGTGCGTGTGACCACTGTGTTTGTGAGCAGTGTTTTTCTAACCAGTGTGTTTCTGACCACTGTGTTTCTGACCACTGTGTTTCTGACCACTGTGTTTCCGACCACTGCCTTTCTGACCACTTTGTTTCTGACGAGCGTGTTTCTGACCAGTGTGTTTCTTACCACTGTGTTCTTGACCACTGTGTTTCTGACCAGCGTGTTTCTGACCAGTGTGTTTCTGACCACTGTGCTTCTGACCTGTTTGGATCTGACTACTGTGTTTCTGATGAGTGTGTTTCTACCCAGTGTCTTTCTGACCACTGTGTTTATGACCACTGTGTTTCTGACCACTGTGTTTCTGACCACCGTGTTTCTGACCACTGTGTTTATGACCGGTGTGTTTCTGACCACTGTGCTTCTGGCCATTGTGTTACTGACCACTGTGTTTCTTACCACTGTGTTTCGACCACCGTGTTTCTTACCACTGTGTTTCTGACCACTGTGTATCTGACCACTGTGTATCTCATCACTGTGTTTCTGAGCACTGTGTTTCTGACCGCTGTGTGTCTGACCACTGTGTTGCTGACCACTGTGTATATTACCACTGTGTTTGTGACCACTTTGTTTCTCACCAGCGTGTTTCTGACCAATGTGTTTCTAGCCACAGTGTTTCTAACCATTGTGTTTCTGACCAATGTGTTTATGACCAGTCTCTGACCAATGTGTTTGTCACCACTGTGTTTCTGACCACTGTACTTCTGACCACTGTGTTTCTGACCACTGTGTTTCTGACCGCTGTGTTTCTGACTAGTGTGTTTATGACCACTGTGTTTCTGACCAATGTTTTCCTTACCAGTGTGTTTCCAACCACTGAGTTTATGACCAATGTGTTTCTGACCGCTGTGTTTCTGACCACTGTGTTTCTGACCAGTGTGTTTCTGACCACTGTGTGTCTGACCACTGTGTTTTTGACCAGTGTTTTTCTGACACGTGTGTTCCTGACCACCGTGTTTCTGACCACTGTGTTTCTGACCACTGTGTTTCGGACGAGTGTGATTCTGACCAGTGTGTTTCTGACCACTGTTTTCTTGACCACAGTGTTTCTCACCAGCGTGTCTCTGACCGGTGTGTTTCTGACCACTGTGCTTCTGAGGAATTTGGATTTGACTACTGTGTTTCTGACGAGTGTGTTTCTACCCAGTGTCTTTCTGACCACCGTGTTTATGACCACAGTGTTTATGACCAGTGTGTTTATGACCATCGTGTTTCCGACAACTGCGTTTCAGACCACTGTGTTTCTGACCACTGTGTTTCTAACCACTGTGCTTCTGACCACCGTGTTTCTGACCAGTGTGTTTCTGACCAGTGTGTTTCTGACCACTGTGTTTCTGACCAGTGTGTTTCTGACCACTGTGTTTCTGACCACTGTGTTTCTGACCA
>SZWC01000005.1:618103-644980 GCA_023375785.1 Penium margaritaceum | reverse complement strand
CTTCGCTTGGAGGCATGGTTCACACAATGCACACCCTTCACCATGCTTCATGGTGCACCCTTCCATTCCGCGGACTACCTCTTGCTCTTGCATCTTTTGCAGCGTGCTGTTGGCCACGTGGCCAAATCGCCAGTGCCACAGCTCAACATCAGTGTCCTTGGTTGATGTGGCGGCCGTAGCGGTCGCCGGTGGTGCATCGTTTGGCTCCGGTGCCACTGTCTTGGTGGCACATGCGAGTCCCTCATCCGATGCCTTGGTGACTTTAGTTTGAAGCACGTAGAGGCCGTCGACTCTTGGAACTTGAAGCATGAGGTCGTCTTTGGTGTACAAAATCTGGATGTCCTCGTTTTTGAGGGCCACCGCTTCCTTGTTGGTGAACACCACTGTCATGTTGTTGTCGGTGATTTGTGAGACGGACAGCAAGTTGGCTGCGAAGGAGGGCTTGTACACCACCTTTTGAAGGTTGACTGCCTTCTCCGCACCATTCACATTGAACGTGATCACCTTGTCCCCTTTGCCCATGGCTTGGACGACGCCACCGTTTGCACACTTGATGCGCATGACAGATTCGGCCATGGAGACAAATCCACCCTTCTCTTTTGATGAGTGGTGGTTGGTGCCNTTGCCGGGCTTCTTGGAACTCTTCCCGCCACCATTGCCTTTCCCTCCACCGCCACCGCTTCCGCTGTTGCCTTGACTGGAGCGAGAGCTTGCACTTTGTCCACCGAAGCGAGAGGCATAGGCTGAGATGTTTGCCTCGGCGCCACTGCGTCGCATGGACTCGTTGCGGACGTGTTCGGGGACAGCCTCGTACGTCAGATCTGCCTCCTTCCAACCGCCAAATACGGTGATCAAGGACCCCCAGCTTTCCGGCAGCGCCATTAGAAGGATCATGGCACGCATGTTGGAGTCGAGATTCCATTCCATTTGCTGGACCTCTTGCAGCACGTTGTCGAACGACTGCAAAAATGCGGGTATCGATTCTCCTTCGCTCACCCTCATCGACATCAACCGTTGGAAGATGAAGAGTCGGTTTGCTAGGGCATTCGATTGATGCACGCGTGCGAGTTTTGCGTAGGCCTCGGCAGCCAACGTGCATCCTGTGATGTGGGAGTGTTGAGTCTCGTTGATGGACGTCACAAGAATGGCGAGAGCCATGTTGTTCTTCATCGTCCATGCTGCAAGGTCAGCCGCATGCGTCGTCACGGTCGCATCGGCTGGTGCTATCTCGGTCCCTTTTAGGATGTCAAGGTAGCCACGCACGTTCATGACAATCTCAAACTGCCATTTCCACAAGGGAAAACCTGTCCCCGTGAATTTGGACATACCCGCCTCAAGGCGGGCTGGAGTCGGATCCGCCATTTCTTGCGGTTGCTCGTCTTCTCTGCTTCGCTGCTACTCTGCTTCGTTGAGGCCGATGAGGCTGATGAGGCTGCTGACTGCGACCGTTGTCAAAGGTGCAGTTGATTCCGTTGCATACCCCTCCCGCCGATGATCGCCTAAGGCGATGGTGCCGTCGTGAGAGAACGGACTCGGGGTCGTACCACCTTCTAAAAAGGGGTAGAGCTTAATCCCGTTGGGGCTCGAGGGTCTTGTCCAACATGGACAGAGCGATTCCTCGTCCCCTAGTCCGCCACGTNGTTTGGTTTGCAACCTCACGAAGTCCGCATGTTGGTCTTTAGTGTCTACCTTTGGTTGGACACTCTGTAACGAGTCTCAAAGGCAAGAACTGTAAATGGATGCATGCAAGGTACAGGCTTTTATACGTGCAGAGCTTTGCTAAAGCTTCTGCTTGTAGTGGCTCCACTGGAGCCAACCTCATCCTACATTCCTACTTGGCGCGTCCTTAGACCGCCAAGTGCCATCCTCAAGGCAGGCTCTAGTAAGCTTCCTAGAAGCTTCCTGTCCCAGTTTTGGCCACAAAGAAAATTGCGGCCGTCGCGGGGTTTGACCCCGCGACCTCTGGTTTGATACTCCGGTGCCTAATCAACCAGGCCAAAAAGGTATGGTTCCTATGATGAGGCACAGGGGACATACCCATTATGGGCAGTGCATTCCTGGCCCATCTCAGAACAGACCAAGGGCACATACTCCATAGAGCAGTGCATGCCTTGTCTGTATGTGTAGCTAGCCAGCTAGGCAGTGGACAAGGTGCACACTATTTCAACATTTCTGACCACTGTGTTCATGACCACAGTGTTTATGACCAGTGTGTTTATGACCAGTGTGTTTCTGACCACTGCGTTTCTGACCACCGTGTTTCTCACCACTGTGTTTCCGACCACTGTGCTTCTGACCACCGTGTTTCTGACCAGTGTGTTTCTCACTTGTGTGTTTCTGACCACTGTGTTTCTGACCAGTGTGTTTCTGACCACTGTGTTTCTGACCACTGTGTTTCTAACCGCTGTGTTTCTGACCAATGTGTTTCTGACCACAGTGTTTCTCAGCACTATGTTTCTGACCGCTGTTTATGTGATCATTGTGTTTCTGACCACTGTGTTTCTGACCACTGTGTTTCTGACCACTGTGTTTTTGACCGCTGTGTGTCTGACCACTGTGTTTCTGACCATTGTGTTTCTGACCAGTGTGTTTCTGACCAGTGTGTGTCTGACCAATGTGTTTCAGACCAATGCGTGTGTGACCACTGTGTTTGTGAGTAGTGTTTTTCTGACCAGTGTGTTTCTGACCACTGTGTTTCCGACCACTGCCTTTCTGACCACTTTGTTTCTGACGAGCGTGTTTCTGACCAGTGTGTTTCTGACCACTGTGTTCTTGACCACTGTGTTTCTGACCAGCGTGTTTCTGACCAGTGTGTTTCTCACCACTGTGCTTCTGACCAGTTTGGATCTGACTACTGTGTTTCTGACGAGTGTGTTTCTACCCAGTGTCTTTCTGACCACTGTGTTTACGACCACTGTGTTTCTGACCACTGTGTTTCTGACCACTGTGTTTCTAACCACTGTGTTTATGACCAGTGTGTTTCTGACCACTGTGTTTCTGGCCACCGTGTTTCTGACCACTGTGTTTATGACCGGTGTGTTTCTGACCACTGTGCTTCTGGCCATTGTGTTTCTGACCACTGTGTTTCTAACCACTGTATTTCTGACCACCGTGTTTCTGACCACTGTGTTTCTGACCACTGTGTATCTGACCACTGTGTATCTGATCACTGTGTTTCTGAGCACTGTGTTTCTGACCGCTGTGTGTCTGACCATTGTGTTGCTGACCACTGTGTTTATAACCACTGTGTTTGTGACCACTTTGTTTCTCACCAGCGTGTTTTTGACCAATGTGTTTCTAGCCACAGTGTTTCTAACCATTGTGTTTCTGACCAGTGTGTTTATGACCACTGTGTCTCTGACCAATGTGTTTGTCACCACTGTGTTTCTGACCACTGTGTTTCTGACCACTGTGTTTCTGACCACTGTGTTTCTGACCGCTGTGTTTCTGACCAGTGTGTTTATGACCACTGTGTTTCTGACCAATGTTTTCCTTACCAGTGTGTTTCTGACCACTGAGTTTATGACCAATGTGTTTCTGACCGCTGTGTTTCTGACCACTGTGTTTGTGACCAGTGTGTTTCTGACCACTGTGTGTCTGACCGCTCTGTTTCTGACCAGTGTTTTTCTGACAAGTGTGTTCCTGACCACCGTGTTTCTGACCACTGTGTTTCTGACCACTGTGTTTCGGACGAGTGTGATTCTGACCAGTGTGTTTCTGACCACTGTTTTCCTGACCACTGTGTTTCTCACCAGCGTTTCTCTGACCAGTGTGTTTCTGACCACTGTGCTTCTGAGCAGTTTGGATTTGACTACTGTGTTTCTGACGAATGTGTTTCTACCCAGTGTCTTTCTGACCACTGTGTTTATGGCCACAGTGTTTATGACCAGTGTGTTTATGACCATTGTGTTTCCGACAACTGCGTTTCTGACCACTGTGTTTCTGACCACTGTGTTTCTGACCACTATGCTTCTGACCACCGTGTTTCTGACCAGTGTGTTTCTGACATGTGTGTTTCTGACCACTGTGTTTCTGACCAGTGTGTTTCTGACCACTGTGTTTCTGACCACTGTGTTTCTGACCAGTGTGTTTCTAATCAGTGTGTTTCTGACCACTGTGTTTCTGACCACTGTGTATCTGACCACTGTGTATCTGATCACTGTGTTTCTGACCACTGTGTTTCTGACCACTGTATTTTTGACCTCTGTGTTTCTGACCGCTGTGTGTCTGACCATCGTGTTTGTGACTATTGTGTTCATGACCACTGTGTTTGTGACCACTTTGTTTCTCACCAGTGTATTTCTGACCAGTGTGTTTCTAGTCACTGTGTTTCTGACCACTGTGTTTCTGACGCGTGTGTTTCTGACCACTGTGTTTCTGACCAGTGTGTTTCTGGCCAGTGTGTTTCTGACCACTGTGTTTCTGGCCACTGTGTTTCTGACCACTTTGTTTCTCACCAGTGTATTTCTGACCAGTGTGTTTCTAGTCACTGTGTTTCTGACCACTGTGTTTCTGACGCGTGTGTTTCTGACCACTGTGTTTCTGACCAATGTGTTCCTCACCACTGTGTTTCTGACCACTGTGTTTCTGACCACTGTGTTTCCGACCACTGTGCTTCTGACCAGTGTGTTTCTGGCCAGTGTGTTTCTGACCACTGTGTTTCTGACCAATGTTTTCCTGACCAGTGTGTTTCTGACCACTGAATTTCTGACAGATGTGTTTCTGTCCACTGTGTTTCTGACCATTCTGTTTCTGACCAGAGTCTTTCTGACCACTATGTGTCTGACCACTGTGTTTCTGCCCAATGTGTTTCTGACCACTGTGTGTCTGACCACTGTGTTTCTGACCAGTGTTTTTCTGACCAGTGTGTTCCTGACCACTGTGTTTCTGCCCTTTGTGTTTTTGACCACTGTGTTTCTGACCACTGTGTTTCTGACCACTGTGTTTTGGACGAGTGTGATTCTGACCAGTGTGTTTCTGACCACTGTTTTCTTGACCACTGTGTTTCTCACAAGCGTGTCTCTGACCAGTGTGTTTCCGACCAGTGTGCTTCTGACCAGTTTGGATCTGACTACTCTGTTTCTGACGAGTGGGTTTCTACCCAGTGTCTTTCTGACCACTGTGTTTATGACCACAGTGTTTATGACCAGTGTGTTTATAACCAGTGTGTTTCTGACCACTGCGTATCTTACCACTGTGTTTCTGACCACTGTGTTTCCGACCACTGTGCTTCTGTCCACCGTGTTTCTGACCAGTGTGTTTCTCACTTGTGTGTTTCTGACCACTGTGTTTCTGACCAGTGTGTTTCTGACCACTGTGTTTCTGACCACTGTGTTTCTGACCGCTGTGTTTCTGACCAATGTGTTTCTGACCACAGTGTTTCTAAGCACTATGTTTCTGACCGCTGTGTATGTGATCATTGTGTTTCTGACCACTGTGTTTCTGACCACTGTGTTTCTGACCACTGTGTTTTTGACCACTGTGTGTCTGACCACTGTGTTGCTGACCATTGTGTTTCTGACCAGTGTGTTTCTGACCAGTGTGTGTCTGACCAATGTGTTTCAGACCAATGTGTGTGTGACCACTGTGTTTGTGAGCAGTGTTTTTCTGACCAGTGTGTTTCTGACCACTGTGTTCTTGACCACTGTGTTTCTCGCCAGCGTGTTTCTGACCAGTGTGTTTTTCACCACTTTGCTTCTGACCAGTTTGGATCTGACTTCTGTGTTTCTGACGAGTGTGCTTCTACCCAGTGTCTTTCTGACCACTGTGTTTATGACCACTGTGTTTCTGACCACTGTGTTCCTGACCACCATGTTTCTAACCACTGTGTTTATGACCAGTGTGTTTCTGACCACTGTGTTTCTGGCCACTGTGTTTCTGACCACTGTGTTTCTGATCACTGTATTTCTGACCGCTGTGTGTCTGACCACTGTGTTGCTGACCACTGTGTTTATTACCACTGTGTTTGTGACCACTCTGTTTCTCACTAGCATGTTTCTGACCAATGTGTTTCTAGCCACTGTGTTTCTGACCATTGTGTTTCTGACCAGTGTGTTTATGACCACTGTGTCTCTGACCAATGTGTTTGTCACCACTTTGTTTTGGACCATTGTGTTTCTGACCAATGTGTGGCTGACCACTGTGTTTCTGACCAGTATTTTTCTGACAAGTGTGTTCCTGACAACCGTGTTTCTGACCACTATGTTTCTGACCTGTGTGTTTTTTACCACTGTTTTCTTGACCACTGTGTTTCTCACCAGCGTGTCTCTGACCAGTGTGTTTCTGACCACTTTGCTTCTGACCAGTTTGGATCTGACTTCTGTGTTTCTGATGAGTGTGCTTCTACCCAGCGTCTTTCTGACCACTGTGTATATGACCACAGTGTTTATGACCAGTGTGTTTATGACCAGTGTGTTTCCGACAACTACGTTTCTGACCACTATGTTTCTGACCACTCTGTTTCTGACCACTGTGCTTCTAACCACCGTGTTTCTGACCAGTGTGTTTCTGACCAGTGTGTTTCTGACCACTGTGTTTCTCACCAGTGTGTTTCTGACCACTGTGTTTCTGACCACTGTGTTTCTGACCAGTGTGTTTCTGATCACTGTGTTTCTGACCACTGTGTTTCTCACCAGTGTGTTTCTGACCAGTGTGTTTCTGACCAGTGTGTTTCTGACCAGTGTGTTTCTGACCAGTGTGTTTCTGACCACTGTGTTTCTGACCACTGTGCTTCTGACCACCGTGTTTCTGACCAGTGTGTTTCTGACCAGTGTGTTTCTGACCACTGTGTTTCTCACCAGTGTGTTTCTGACCACTGTGTTTCTGACCACTGTGTTTCTGACCAGTGTGTTTCTGATCAGTGTGTTTCTGACCACTGTGTTGCTGACCACTGTGTATCTGACCACAGTGTATCTGATCACTGTGTTTCTGACCACTGTGTTTCTGACCACTGTATTTCTGACCACTGTGTTTTTGACCGCTCTGTGTCTGACCATCGTGTTTCTGACCATTGTGTTCATGACCACTGTGTTTTTGACCACTTTGTTTCTCACCAGTGTATTTCTTACCAGTGTGTTTATAGTCACTGTGTTTCTGACCACTGTGTTTTTGACCAGTGTGTTTCTGACCACTGTGTTTCTGACCAATGTGTTCCTCGCCACTGTGTTTCTGACCACTGTGTTTCTGACCACTGTATTTCTGACCATTGTGTTTCTGACCACTGTGTTTCTGACCAGTGTGTTTCTGACCACTGTGTTTCTGACCATTGTGTTTCTGACCACTGTGTTTCTGACCAGTGTGTTTCTGGCCAGTGTGTTTCTGACCACTCTGTTTCTGACCAATGTTTTCCTGACCAGTGTGTTTCTGACCACTGAGTTTTTGACCAATGTGTTTCTGACCGCTGTGTTTCTGACCAATGTGTTCCTGACCAGTGTGTTTCTGACCACTATGTGTCTGACCACTGTGTTTCTGACCAGTGTGTTTCTCACCACTGTGTGTCTGACCACTGTGTTTCTGACCAGTTTTTTTTGGACCAGTGTATTCCTGACCACTGTGTTTCTGCCCACTGTGTTTCTGACCACTGTGTTTCTGACCACTGTGTTTTGGATGAGTGTGATTCTGACAAGTTTGTTTCTGACCACTGTTTTCTTGACCACTGTGTTTCTCACCAGCGTGTCTCTGACCAGTGTGTTTCTGACCACTGTGCTTCTGACCAGTTTGGATCTGACTACTATGTTTCTGACGAGTGGGTTTCTACCCAGTGTCTTTCGGACCACTGTGTTTGTGACCATTGTGTTTATGACCAGTGTGTTTATGACCAGTGTGTTTCCGACCACTGCGTTTCTGACCACTGTGTTTCTGACCACTGTGTTTCCGACCACTGTGCTTCTGACCACCGTGTTTGTGACCAGTGTGTTTCTCACCAGTGTGTTTCTGACCACCGTGTTTCTGACCAGTATGTTTCTGACCACTGTGTTTCTGACCACTGTGTTTCTGACCGCTGTGTTTCTGACCAATGTGTTTCTGACCACTGTGTTTCTAACCACTATGTTTCTGACCGCTGTGTATCTGATCATTGTGTTTCTGACCACTGTGTTTCTGACCACTGTGTTTCCGACCACTGTGTTTTTGACCGCTGTGTGTCTGACCACTTGTTTCTGACCATTGTGTTTCTGACCAGTGTGTTTCTGACCAGTGTGTGTCTGACCAATGTGTTTCAGACCAATGTGTGTGTGACTACTGTGTTTGTGAGCAGTGTTTTTCTGACCAGTGTGCCTCTGACCACTGTGTTTCTGACCAATGTGTTTCTGACCAGTGTGTTTCTGACCAGTGTGTTTCTGACCACTGTGCTTCTGACCAGTTTGGATCTGACTACTGTGTTTCTGACGAGTGTGTCTCTACCCAGTGTCTTTCTGACCACTGTGTTTATGACCACTGTGTTTCTGACCACTGTGTTTCTGACCACCGTGATTCTGACCACTGTGTTTATGACCAGTGTGTTTCTGACCACTGTGTTTCTGGCCACTGTGTTTCTGACCACTTTGTTTCTGACCACTGTGTTTCTGACCACCGTGTTTCTGACCACTGTGTTTCTGACCACTGTGTATCTGACCACTGTGTATCTGATCACTGTGTTCCTGACCACTCTGTTTCCGACCACTGTGTTTCTGAGCACTGTGTTTCTGACCGTTGTGTGTCTGACCACTGTGTTGCTGACCACTGTGTTTATTACCACTGTGTTTGTGACCACTTTGTTTCTCACCAGCCTGTTTCTGACCAATGTGTTTCTAGCCACTGTGTTTCTGACCATTGTGTTTCTGACCAGTGTGTTTATGACCACTGTGTTTCTGACCATTGTGTTTCTGACCAGTGTGTTTATGACCACTGTGTCTCTGACCAATGTGTTTGTCACCACTGTGTTTCTGACCACTGTGTTTCTGACCACTGTCTTTCTGACCGCTGTGTTTCTAACCAGTGTGTTTATGACCACGGTGTTTCTGACCAATGTTTTCCTTACCAGTGTGTTTCTGACCACTGAGATTCTGACCGATTTGTTTCTGACCGCTGTGTTTCTGACCACTGTGTTTCTGACCAGTGTATTTCTGACCACTGTGTGTCTGACCACTGTGTTTCTGACCAGTGTTTTTCTGACAAGTGTGTTCCTGACC
The DNA here is from genome assembly GCA_023375785.1 of Penium margaritaceum. Classification (NCBI taxonomy): domain Eukaryota; kingdom Viridiplantae; phylum Streptophyta; class Zygnematophyceae; order Desmidiales; family Peniaceae; genus Penium; species Penium margaritaceum. Next base: position 635,813 of record SZWC01000005.1, on the reverse strand, counting down.
ACCGTGTTTCTGACCACTGTGTTTCTGACCACTGTGTTTCTGACCACTGTGTTTATGACCACTGTGTTTCGGACGAGTGTGATTCTGACCAGTGTGTTTCTGACCAATGTTTTCTTGACCACTGTGTTTCTCGCCAGCGTGTCTCAGACCAGTGTGTTTCTGACCACTGTGTTTCTGAGCAGTTTGGATTTGATTACTGTGTTTCTGACGAGTGTGTTTCTACCCAGTGTCTTTCTGACCACTGTGTTTATGACCACAGTGTTTATGACCAGTGTGTTTATGACCATTGTGTTTCCGACAACTGCGTTTCTGACCACTGTGTTTCTGACCACTGTGTTTGTGACCACTGTGCTTCTGACCACCGTGTTTCTGACCAGTGTGTTTCTGACCAGTGTGTTTCTGACCACTGTGTTTCTGACCAGTGTGTTTCTGACCACTGTGTTTCTGACCACTGTGTTTCTGACCAGTGTATTTCTGACCACTGTGTGTCTGACCACTGTGTTTCTGACCAGTGTTTTTCTGACCAGTGTGTTTCTGACCACTGTGTTTCTGACCAGTGTGTTTCTGACCACTGTGTTTCTGACCACTGTGCTTCTGACCACCGTGTTTCTGACCAGTGTGTTTCTGACCAGTGTGTTTCTGACCACTGTGTTTCTGACCAGTGTGTTTCTGACCACTGTGTTTCTGACCACTGTGTTTCTGACCAGTGTTTTTCTGATAAGTGTGTTTCTGACCACTGTGTTTCTGACCACTGTGTATCTGACCACTGTGTATCTGATCACTGTGTTTCTGACCACTTTGTTTCTGACCAGTGTATTTTTGACCACTGTGTTTCTGACCGCTGTGTGTCTGACCATCGTGTTTGTGACTATTGTGTTCATGACCACTGAGTTTGTGACCACTTTGTTTCTCACCAGTGTATTTCTGACCAGTGTGTTTCTAGTCACTGTGTTTCTGACCACTGTGTTTCTGACGCGTGTGTTTCTGACCACTTTGTTTCTGACCAATGTGTTCCTCACCACTGTGTTTCTGACCACTGTGTTTCTGACCACTGTGTTTCTGACCACCGTGTTTCCGACCACTGTGCTTCTGACCAGTGTGTTTCTGACCAGTGTGTTTCTCACCACTGTGGTTCTGACCAATGTTTTCCTGACCAGTGTGTTTCTGACATCTGAATTTCTGATGGATGTGTTTCTGACCGCTGTGTTTCTGACCATTGTGTTTCTGACCAGAGTGTTTCTGACCACTATGTGTCTGACCACTGTGTTTCTGCCCAGTGTGTTTCTGACCACTGTGTGTCTGACCATTGTGTTTCTGACCAGTGTTTTTCTGACCAGTGTGTTCCTGACCACTGTGTTTCTGCCCACTGTGTTTTTGACCACCGTCTTTCAAACCACTGTGTTTCTGACCACTGTGTTTTGGACGAGTGTGATTCTGACCAGTGTGTTTCTGACCACTGTTTTCTTGACCACTGTGTTTCTCACAAGCGTGTCTCTGACCAGTGTGTTTCCGACCACTGTGCTTCTGACCAGTTTGGATCTGACTACTCTGTTTCTGACGAGTGGGTTTCTACCCAGTGTCTTTCTGACCACTGTGTTTATGACCACAGTGTTTATGACCAGTGTGTTTATGACCAGTGTGTTTCTGACCACTGTGTTTCTGACCACTGTGTTTCTGACCACTGTGTTTCCGACCACTGTGCTTCTGACCACCGTGTTTGTGACCAGTGTGTTTCTCATTTGTGTGTTTCTGACCACTGTGTTTCTGACCAGTGTGTTTCTGACCACTGTGTTTCTGACCATTGTGTTTCTGACCGCTGTGTTTCTGACCAATGTGTTTCTGACCACAGTGTTTCTAAGCACTATGTTGCTGACCGCTGTGTATCTGATCATTGTCTTTCTGACTACTGTGTTTCTGACCACAGTGTTTCTGACCACTGTGTTTTTGACCGCTGTGTGTCTGACCACTGTGTTTCTGACCATTGTGTTTCTGACCAGTGTGTTTCTGACCAGTGTGTGTCTGACCAATGTGTTTCAGACCAATGTGTGTGTGACCACTGTGTTTGTGGGCAGTGTTTTTCTGACCAGTGTGTTTCTGACCACTGTGTTTCCGACCACTGCCTTTCTGACCACTTTGTTTCTAACGAGCGTGTTTCTGACCAGTGTGTTTCTGACCACTGTGTTCTTGACCACAGTGTTTCTTACCAGCGTGTTTCTGACCAGTGTGTTTCTCACCACTGTGCTTCTGACCAGTTTGGATCTGACTACTGTGTTTCTGACGAGTGTGTTTCTACCCAGTGTCTTTCTGACCACTGTGTTTATGACCACTGTGTTTCTGACCACTGTGTTCCTGACCACCGTGTTTCTAACCACTGTGTTTATGACCAGTGTGTTTCTGACCACTGTGTTTCTGGCCACTGTGTTTCTGACCACTGTGTTTCTGATCACTGTGTTTCTGACCACCGTGTTTCTGACCACTGTGTTTCTGATCACTATGCATCTGACCACTATGTATCTGATCACTGTGTTTCTGACCGCTGTGTGTCTGACCACTGTGTTGCTGACCACTGTGTTTATTACCACTGTGTTTGTGACCACTTTGTTTCTCACTAGCGTGTTTCTGACCAATGTGTTTCTAGCCACTGTGTTTCTGACCATTGTGTTTCTGACCAGTGTGTTTATAACCACTGCGTCTCTGACCAATGTGTTTGTCACCACTGTGTTTCGGACCATTGTGTTTCTGACCACTGAGTTTCTGACCAATGTGTTTCTGAACACTGTGTTTCTGACCACTGTGTTTCTGACCAGTGTGTTTATGACCACAGTGTTTATGACCAGTGTGTTTATGACCAGTGTCTTTCCGACAACTACGTTTCTGACCACTGTGTTTCTGACCACTCTGTTTCTGACCACTGTGCTTCTAACCACCGTGTTTCTGACCAGTGTGTTTCTGACCAGTGTGTTTCTGACCACTGTGTTTCTCACCACTGTGTTTCCGACCACTGTGTTTCTGACCACTGTGTTTCTGACCAGTGTGTTTCTGATCAGTGTGTTTCTGACCACTTTGTTTCTGACCACTGTGTTTCTGACCAATGTGTTCCTCGCCACTGTGTTTCTGACCACTGTGTTTCTGACCACTGTATTTCTGACCATTGTGTTTCTGACCACTGTGTTTCTGACCAGTGTGTTTCTGACCACTGTGTTTCTGACCACTGTATTTCTGACCATTGTGTTTCTGACCACTGTGTTTCTGACCAGTGTGTTTCTGGCCAGTGTGTTTCTGACCACTCTGTTTCTGACCAATGTTTTCCTGACCAGTGTGTTTCTGACCACTGAGTTTTTGACCACTGTGTTTCTGACCGCTGTGTTTCTGACCAATGTGTTTCTGACCAGTGTGTTTCTGACCACTATGTGTCTGACCACTATGTTTCTGACCAGTGTGTTTCTGACCACTGTGTGTCTGACCACTGTGTTTCTGACCAATGTTTTTCGGACCAGTGTGTTCCTGACCACTGTGTTTCTGCCCACTGTGTTTCTGACCACTGTGTTTCTGACCACTGTGTTTCTGACCACTGTGTTTTGGATGAGTGTGATTCTGACCAGTGTGTTTCTGACCACTGTGTTTCTGACCACTGTGTTTCGGACCAGTGTGTTCCTGACCACTGTGTTTCTGCCCACTGTGTTTCTGACCACTGTGTTTCTGACCACTGTGTTTCTGACCACTGTGTTTTGGATGAGTGTGATTCTGACCAGTGTGTTTCTGACCACTGTTTTCTTGACCACTGTGTTTCTCACCAGCGTGTCTCTGACCAGTGTGTTTCTGACCACTGTGCTTCTGACCAGTTTGGATCTGACTACTGTGTTTCTGACGAGTGGGTTTCTACCCAGTGTCTTTCTGACCACTGTGTTTGTGACCATTGTGTTTCTGACCAGTGTGCTTATGACCAGTGTGTTTCCGACCACTGCGTTCTGACCACTGTGTTTCTGACCACTGTGTTTCCGACCACCGTGCTTCTGACCACCGAATTTGTGACCAGTGTGTTTCTCTCCAGTGTGTTTCTGACCACTGTGTTTCTGACCAGTATGTTTCTGACCACTGTGTTTCTGACCACTGTGTTTCTGACCGCTGTGTTTCTGACCACTGTGTTTCTGACCACTGTGTTTCTAACCACTATGTTTCTGACCGCTGTGTATCTGATCATTGTGTTTCTGACCACTGTGTTTCTGACCACTGTGTTTCCGACCACTGTGTTTTTGACCGCTGTGTGTCTGACCACTGTGTTTCTAACCATTGTGTTTCTGACCAGTGTGTCTCTGACCAGTGTGAGTCTGACCAATGTGTTTCAGACCAATGTGTGTGTGACTACTGTGTTTGTGAGAAGTGTTTTTCTGACCAGTGTGTTTCTGACCACTGTGTTTTTGACCAATGTGTTTCTGACCACTGTGTTTCCGACCACTGCCTTTCTGACCACTTTGTTTCTGACGAGCGTGTTTCTGACCTGTGTGTTTCTGACCACTGTGGTCTTGACCACTGTGTTTCTGACCAGCGTGTTTCTGACTAGTGTGTTTCTGACCACTGTGCTTCTGACCAGTTTGGATCTGACTACTGTGTTTCTGACGAGTGTGTCTCTACCCAGTGTCTTTCTGACCACTGTGTTTATGACCACTGTGTTTCTGACCATTGTGTTTCTGACCACCGTGATTCTGACCACTGTGTTTATGACCAGTGTGTTTCTGACCACTGTGTTTCTGGCCACTGTGTTTCTGACCACTCTGTTTCTGACCACTGTGTTTCTAACCACCGTGTTTCTGACCACTGTGTTTCTGACCACTGTGTATCTGACCACTGTGTATCTGATCACTGTGTTTCTGACCACTCTGTTTCCGACCACTGTGTTTCTGAGCACTGTGTTTCTGACCGTTGTGTGTCTGACCACTGTGTTGCCGACCACTGTGTTTATTACCACTGTGTTTGTGACCACTTTGTTTCTCACCAGCCTATTTCTGACCAATGTGTTTCTAGCCACTGTGTTTCTGACCATTGTGTTTCTGCCCAGTGTGTTTATGACCACTGTGTCTCTTACCAATGTGTTTGTCACCACTGTGTTTCTGACCACTGTGTTTCTGACCACTGTGTTTCTGACCGCTGTGTTTCTAACCAGTGTGTTTATGACCACTGTGTTTCTGACCAATGTTTTCGTTACCAGTGTGTTTCTGACCACTGAGATTCTGACCGATTTGTTTCTCACCGCTGTGTTTCTGACCACTGTGTTTCTGACCAGTGTATTTCTGACCACTGTGTGTCTGACCACTGTGTTTCTGACCAGTGTTTTTCTGACAAGTGTGTTCCTGACCACCGTGTTTCTGACCACTGTGTTTCTGACCACTGTGTTTCTGACCACTGTGTTTCTGACCACTGTGTTTCGGACGAGTGTGATTCTGACCAGTGTGTTTCTGACCACTGTTTTCTTGACCACTGTGTTTCTCACCAGCGTGTCTCTGACCAGTGTGTTTCTGACCACTGTGCTTCTGACCAGTTTGGATCTGACTACTGTGTTTCTGACGAGTGTGTTTCTACCCAGTGTCTTTCTGACCACTGTGTTTCTGACCACTGTGTTTCGGACGAGTGTGATTCTGACCAGTGTGTTTCTGACCACTGTTTTCTTGACCACTGTGTTTCTCACCAGCGTGTCTCTGACCAGTGTGTTTCTGACCACTGTGCTTCTGACCAGTTTGGATCTGACTACTGTGTTTCTGACGAGTGTGTTTCTACCCAGTGTCTTTCTGACCACCGTGTTTATGACCACAGTGTTTATGACCAGTGTGTTTATGACCAGTGTGTTTCCGACAACTGCGTTTCTGACCACTGTGTTTCTGACCACCGTGTTTCTGACCACTGTGCTTATGACCACCGTGTTTCTGACCAGTGTGTTTCTGACCAGTGGGTTTCTGACCACTGTGTTTCTGACCAGTGTGTTTCTGACCACTGTGTTTCTGACCACTGTGTTTCTGACCAGTATGTTTCTGATCAGTGTGTTTCTGACCACTGTGTTTCTCACCACTGTGTATCTGACCACTGTGTATCTGATCACTGTGTTTATGACCACTGTGTTTCTGACCACTGTATTTTTGACCACTGTGTTTCTGACCGCTGTGTGTCTGACCATTGTGTTTTTGACCATTGTGTTCATGACCACTGTGTTTGTGACCACCTTGTTTCTCACCAGTGTCTTTCTGACCAGTGTGTTTCTAGTCACTGTATTTCTGACCACTGTGTTTCTGACCAGTGTGTTTCTGACCACTGTGTTTCTGACCAATGTGTTCCTCACCACTGTGTTTCTGACCACTGTGTTTCTGACCACTGTGTTTCTGACCGCTGTGTTTCTGACCACTGTGTTTCTGACCAGTGTGTTTCTGACCACTATGTGTCTGACCACTGTGTTTCTGACCATTGTTTTTCTGACCAGTGTGTTTATGACCACTGTGTTTCTGACCACAGTGTTTCTGACCACTGTGTTTCTGACGAGTGTGTTTCTTACCAGCGTGTTTCTGACCACTGTGTTCCTGACCACTGTGTTTCTGACCAGCGTGTTTCTGACCAGTGTGTTTCTGTCCACTGTGCTTCTGACCAGTGTGGATCTGACTACTGTGTTTCTGACCAGTGTGTTTCTGACCAGTGTGTTTCTGACCAGTGTGTTTCGACCACTGCGTTTCTGACCACTGTGTTTCTGACCAGTGTGTTTCTTACCACTGTGTTTCTGACCATTGTGTTTCTGACCACTTCGTTTCTGACCACCATGTTTCTGACCAATGTGTTTCTGGCAAGTGTGTTTCTGACCACTGTGTTTCTGACCACTGTGTTTCTGACCACTGTGTTTCTGTCCACTGTGTTTCTGACAAGTGTGTTTCTCACCAGTGTGTTTCTGACCAGTGTGTTTCTGACGACTGTGTCTCTGACCAACGTGTTTCTGACCACTGTGTGTATGACCACTGTGTTTCTGACCACTGAGTTTCTGACCAGTGTGTTTCTGACCAGTGTGTTTCTGACCAGTGTGGTTCTGACCACTGTGTTTCTAACCTAAGTGTTCCTGACCACTGTGTTTTTTACCACTGCAATTCTGACCAGCGTGTTTCTGACCACCGTGTTTCTGACCACTGTGTTTCTGACCAGTGTGGATCTGACTACTGTGTTTCTGACCAGTGTGTTTCTCACCAGTGTGTTTCTGACCAGTGTGTTTCTGACGACTGTGTCTCTGACCAACGTGTTTCTGACCACTGTGTGTATGACCACTGTGTTTCTGACCACTGAGTTTCTGACCAGTGTGTTTCTGACCAGTGTGTTTCTGACCAGTGTGGTTCTGACCACTGTGTTTCTAACCTAAGTGTTCCTGACCACTGTGTTTTTTACCACTGCAATTCTGACCAGCGTGTTTCTGACCACCGTGTTTCTGACCACTGTGTTTCTGACCAGTGTGGATCTGACTACTGTGTTTCTGACCAGTGTGTTTCTCACCAGTGTGTTTCTGACCAGTGTGTTTCTGACGACTGTGTCTCTGACCAACGTGTTTCTGACCACTGTGTGTATGACCACTGTGTTTCTGACCACTGAGTTTCTGACCAGTGTGTTTCTGACCAGTGTGTTTCTGACCAGTGTGGTTCTGACCACTGTGTTTCTAACCTAAGTGTTCCTGACCACTGTGTTTTTTACCACTGCAATTCTGACCAGCGTGTTTCTGACCACCGTGTTTCTGACCACTGTGTTTCTGACCAGTGTGGATCTGACTACTGTGTTTCTGACCAGTGTGTTTCTCACCAGTGTGTTTCTGACCAGTGTGTTTCTGACGACTGTGTCTCTGACCAACGTGTTTCTGACCACTGTGTGTATGACCACTGTGTTTCTGACCACTGAGTTTCTGACCAGTGTGTTTCTGACCAGTGTGTTTCTGACCAGTGTGGTTCTGACCACTGTGTTTCTAACCTAAGTGTTCCTGACCACTGTGTTTTTTACCACTGCAATTCTGACCAGCGTGTTTCTGACCACCGTGTTTCTGACCACTGTGTTTCTGACCAGTGTGGATCTGACTACTGTGTTTCTGACCAGTGTGTTTCTCACCAGTGTGTTTCTGACCAGTGTGTTTCTGACGACTGTGTCTCTGACCAACGTGTTTCTGACCACTGTGTGTATGACCACTGTGTTTCTGACCACTGAGTTTCTGACCAGTGTGTTTCTGACCAGTGTGTTTCTGACCAGTGTGGTTCTGACCACTGTGTTTCTAACCTAAGTGTTCCTGACCACTGTGTTTTTTACCACTGCAATTCTGACCAGCGTGTTTCTGACCACCGTGTTTCTGACCACTGTGTTTCTGACCAGTGTGTTTCTGACCACTGTGTTTCTGACCACTGTATTTCTGACCAGTGTGTTTCTGACCAGTGTGTTTCTGACCAGTGTGTTTCTGACCACTGTGTTTCTAACCTAAGTGTTCCTGACCACTGTGTTTTTTACCACTGCAATTCTGACCATCGTGTTTCTGACCACCGTGTTTCTGACCACTGTGTTTCTGACCAGTGTGTTTCGGACTACTGTGTTCCTGGCCACTGTGTTTCTGACCGCTGTGTTTCTGACCACTGTGTTTCTCACCACTGTCTTTTCGGACCACTGTGTTTCTGACCAGTGTGTTCCTGACCACTGTGTGTCTGACCGCTCTGTTCCTGTCCGGTGTGTTTCTGACCAGTGCGTTTCTGACCACTGTGTTTCTGACCACTGTGTTTCTGACCACTGTGTTTCTGACCACTGTGTTTCTGACCACCGTGTTTCTGACCAGTGTATTTCTGACCACTGTGTTTCTGACCAGTGTGTTTCTTACCACTGTGTTTCTGACCACTGGGTTTCTGACCCCCGTATTTCTGACCAGTGTGTTTATGATCACTGTGTTCCTGACCAGTGTGTTTCTGACCACTGTGTTTCTGACCACTGGGTTTCTGACCAGTGCGTTTATGACCACTGGGTTTCTGACCAGTGTGTTTTTGACCACTGTGTTTCTGGCCAGTGTGTTTCTGACCAGTGTGTTTCTAACCACGGTGTTTCTGACCACTGTGTTTCTGACCACTGTGTTTCTGACCACTGTGTTTCTGACCACTGTGTTTCTGACCACTGTGTCTCAGACCTCTGTGTGTCTGACCAGTGTGTTTCTGACCAGTGTGTTTCTAACCACGGTGTTTCTGACCACTGTGTTTCTGACCACTGTGTCTCAGACCTCTGTGTGTCTGACCAGTGTGTTTCTGACCAGTGTGTTTCTAACCACGGTGTTTCTGACCACTGTGTTTCTGACCACTGTGTCTCAGACCTCTGTGTGTCTGACCAGTGTGTTTCTGACCAGTGTGTTTCTAACCACGGTGTTTCTGACCACTGTGTTTCTGACCACTGTGTCTCAGACCTCTGTGTGTCTGACCAGTGTGTTTCTGACCAGTGTGTTTCTAACCACGGTGTTTCTGACCACTGTGTTTCTGACCACTGTGTCTCAGACCTCTGTGTGTCTGACCAGTGTGTTTCTGACCAGTGTGTTTCTAACCACGGTGTTTCTGACCACTGTGTTTCTGACCACTGTGTCTCAGACCTCTGTGTGTCTGACCAGTGTGTTTCTGACCAGTGTGTTTCTAACCACGGTGTTTCTGACCACTGTGTTTCTGACCACTGTGTCTCAGACCTCTGTGTGTCTGACCAGTGTGTTTCTGACCAGTGTGTTTCTAACCACGGTGTTTCTGACCACTGTGTTTCTGACCACTGTGTCTCAGACCTCTGTGTGTCTGACCAGTGTGTTTCTGACCAGTGTGTTTCTAACCACGGTGTTTCTGACCACTGTGTTTCTGACCACTGTGTCTCAGACCTCTGTGTGTCTGACCAGTGTGTTTCTGACCAGTGTGTTTCTAACCACGGTGTTTCTGACCACTGTGTTTCTGACCACTGTGTCTCAGACCTCTGTGTGTCTGACCAGTGTGTTTCTGACCAGTGTGTTTCTAACCACGGTGTTTCTGACCACTGTGTTTCTGACCACTGTGTCTCAGACCTCTGTGTGTCTGACCAGTGTGTTTCTGACCAGTGTGTTTCTAACCACGGTGTTTCTGACCACTGTGTTTCTGACCACTGTGTCTCAGACCTCTGTGTGTCTGACCAGTGTGTTTCTGACCAGTGTGTTTCTAACCACGGTGTTTCTGACCACTGTGTTTCTGACCACTGTGTCTCAGACCTCTGTGTGTCTGACCAGTGTGTTTCTGACCAGTGTGTTTCTAACCACGGTGTTTCTGACCACTGTGTTTCTGACCACTGTGTCTCAGACCTCTGTGTGTCTGACCAGTGTGTTTCTGACCAGTGTGTTTCTAACCACGGTGTTTCTGACCACTGTGTTTCTGACCACTGTGTCTCAGACCTCTGTGTGTCTGACCAGTGTGTTTCTGACCAGTGTGTTTCTAACCACGGTGTTTCTGACCACTGTGTTTCTGACCACTGTGTCTCAGACCTCTGTGTGTCTGACCAGTGTGTTTCTGACCAGTGTGTTTCTAACCACGGTGTTTCTGACCACTGTGTTTCTGACCACTGTGTCTCAGACCTCTGTGTGTCTGACCAGTGTGTTTCTGACCAGTGTGTTTCTAACCACGGTGTTTCTGACCACTGTGTTTCTGACCACTGTGTCTCAGACCTCTGTGTGTCTGACCAGTGTGTTTCTGACCAGTGTGTTTCTAACCACGGTGTTTCTGACCACTGTGTTTCTGACCACTGTGTCTCAGACCTCTGTGTGTCTGACCAGTGTGTTTCTGACCAGTGTGTTTCTAACCACTGTGTTTCTGACCACTGTGTTTCTGACCACTGTATTTCTGACCAGTGTGTTTCTGACCAGTGTGTTTCTGACCAGTGTGTTTCTGACCACTGTGTTTCTAACCTAAGTGTTCCTGACCACTGTGTTTTTTACCACTGCAATTCTGACCACCGTGTTTCTGACCACCGTGTTTCTGACCACTGTGTTTCTGACCAGTGTGTTTCGGACTACTGTGTTCCTGACCACTGTGTTTCTGACCGCTGTGTTTCTGACCACTGTGTTTCTCACCACTGTCTTTTCGGACCACTGTGTTTCTGACCAGTGTGTTCCTGACCACTGTGTGTCTGACCGCTCTGTTCCTGTCCGGTGTGTTTCTGACCAGTGCGTTTCTGACCACTGTGTTTCTGACCACTGTGTTTCTGACCACTGTGTTTCTGACCACTTTGTTTTGGACAAATGTGTTTCTGAGTACTGCGTTTCTGACCAGTGTATTTCTGACAGGTGTCTTCCTGACCAGTGTGTTTATGACTAGTGTGTTTCCGACCACTGTGTTTCTGACCATTGTGTTTCTGGCCAATGTGTCTCAGACCACTGTGTTTCTGACTGGTGTGTTTCTGACCAGTGTGTTTCTGACCACTGCCTTTCTGACCAGTGTGTTTCTGACCACTGTGTTTCTGACCACCGTGTTTTTGAGCACTGTGTGTATGAACAGTGTGTTTCTGTCCAGTGTGTTTCTGACCAGTGTGTTTCTCACCACAGTGTTTCTGACCGGTGTGTTTCTGACCACTATGTTTCTGACCAATGTGTTTCTTACCACTGGGTTTCTGACCAGTGTGCTTCTGACCACTGTGTTTCTGACCACTGTGTTTCTGACCAGTGCGTTTATGACCACTGTGTTTCTGACCAGTGTGATGTTTACCATTGTGTTCCTCACCAGTGTGTTTCTGACTACTGTGATTCTGACCACTGTCTTTCTGACCACTGTGTCTCCGACCACTGTGTTTCTGACCACTGTGTTTCTGACCACTGTATTTATGACCACTGTGTTCCTGACCAGTGTGTTTCTGACCACTGTGTTTCTGACTATCGTGTCTCTTACTAGTGCGTTTCTAACCACTGTGTTTCTGACCACTGTGTTTCTGACCACTGTGTTTTTGACCAATGTAATTCTGACCAGTGTGTTTCTGACCACTATGTTTCTGACCAATGTGTGTCTGACCACTCTGTTTCTTACCACACTGTTTCTGACGAGTGTGTTTCTGACCAGTGTTTTTCTGACCACTGTGTTTCTAACCACTGTGTTTCTGACCACTGTGTTTCGGAGCACTGTGTTTCTGAACACTGTGTTTCCGACCACTGTGTTTCCGGCCAATGTTTTTCTGACCACTGTGTTTCTGACCACTGTGTTTCTGACCAGTGTCTTTCTGATCAGTGTGTTTCTGACCACTGTGTTTGTGACCACTGTGTATCTGACCACAGTGTATCCGATCACTGTGTTTCTGACCACTGTGTTTCTGACCACTTTATTTTTGACCACTGTGTTTTTGACCGCTCTGTGTCTGACCATCGTGTTTCTGACCGTTGTGTTCATGACCACTGTGTTTGTGACCACTTTCTTTCTCACCGGTGTATTTCTTACCAGTGTGTTTCTAGTCACTGTGTTTCTGACCACTGTGTTTCTGACCAGTGTGTTTCTCACCACTGTGTTTCTGACCAATGTGTTCCTCGCCAGTGTGTTTCTGACCACTGTGTTTCTGACCACTGTATTTCTGACCATTGTGTTTCTGACCACTGTGTTTCTGACGAGTGTGTTTCTGGCCAGTGTGTTTCTGACCACTCTGTTTCTGACCAATGTTTTCCTGACCAGTGTGTTTCTGACCACTGCGTTTTTGACCAATGTGTTTCTCACCGCTGTGTTTCTGACCAATGTGTTTCTGACCAGTGTGTTTCTGACCACTATGTGTCTGACCACTGTGTTTCTGACCAGTGTGTTTTTGACCAGTGTGTTTCTGACCACTGCGTTTTTGACCAATGTGTTTCTCACCGCTGTGTTTCTGACCAATGTGTTTCTGACCAGTGTGTTTCTGACCACTATGTGTCTGACCACTGTGTTTCTGACCAGTGTGTTTTTGACCAGTGTGTGTCTGACCACTGTGTTTCTGACCAGTGTTTTTCGGACCAGTGTGTTCCTGACCACTGTGTTTCTGCCCACTGTGTTTCTGACCACTGTGTTTCTGACCACTGTGTTTCTGACCACTGTGTTTTGGATGAGTGTGATTCTGACCAGTGTGTTTCTGACCACTGTGCTTCTGACCAGTTTGGATCTGACTACTGTGTTTCTGACGAGTGTGTCTCTACCCAGTGTCTTTCTGACCACTGTGTTTCTGACCACTGAGTTTCTGACCACTGTGTTTCTGACCAGTATGTTTCTGACCACTGTGTTTCTGACCAGTATGTTTCTGACCACTGTGTTTCTGACCAGTATGTTTCTGACCACTGTGTTTCTGACCAGTATGTTTCTGACCACTGTGTTTCTGACCAGTATGTTTCTGACCACTGTGTTTCTGACCAGTATGTTTCTGACCACTGTGTTTCTGACCAGTATGTTTCTGACCACTGTGTTTCTGACCAGTATGTTTCTGACCACTGTGTTTCTGACCAGTATGTTTCTGACCACTGTGTTTCTGACCAGTATGTTTCTGACCACTGTGTTTCTGACCAGTATGTTTCTGACCACTGTGTTTCTGACCAGTGTGTTTCTGACCACTGTGCTTCTGACCAGTTTGGATCTGACTACTGTGTTTCTGACGAGTGTGTCTCTACCCAGTGTCTTTCTGACCACTGTGTTTATGACCACTGTGTTTCTGACCACTGTGTTTCTGACCACCGTGATTCTGACCAATGTGTTTATGACCAGTGTGTTTCTGACCAATGTGTTTCTGGCCACTGTGTTTCTGACCACTCTGTTTCTGACCACTGTGTTTCTGACCACCGTGTTTCTGACCACTGTGTTTCTGACCACTGTGTATCTGACCACTGTGTATCTGATGACTGTGTTTCTGACCACTCTGTTTCCGACCACTGTGTTTCTGAGCACTGTGTTTTTGACTGTTGTGTGTCTTACCACTGTGTTGCTGACCACTGTGTTTGTGACCACTTTGTTTCTCACCAGCCTGTTTCTGACCAATGTGTTTCTAGCCACTGTGTTTCTGACCATTGTGTTTCTGACCAGTGTGTTTATGACCACTGTGTCTCTGACCACTGTGTTTCTGACCACTGTGTTTCTAGCCACTGTGTTTCTGACCATTGTGTTTCTGACCAGTGTGTTTATGACCACTGTGTCTCTGACCAATGTGTTTGTCACCACTGTGTTTCTGACCACTGTGTTTCTGACCACTGTGTTTCTGACCGCTGTGTTTCTAACCAGTGTGTTTATGACCACTGTGTTTCTGACCAATGCTTTCCTTACCAGTGTGTTTCTGACCACTGAGATTCTGACCGATTTGTTTCTAACTGCTGTGTTTCTGACCACTGTGTTTCTGACTAGTGTGTTTCTGACCACTGTGTGTCTGACCACTGTGTTTCTGACCAGTGTTTTTCTGACAGGTGTGTTCCTGACCACCGTGTTTCTGACCACCGTGTTTCTGACCACTGTGTTTCTGACCACAGTGTTTCTGACCACTGTGTTTCTGACCACTGTGTTTCGGATGAGTGTGATTCTGACCAGTGTGTGTCTGACCACTGTTTTTTTGACCACTGTGTTTCTCACCAGCGTGTCTCTGACCAGTGTGTTTCTGACCACTGTGCTTCTGACCAGTTTGGATCTGACTACTGTGTTTCTGACGAGTGTGTTTCTACCCAGTGTCTTTCTGACCACTGTGTTTCTCACCAGCGTGTCTCTGACCAGTGTGTTTCTGACCACTGTGCTTCTGACCAGTTTGGATCTGACTACTGTGTTTCTGACGAGTGTGTTTCTACCCAGTGTCTTTCTGACCACTGTGTTTATGACCACAGTGTTTATGACCAGTGTGTTTATGACCAGTCTGTTTCCGACAACTGCGTTTTTGACCACTGTGTTTCTGACCACTGTGTTTCTGACCACTGTGCTTATGACCACCGTGTTTCTGACCAGTGTGTTTCTGACCAGTGGGTTTCTGACCACTGTGTTTCTGACCAGTGTGTTTCTGACCACTGTGTTTCTGACCAATGTGTTTCTGACCAGTGTGTTTCTGATCAGTGTGTTTCTGACCACAGTGTTTCTCACCACTGTGTATCTGATCACTGTGTTTATGACCACTGTGTTTCTGACCACTGTATTTCTGACCACTGTGTTTCTGACCGCTGTGTGTCTGACCATTGTGTTTTTGACCATTGTGTTCATGACCACTGTGTTTCTGACCACTTTGTTTCTCACCAGTGTATTTCTGACCAGTGTGTTTCTAGTCACTGTATTTCTGACCACTGTGTTTCTGACCAGTGTGTTTCTGACCACTGTGTTTCTGACCAATGTGTTCCTCACCACTGTGTTTCTGACCACTGTGTTTCTGACCACAATGTTTCTGACCGCTGTGTTTCTGACCACTGTGTTTCTGACCAGTGTGTTTCTGAACACTATGTGTCTGACCACTGTGTTTCTGACCATTGTTTTTCTGACCAGTGTGTTTATGACCACTGTGTTTCTGACCACTGTGGTTCTGACCACTGTGTTTCTGACCACTGTGTTTCTGACGAGTGTGTTTCTGACCAGCGTGTTTCTGACCACTGTGTTCCTGACTTCTGTGTTTCTGACCAGCATGTTTCTGACCAGTGTGTTTCTGACCACTGTGCTTCTGACCAGTGTGGATCTGACTACTGTGTTTCTGACCAGTGTGTTTCTGACCAGTGTGTTTCTGACCAGTGTGTTTCGACCACTGCGTTTCTGACCACTGTTCCTGACCACTGTGTTTCTGACCACTGTGTTTCTGACCACCGTGTTTCTGACCAGTGTGTTTCTGACCACTGTGTTTCTGACCAGTGTGTTTCTTACCACTGTGTTTCTGACCATTGTGTTTCTGACCAGTGTGTTTCTGACCAGTGTGTTTCGACCACTGCGTTTCTGACCACTGTTCCTGACCACTGTGTTTCTGACCACTGTGTTTCTGATCACTGTGTTTCTGACCACTGTGTTTCTGACCAGTGTGTTTCTCACCAGTGTGTTTCTGACCACTGTGTTTCTGACCAGTGTGTTTCTCACCAGTGTGTTTCTGACCACTGTGTTTCTGACCAGTGTGTTTCTGACCAGTGTGTTTCTGACCACTGTGTTTCTGTCCACTGTGTTTCTGACAAGTGTGTTTTCTGACCACTGTGTTTCTGACCACTGTGTTTCTGACCACTGTGTTTCTGACCACCGTGTTTCTGAACACTGTGTTTCTGACCACTGTTTTTCTTACCAATGTGTTTCTGACAAGTGTGTTTCTGACCAGTGTGTTTCTGACCACTGTGTTCCTGACCGTTGTGTTTCTGACCAGCGTGCTTCTGACCTGTGTGGTTCTGACCACCGTGCTTCTGACGAGTGTTGATCTGACTACTGTGTTTCTTACCAGTGTGTTTCTCACTAGTGTGTTTCTGACCACTTTGTTTTTGACCACTGTGTTTCTGACCAGTGTGTTTCTGATCACTGTGTTTCTGACCTGTGTGTTTCTGACCAGTGTGTTTCTGACCAATCTGTTTCTGACTACATAGGTTCTCACCATTGTGTTTCTGACCACTGTGGTTTTGACCACCGTGTTTCTGACCAATCTGTTTCTGACCACTGGGTTTCGGACCCCCGTATTTCTGACCAGTGTGTTTATGATCACTGTGTTCCTGACCAGTGTGTTTCTGACCACTGTGTTTCTGACCACTGGGTTTCTGACCAGTGCGTTTTTGGCCACTGGGTTTCTGACAAGTGTGTTTTTGACCACTGTGTTTCTAGCCAGTGTGTTTCTGACCAGTGTGTTTCTAACCACGGTGTTTCTGACCACTGTGTTTCTGACCACTGTGTTTCTGACCACTGTGTTTCTGACCACTGTGTTTCTGACCACTGTGTCTCAGACCTCTGTGTTTCTGACTAGTGTGTTTCTGACCAGTGTGTTTCTGACCACTGTGTTTCTGACCACTGTGTTTCTGACCACTGTGTTTCTGACCACTGTGTCTCAGACCTCTGTGTTTCTGACTAGTGTGTTTCTGACCAGTGTGTTTCTGACCATTGTAGTCCTGACCAGTGTGTTTCTGGCCATGGTGTTTCTGACCACTGTGTTTCTGACCACTGTGTTTCTGACCACTGTGTTTCAGACAACTGTGTGTATGAACAGCGTGTTTCTGACCATTGAGTTTCTGACCACTGTGTTTTTGACCACTGTGTTTCTGACCAGTGTGTTTGTGACCAGTGTGTTCTGACCAATCTGCTTCCGACCACAGAGTTTCTGACATTTGTGTTTCTGACGAATGTGGTTTTGACCACTGTGTTTCTGACCACTGGGTTTCTGACCACTGGGTTTCTGACCCATGTGTTTCTTACCGGTGTGGTTCTGACCACTGTGTTTCTGACCGCTGGGTTTCTGACCAGTGTGTTTTTGACCACTGTGTTTTGGACCACTGTGTTTCTGACCAGTGCGTTAATGAACACTGTGTTTCTGACCAGTGTGTTCTTGACCACTATGTTTCTGACCAGTGTGTTTCTGACTACTGTGTTTCTTACCACTGTGTTTCTACCCACTCTGTTTCTGGCCAGTGTGTTGCTGACCACGGTGTTTCTAACCAGTATGTTGCTGACCAGTGTTTTTCTGACTACTGTGTTTCTGACCACTGTGTTTCTGACCACTGTATTTCTGACCAGTGTGTTTCTGACCAGTGTGTTTCTGACCAGTGTGTTTCTGACCA
>SZWC01000005.1:479113-536182 GCA_023375785.1 Penium margaritaceum | reverse complement strand
CAAGAATCGCGATCGAGCGATTTGCCTTTTCTTCTTTTTGTTCTACTCGCAAACCCCCATTCGCGGATTTAGGGTTTTCTATGTTTGCGCGGGCGGAGCCCGCGCAAACATAAAACCATACAAGTTCCAAAATTGGCTATGGCGTAGTTAATGTGCGAAACGTGGATATGGCGGTAGAAATCGAGAATTCTGTGGATATATGGTCACTATGAGCTTGGTTTTCTAGGTGGACAGCCTTCCCACCTGAGTCGGTCATAAAAAGAAATTCGGAAGATCGTGTTTCAATTCACCGGACGCTAACGACGACATTCTTCCTCGGCAACTTTCCTTGCTTGCAGAGTTTCATCCGGTCTCTTTCCTTGAATGCTCTTTCAGGACCTCCATGTTGTTCCCACCAACCAGCCATTCCACTGCCCTTGTCGTGTGCCTAACCCTACACCTCCTTCCTCACTCCTGACGCAAGCAGCGACGGTTCACCCAGCACAACTCCAACTGCGCCACATCAGCCATGAGCCTCTGGGAGGACGGGTTGCGGCGGTATGGTCCGTTGGGAGCAGGCGCGGTATTTGGCGTGGCGAGGTGGGTGTGGGTGGACGCGTGCGTGTCGTCATCGCACGCCATCAAGTTCCTGCACTATGGGCCAGGTCAGCGGTTCAAGCCTGAAACTCCTCCACCTCGCTCAAGGAGGAAAACGGTCCTCGCACTCCCACACATCGACCTGTCTTTTTTCTCGCTCGTCCTCTCCATGCTGACTTGCAGGGTTGCTGGTTATCCTGCGTTTGACTTTCTCTACTTGCCTGCTTTGTCCGTCCTGCTTCATACCGTTCATAACGAGGAAGCAAGATTGTACCGTTCATACCGAGGAAGGGGCGAGGTAGTTTGCAGGGTTGTAGGTAACTCTCGTCACCTCCCTGTTCTACAAGCTCTCCTCAGTGCATGCATGTATTTGCGTGTAATTGCGTGTAATTATGTGTAAGTGCGTGTATGTAAGTGTAAGTGCGTGTAAGTGCGACTAAGTGCGAGTAAGTGCGTTTAAGTGCGTGTAAGTGCGTATAAGTGCGTGTATGTGCGTGTAAGTGCATGTAAGTGCGTGTAAGTGCGTGTAAGTACATGTAAGTGCGTTCAAGTACGTGCAAGTGCGTGGAACTGCGTGTACGTATGTGAAAGAACGTGTGAGAGTGCCTGTATGTACGTGTATGTGCGTGTCAGTGCGTGTAAGTGCGTGCAAGTGCGTGCAAGTGCGTACAAGTGCATCCAAGTGCGTGTAAGTGCATGTAAGTGCGTGTATGTGCATGTGTAAGTGCGTCTAAATTTGTGTAAGTGCGTGTGGGTGCGTGTGAGTGCGGGTGAGTGCATGTGAGTGCATGTGAGTGCGTATGAGTGCGTGTAAGTGTGTGTAAGTGCATGTAAGTGCGTGTAAGTGCGTATAGGTGTGGTCAAGTGCGTGCAAGTGCATGCAAGTGCATGTAAGTGCGTGTAAGTGCGTGCAAGTACGTGCAAGTGCATGTAAGTGCGTGTAAGTGCATGTGTGTGCGTGCGTAAGTGTGTGTATGTACGTGTATGTGTGTTATGTGTGTGTAAGTGCGTGTAAGTGTGTGTAAGTACGTGTAAGTACATGTAAGTGCGTGTAAGTGTGTGTGAGTACGTGTGAGTTCCTGTGAGTGCGTGTGAGTGCGTGTGAGTGTGTGTGCGTGTGTGTGAGTGCGTGTGAGTATGTGTGAGTGTGTGTGAGTGTGTGTACGTGCGTGTAAGTGCGTGTAAGTATGTGTAAGTGCGTATAAGTGCATGTAAGTGTGTTCAAGTGCGTGGAAGTGCGTGTAAGGGCATATAAGTGTGTGTAAATACGTGTAAGTATGGGTAAGTGCATGTAAGTGCGTTCAAGTGTGTGCAAGTGCATGCAAGTACGTGCAAGTGCATGTAAGTGCATGTGTAAGTACGTGTATGTACGTGTAAGTATGTGTAAGTGCATGTAATTGCGTGAAATTGCGTGTAAGTGCGTGTAAGTGTGTGTAAGTGGGTGGAAGTGCGTGTAAGTGCATGTAAGTGGGTGTAAGTGCATGTAAGTGTATCGAAGTGCGTGTATGTACGTGTATGTGCGTGTCAGTGTGGGTAAGTGGGTGTAAGTGCATGTAAGTCCGTGTATGTGCGTGTATGTGCGTGTCAGTGCGTGTAAGGGGGTGTAAGTGCCTGTAAGTGCATGTAAGTGCGTGTAAGTGCCTGTCAGTGCGTGTAAGTGCGTGTAAGTGGGTGTAAGTGCGTATAAGTACGTGTAAGTGCCTGTTAGTGCGTGCAAGTACGTGTAAGTGCGTGTAAGTACTTGTGTAAGTACATGTATGTGCGTGTATGTGCGTGTATGTGTGTGTAAGTGCATGAAAGTGTGTGTAAGTGCGTGTAAGTGTGTGTAAGTACGTGTAAGTACATGTAAGTGCGTGTAAGTGTGTGTATGTGCGTGTAAGTGCGTGTAAGTGGGTGTAAGTGCGTGTAAGTACGTGTAAGTGTGTGTAAGTGTGTGTAAGTGCGTGTAAGTGCATGTAAGTGCGTGTATGTGCGTGTATGTGCGTGTCAGTGCGTGTAAGGGGGTGTAAGTGCCTGTAAGTGCATGTAAGTGCGTGTAAGTGCCTGTCAGTGCGTGTAAGTGCGTGTAAGTGGGTGTAAGTGCGTGTAAGTACGTGTAAGTGCCTGTTAGTGCGTGCAAGTACGTGTAAGTGCGTGTAAGTACTTGTGTAAGTACATGTATGTGCGTTTATGTGCGTGTATGTGTGTGTAAGTGCATGTAAGTGCGTGTAAGTGTGTGTAAGTGCGTGTAAGTACGTGTGAGTACGTGTGAGTGCGTGTGAGTGCGTGTGAGTACATGTGAGTACGTGTCAGTGCGTGTGAGTGTGTGTGAGTGTGTGTGAGTGTGTGTGAGTACGTGTGAGTGCATGTAAGTGTGTGTAAGTGTGTGTAAGTGCGTGTAAATGCATGTAAGTACGTGTAAGTATGTGTAAGTGCGTGTAAGTGCATGTAAGTGTGTGCAAGTACGTGTAAGTGTGTGTAAGTGCATAAAAGTGTGCGTAAGTGCGTATAAGTGTGTGTATGTACGTGAATGTGTGTGTATGTGTGAGTAAGTGTGTGTAAGTGTACATAAGCACGTATAATTGCGTGTAAGTGCATGTAAGTGCGTGTAAGTACGTGTAAGTGTGTGTAAGTGCGTGTAAGTACATGTATGTGTGTGTATGTGCGTGTATGTGTATGTAAGTGTGTGCAAGTGTATATAAGCATGTGTAAGTGCGTGTATGTGCATGTAAGTGTGTGTAAGTGCGTGTAAGTGCGTGTAAGTATGTGTAAGTATGTGTAAGTGTGTGTAAGTGCATGTAAGTGTGTGTGAGAGAGTGTAAGTGTGTGTAAGTGCGTATAAGAATGTGTAAGTGCATGAAAGTGCGTGTGAGTACGTGTGAGTGCGTGTTAGTGTACGTGAGTGCGTGTGAGTGCGTGTAAGTGTGTGTAAGTGCGTGTCAGTCCGTGTAAGTACGTGTCAGTGCGTGTCAGTGCGTGTAAGTGCGTGTAAGTACGTGTAAGTACGTGTACGTGCATGTAAGTGCGTGTAAGAGCGTGTAAGTGCGTGTAAGTGCGTGTAAGTGTGTGCAAGTGCGTGCAAGTGTGTGCAAGTGCGTGCAAGTGCGTGCAAGTGCGTGTAAGTGTGTGTACGTGCGTGTAAGTAAGTATAAGTACGTTAAGTGCATGTAAGTACGTGTAAGTGCGTGTAAGTGCGTTGAAGTGCATGTAAGTGCGTATTTGTACAAGGTATTGCGTGTATTTGTGTGCAAATGTGCGTAAGTGCGTGTAAGTACATGGAAGTTCGTGTAAGTGTGTGCAAGTGCGTGTGTGTGTGTACGTATGTGTACATGTGTACGTGCATGTATGTGTGTGTATGTGCGTGTATGTATGTATAAGTGTGTGTAAGTGCGTATAAGTGCATGTGAGTGTATGTAAGTATGTGTAAGTGTGTGTAAGTGTGTGTAAGTGCGTGTAAGTGCGTGTAAGTGCGTTGAAGTGCATGTAAGTGCGTATTTGTACAAGGTATTGCGTGTATTTGTGTGCAAATGTGCGTAAGTGCGTGTAAGTACATGGAAGTTCGTGTAAGTGTGTGCAAGTGCGTGTGTGTGTGTACGTATGTGTACATGTGTACGTGCATGTATGTGTGTGTATGTGCGTGTATGTATGTATAAGTGTGTGTAAGTGCATATAAGTGCATGTGAGAGTATGTAAGTATGTCTAAGTGTGTGTAAGTGTGTATAAGTGTGTGTAAGTGTGTGTAAGTGTGTGTAAGTATGTGTATGTGCGTGTAAGTATGTGTAAGTATGTGTAAGTGTGTGTAAGTGCGTGTAAGTGCATGTAAGTGCGTGTGAGTGCGTGTAAGTACATGTAAGTGCGTGTCACTACGTATAAGTGCCTGTAACTGCGTGTAAGTGTGTGTAAGCACGTTTAAGTTTGTGTAATTATGTGTAAGTATGTGTAAGTGTGAGTAAGTATGTGTAAGTACATGTACGTGCGTGTAAGTATGTGTAAGTGCGTGTAAGTACGTGTAAGTGTGTGTAAGTGTGTGTAAGTGTATCTAAGTGCGTGTAAGTACGTGTAAGTACGTATAAGTACGTATAAGTGTGTATAAGTGCGTATACGTGCGTGTAAGTACGTGTAAGTACGTGTAGGTGCGTGTCTGTACGTGTAAGTGTGTGTAAGTATGTGTATGTGCGTGTGAGTACGTGCAAGTGCGTATAAGTGCGTGTAAGTGTGTGTAAGTACGTGTAAGTGCGTGTAAGTGTAGGTAAGTGTGTGTAAGTGTGTGTAAGTGCGTGTAAGTGTGTGTAAGTGCATGTAAGTACGTGTAAGTGTGTGTAAGTGTGTGTAACAGCGTATAAGTATGTATAAGTGCGTATAAGTGTGTGTAAGTGCGTGTAAGTGCGTGTAAGTGCGTGTAAGTGCATGTGAGTGCGTGTAAGTGCGTGTAAGTGTGTGTAAGTATGTGTAAGTGCGTGTAGGTGTGTGTAAGTCCGTGTAAGTATGCGTAAGTGCCCGTAAGTGCATGTAAGTGCGTGTAAGTGCCTGTCAGTGCGTTTAAGTGCGTGTAAGTGGGTGTAAGTGCGTGTAAGTACGTGTAAGTGCCTGTTAGTGCGTGCAAGTACGTGTAAGTGCGTGTAAGTACTTGTGTAAGTGCATGTATGTGCGTTTATGTGCGTGTATGTGTGTGTAAGTGCATGTAAGTGCGTGTAAGTGTGTGTAAGTGCGTGTAAGTATGTGTGAGTACGTGTGAGTGCGTGTGAGTGCGTGTGAGTACATGTGAGTACGTGTCAGTGCGTGTGAGTGTGTGTGAGTGTGTGAGTGTGTGTGAGTACGTGTGAGTGCATGTAAGTGTGTGTAAGTGTGTGTAAGTGCGTGTAAATGCATGTAAGTACGTATAAGTGTGTGTAAGTGCGTGTAAGTGCATGTAAGTGTGTGTAAGTGCGTGTAAGTGTGTGTAAGTGCATAAAAGTGTGCGTAAGTGTGTATAAGTGCGTGTATGTACGTGAATGTGTGTGTATGTGTGAGTAAGTGTGTGTAAGTGTACATAAGCACATATAAGTGCGTGTAAGTGCATGTAAGTGCGTGTAAGTGCGTGTAAGTGTGTGTAAGTGCGTGTAAGTACATGTATGTGTGTGTATATGCGTGTATGTGTATGTAAGTGTGTGCAAGTGTATATAAGCATGTGTAAGTGCGTGTATGTGCATGTAAGTGTGTGTAAGTGCGTGTAAGTGCGTGTAAGTATGTGTAAGTACGTGTAAGTGTGTGTAAGTGCATGTAAGTGTGTGTGAGAGAGTGTAAGTGTGTGTAAGTGCGTATAAGAATGTGTAAGTGCATGGAAGTGCGTGTGAGTACGTGTGAGTGCGTGTTAGTGTACGTGAGTGCGTGTGAGTGCGTGTAAGTGTGTGTAAGTGTGTGTCAGTCCGTGTAAGTACGTGTCAGTGCGTGTCAGTGCGTGTAAGTGCATGTAAGTACGTGTAAGTACGTGTACGTGCATGTAAGTGCGTGTAAGAGCGTGTAAGTACGTGTAAGTGCGTGTAAGTGTGTGTAAGTGCGTGCAAGTGTGTGCAAGTGCGTGCAAGTGCGTGCAAGTACGTGTGAGTGTGTGTACGTGCGTGTAAGTAAGTATAAGTATGTTAAGTGCGTGTAAGTACGTGTAAGTGCGTGTAAGTGCGTTGAAGTGCATGTAAGTGCGTATTTGTACAAGGTATTGCGTGTATTTGTGTGCAAATGTGCGTAAGTGCGTGTAAGTACATGGAAGTTCGTGTAAGTGTGTGCAAGTGCGTGTGTGTGTGTACGTATGTGTACATGTGTACGTGCATGTATGGGTGTGTATGTGCGTGTATGTATGTGTAAGTGTGTGTAAGTGCATATAAGTGCGTGTGAGAGTATGTAAGTACCTCTATGTGTGTGTAAGTGTGTGTAAGTGTGTGTAAGTGCGTGTAAGTGTGTGTAAGTACGTGTAAGTGCGTGTAAGTGCGTTGAAGTGCATGTAAGTGCGTATTTGTACAAGGTATTGCGTGTATTTGTGTGCAAATGTGCGTAAGTGCGTGTAAGTACATGGAAGTTCGTGTAAGTGTGTGCAAGTGCGTGTGTGTGTGTACGTATGTGTACATGTGTACGTGCATGTATGGGTGTGTATGTGCGTGTATGTATGTGTAAGTGTGTGTAAGTGCATATAAGTGCGTGTGAGAGTATGTAAGTACCTCTATGTGTGTGTAAGTGTGTATAAGTGTGTGTAAGTGCGTGTAAGTGTGTGTAAGTACGTGTATGTGCGTGTAAGTATGCGTAAGTATGTGTAAGTGTGTGTAAGTGCGTGTAAGTGCATGTAAGTGCGTGTGAGTGCGTGTAAGTACATGTAAGTGTGTGTCACTACGTATAAGTGCCTGTAACTGCGTGTAAGTGTGTGTAAGCACGTTTAAGTTTGTGTAATTATGTGTAAGTATGTGTAAGTGTGAGTAAGTATGTGTAAGTGCATGTACGTGCGTGTAAGTGTGTGTAAGTGCGTGTAAGTACGTGTAAGTGTATGTAAGTGTGTGTAAGTGTATCTAAGTGCGTGTAAGTACGTGTAAGTACGTATAAGTACGTATAAGTGCGTATAAGTGCGTATACGTGCGTGTAAGTGCGTGTAAGTACGTGTAAGTGCGTGTAAGTACATGTAAGTGTGTGTAAGTATGTGTATGTGCGTGTGAGTACGTGCAAGTACGTATAAGTGCGTGTAAGAGCGTGTAAGTACGTGTAAGTGCGTGTAAGTGCGTGTAAGTGTGTGTAAGTGTGTGTAAGTGCGTGTAAGTGTGTGTAAGTGCATGTAAGTACGTGTAAGTGTGTGTAAGTGTGTGTAACAGCGTAAAAGTGCGTATAAGTGCATATAAGTGTGTGTAAGTGCGTGTAAGTGCGTGTAAGTGCGTGTAAGTGCATGTGAGTGCGTGTAAGTGCGTGTAAATGTGTGTAAGTATGTGTAAGTGCGTGTAGGTGTGTGTAAGTCCGTGTAAGTATGCGTAAGTGCCTGTAAGTGCATGTAAGTGCGTGTTTGTGTGTGTAAGTGTGTGTAAGTGCGTGTAAGTATGTGTAAATACGTGTAAGTGCATGTAAGTATGTATATGTTATGTATGTGTATGTGTGTGTAAGTGTGCGTAAGTGTATGTAAGTACGTGTAAGTGCGTCTAAGTGCGTCTAAGTGTATAAGTGCGTGTAAGTGCGTGCAAGCGCGTGTAAGTTCGTGTAAGTGCGTGTAAGTACGTGTAAGTGTGTGTGAGAGCGTATAAGTACGTGTAAGTGGGTGTAAGTACGTGTAAGTGAGTGTAAGTGTGTATAAGTGCGTGTAAGTGCGTGTTAGTGCGTGTAAGTACGTTAAAGTGCATGTGAGTGTGTATGAGTGCGTGTTAGTGCGTGTGAGTGCGGGTGAGTGTGTGTAAGTGCGTGTAAGTGCGTGTCAGTACGTGTCAGTGCGTGTCAGTATGTGTCAGTGCGTATCAGTGCGTGTAAGTACGTGTAAGTGCTTGTACGTACGTGTAAGTACATGTAAGGGCGTGTAAGTTTGTGTAAGTGCGTGTAAGTATGTGCAAGTGCGTTTAAGTGCGTGTTTGTGCGTGGTAGTACGTGTATTTACGTGTAAGTGCCGATAAGAGCATGTAAGTGCGTGTAAGTACGTGCAAGTGTCTCTATGTGCGTGTGTATGTATATGTGCGTGTGTAAGTGCGTGTATGTGTGTGTATGTACGTGTATGTGTGTGACAGTGTGTGTAAGTGTGTGTAAGTGCATCTGAGAGTGTGTAAGTGTGTGTAAGTACGTGTAAGTGCGTGTAAGTGCGTGTATGTTTGTGTAAGTGCGTGTAAGTGTGTGTTAGTGTACGTAAGTATGTGTAAGTACGTGTAAGTGCGTATAAGTGTGTGTAAGTACGTGTAAGTACGTGTAAGTACGTGTAAGTGCGTAAAACTGAGAGTAAGTACGTGTAAGTGCGTGGAAGTTCGTATAAGTATGTGTAAGTGTGAGTAAGTGTGAGTAAGTGTGTGTATGTGCGTGTACGTATGTGTAAGTGCATGTAAGTGCGTGTAACTGCGTGTAAGTATGTGTAAGTGCGTGTAAGTATGTCTTAGTGCATGTAAGTACGTGTAAGTGCCTTAAGTGTGTATAAGTGTGTATAAGTACGTATAAGTGCGTGTAAGTGCGTATAGGTGCGTGTAAGTACATGTAAGTGTGTGTAAGTGTGTGTAAGTGGGTGTAAGTGCCTGTAAGTGCGTGTAAGTGCGTGTAAATGCGTGTAAGTACGTGTAATAGCGTGTAAGTGTGCGTAAGTGTATGTAAGTGTGTGTAAGTGCGTGTAAGTGTGTGTAAGTGCATGTAAGTACGTGTAAGTGTATGTAAGTGCGTATAACAGCGTGTAAGCACATGTGAGTACGTATAAATGTGTGTAAGTGCGTGTAAGTGGGTGTAAGTGCGTGTAAGTATGTGTAAATGTGTGTTAGTACGTGTAAGTGTGTGTAAGTACGTGTAAGTACATGTAGGTGCGTGTAAGTCCGTGTAAGTGTGCGTAAGTGTGTGTAAGTACATGAAAGTGCGTGTTAGTGTGTGTAAGTGTGTGTAAGTACGTGTAAGTGTGTGTAAGTGCGTGTAAGTGCGTGTAAGTACATGTAACTGCATGTAAGTGTGTGTAACTGCGTGTAGGTGTGTGTAAGCACGTATAAGTGTGTATAAGTGCGAATAAGTGCATATAAGTGCGTGTAAGTGCGTATAAGTGCGCGTAAGTGCGTGTAAGTGTGTGAAAGTGCATGTAAGTGTTTGTAAGTATGTGTAAGTACGTATAAGTATGTGTAAGTGTGTGTAAGTTCGTGTAAGTACGTGTAAGTGCGTGTAAGTATAATGAAGTGTGTGTAAGTGTGTATAAGTGTGTGTAAGTGCGTGTAAGTGCGTGTAAGTGTGTGCAAGTGCGTGTAAATATGTGTAAGTGTGTGTAAGTGTGTGCAAGTGTGTGTAAGTGCATGTAAGTGTGTGTGTGTGTGTGCGTGTGAAAGTGCGGTTAAATGCGTGTAAGTGCGTATAAGTACGTGTAAGTATGTGTAAGTGCGAGTAAGTACGTGTAAGTGTGAGTACATGTGTGTAAGTACGTGTGAGTGCGTGTGAGTGCGTGTGAGTGTGTGTGAGTGCACGTAAGTGCTTTGAGTGTGTGTGAGTGCATGTGAGTGCGCGTGAGTGCGAATGAGTGTGTGTAAGTGTGTATAAGTGCGTGTAAGTGCGTGTAAGTATGTGCAAGTGCGTGTAAGTGCGTTCAAGTTTGTGCAAGTGCGTGCAAGTGAGTGTAAGTGCGTGTAAGTACGTGCAAGTGCGTGCAAGTGTGTGTAAGTGCGTGTAAGTGTGTGTGTGCGTGTGTAAGTGCGTGTATGTGCGTGTATGTAAGTTATGTGTGTATAAGTGCGTGTAAGTGTGTGTAAGTGCGTGTAAGTGCGTGTAAGTGCGTGTAAGTGCGTGTAAGTACGTGTGTAAGTGCGTGTTTGTGTCTGGTAGTGCATGTATTTACGTGTAAGTACGGGTAAGTGTGTGTAAGTGTGTGTTAGTCTGTGCAAGTGTGTGTGTGTGCGTGTCTGTATGTATGTGTGCGTATGTAAGAGCGTGTATGTGTGTGTATGTGTGTGTATGTGTGTGTAAGTGTGTGTAAGTGCATTTAAGTACGTGTGAGAGTGTGTAAGTGCGTCTAAGTGTGCGTAAGTGCGTGTAAATATGTGTATGTGTGTGTAAGTGCGTGTAAGTGTGTGTAAGTGTGTGTAAGGGCGTGTAAGTATGTGTAAGTGCGTGTCAGTACGTGTATGTGCGTGTAAGTGCGTGTAAGTTCGTGAAACTGCGTGTACGTGCGTGTAAGTGCATGTACGTTTGTGTAAGTGCATGTAAGTGTGTGTAAGTGTGAGTAAGTGCATGTAAGTGCGTGTACGTACGTGTAAGTGCGTGTAAGTGCGTGTAAGTGCGTGTAAGTGTGTGTAAGTTGGTGTAAGTGTGTATAAGTGCGCATAAGTACATATAAGTGCCTTAAGTGCATGTAAGTACGTATAAGTGCATGTAAGTGCGTGTAAGTGAGTGTAAGTGCGTGTAAGTACGTATAAGAATGTGTAAGTTTTTGTAAGTGCGTGTAAGTGGGTGTGAGTGCGTGTAAGTGCGTATAAGTGTGTGTAAGTGCGTATAAGTACGTGTAAGTGTGTGTAAGTGCGTATAAGTGTGTGTAAGTGAGTATAAGTGCGTGTAAGTGTGTGTAAGTGCATGTAAGTATGTGTAAGTGCGTGTAAGTTTGTGTAAGTGCGTGTAACTCCGTGAAAGTGCATATAAGTGCATGTAAGTGCATCTAAGTGCGTGTAAGTGCCTGTAAGTGTATGTAAGTACGTGTAAGTGCATGTAGGTGCGTATATGTCCGTGTAAATGTTTGTATGTGTATGTAAGTGCATGTATGTGCGTGTTAGTGCGTGTAAGTGTGTGTAAGTGCGTGTTAGTGTCTATAAGTGCGTGTAAGTGCGTGTAAGTACGTGTAAATGTGTGTACGTACATGTAAATGCATATAAGTGCGTGTAAGTGCATGTAAGTGCAGGTAAGTACGTGTAACTGCGTGTAACTGCGTGTAAGTACGTGTAAGTGCGTGTACGTTTGTGTAAGTGCGTGTAACTGCGTGAAAGTGCATGTAAGTGCATGTAAGTACATGTAAGTGCGTGTAAGTACGTGTAAGTGTATGTAAGTACGTGTAGCTGCATGTAGGTGCATATATGTCCGTGTAAATGTGTGTATGTGTATGTAAGTGCATGTAAGTGCGTGTTAGTGTGTGTAAGTGTGTGTAAGTGCGTGTAAGTACGTGTAAATGTGTGTAAGTACATGTAAATGCATGTAAGTGCGTGTAAGTGCATGTAAGTGCATGTCAGTACGTGTAATTGCGTGTAACTGCGTGTAACTGCGTGTAACTGCGTGTAAGTACGTGTAAGTGCGTGTACGTTTGTGTAAGTGCGTGTAACTGCGTGAAAGTGCATGTAAGTGCATGTAAGTGCATGTAAGTGCGTGTAAGTGCATGTAAGTACGTGTAAGTGCTTGTAAGTGCGTGTAAGTTTGTGTAAGTGCGTGTAAGTGCGTGTCACTGTATGTAAGTGTGTGTAACTGCGTGTTAGTGTGTGTAAGTACGTGTAAGTGCGTATAAGTGCGAGTAAGTGCATGTAAGTGAGTGTAAGTGTGTATAAGTATGTGTCAGTACGTGTAAGTACGTGTAAGTGCATGTGAGTGTTTGTAAGTATGTGTAAGTACGTGTAAGTACGTGTAAGTACGTGTAAGTTTGTGTAAGTGCGTGTAAGTGTATGTAAGTGTAATGAACTGCGTGTAAGTGTCTGTAAGTGCATGTAAGCGTGTGTAAGTGCATGTAAGTGTGTGCAAGTGCGTGTAAGTGTGTGTAAGTGTGTGCAAGTGCGTGTAAGTGCATGTAAGCGTGTGTGTGTGTGTGCGTGTGTAAGTGCGTATAAATGCGTGTAAGTGCGTGTAAATGCGTGTAAGTATATGTAAGTGCGTGTAAGTATGTGTAAGTGTGTGTAAGTATGTGTAAGGGCGTGTGAGTACGTGTGAGTGCGTGTGAGTACACGTGAGTGCATGTGGGTTTGTGTGAGTGCATGTGAGTGCGTGTGAGTGCGAGAGAGTGTGTGTAAGTGCGTGTAAGTGGGTGTAAGTGTGTGTAAGTACGTTTAAGTAACTGTAAGTGCATTCAAGTGCGTGCAAGTGCGTGCAAGTGCGTGTAAGTGCGTGTAAGTACCTGCAAGTGTGTGCAAGTGCGTGTCAGTGCATGTAAGTGCGTGTGTGCATGTGTAAGTGTGTGTATGTGCATGTATGTATGCAATGTGTGTGTAAGTGTGTGTAAGTGTGTGTAAGAGTGTGTAAGTGCGTGTAAGTATGTGTAAGTGCGTGTAAGTGCGTATGAGTATGTGTGAGTGTGTGTGAGTGCGTGTGAGTGCCTGTGAGTGTGTGTGAGTACGTGTGAGTGCGTGTGAGTGTGTGTGAGTACGTGTAAGTGCGTGTACGTGCGTTTAAGTGTGTGTAAGTGCGTGTAAGTACGTATAAGTATATGTAAGTGTGTTGAAGTGCATGTTAGTCCGTGTAAGGGCGTGTAAGTATGTGTAAGTGTGTGTAAGTATGTGTAAGTGTGTGTAAGTGCGTGTAAGTGCGTATAAGTATGTGTAAGTATGTGTGAGAGCGTGTAAGTGCGTGTAAGTGGGTGTAAGTGCGTGTAAGTGCGTGTAAGTGCATGTATGTGCGTGTAAGTACGTGGAAGTGTGTGTGAGTGGGTGTGAGTGCGTGTTAGTGTGTGTGAGTACGTGTGAGTGCGTGTAAGTGTGTGTAAGTACGTGTCAGTGCGTGTTAGTGCGTGTGAGTGCGTGTCACTATGTGTCAGTGCGTGTGAGTGTGTATAAGTGTGTGTAAGTGCGTGTACGTGCGTACAAGTACGTGTAAGTGCGTGTAACTGCGTGTAAGTGCGTGTACGTGTGTGCAAGTGGGTCCAAGTGCGTGCAAGTGTGTGCAAGTGCGTGCTGTCAGAAGATTGCAAGTGCTGCCGTAGAGAGGACGCGGTTGTGGAGACGAGCGTTTCAATGGTGGACAGAAGCACGAGCAAAGGCGAAGCGGAAACGGCGATAGAAGGACGGAGCGGAAGCGGGCGATGATACAAGATGATAAAGAAAGGCCTGGGCGCGGCACCGAAGGTGCAAGCGATGAGATCTTTGCAGAAAAGGTAGTGGACGCAGCACTTTGAGGGAAGGAAGGAAGCTTCCTTGAAGGTACGGGCGCTGATGATGTATGAGTGACGTTTAGCAAAAGTGAAAGGGCGCAATGCGGGAGCACGGGTGCTGAGCTGAGATGGAAGGCAAGAGGGACTGGAGGCGGCCCAAATGGCAAGCCTGAAGGAGAATCCAATGGATTGATTATGGACCTCTTACAAGCAATACAAATAGGAAAGGTCTAACTTAGCACGCTTCGTCGAGCGGGCATAGAGATGGCGGCTCGGGCAAGTGAGAGACTATAGAGCGCCTCGAGACCATGATTCGGCTTTGCTAGCAGTACGCATAGAGGAGTGGTGAGTGCAGGCACGATCTTCGCAGGTGCGTTTTGCCTGGGCCGTTGTGGTATGCGGATGTTGGTCTTGGTCTTGGCGAGGTTTGCACAGCTTGTCGGTCGTGGGACCGTTCGGGTGTTGATCTTGTGACTCCGAAGATGAACCTACATTATCACTCTTTATATTCTCAGTGGCTGCACCCCTTGAGGCGATCTCCGAGATAATATGACACCCCCCTTAGATCGGGAGAGGGGTGCAAGCCTTGAATGGTAGTCCGCGGAGTCCTGCTTCAGTGGGAGTGCAGCACAGAGAGAGCTTGGGAGGTTTTGGAGGCTGTGGATGCCTTAGTACCAGGTTGTAGAGGGAAGAGAGAAAACCTGGGCGATGCAATAGTTTTTGAGTTCTGTCAGTGAGTGTGGTGGCAGAGGGATCTTCAGTGAAGGGGAAGGAACAGTTCTTCAGTAGTGTGGAGGATAGGTCAGTTGAGTTGCAGTGAGGCAGTGTGGGTTTGCAGTAGGAAGTCGACTGATTTCGATCACATGTCCATACAGTTCTCGGACTTGGACCATACTTGGATCTGCACAATTCATGGACGGTGACAACTCTGTGAAGGCAGGCAGTCCAGATCTGTGAGGACATGTGATGCGTCTTCATGAAGTAGTCTGCTTCCTGCAGTAGACGATTGACGAGAAACCTGCCGTGGGCGGGAGCTACGGTTAGCAGTGTTCCGTAAGTTGTGTAGTAGCTTGTGAGGAAGGTGCAAAAAGGTGCGTAAGAGGTGTTGGAGAGGATGAGGCGGGGTGGTCGGTCAAAATGTTTGGTTTGTTGCTTCAGCCAGTCCCTGAGTGCAGGAACAGCCCCGGTCAGTGTGCAAAGGGAGAGGATAGTAGAGTGCTGTGAGTATTGGTCGTGAATGAAGACGAAATGGTTGTGACGGGTAGTGGAGTATGTAGTCGGAGGCTGGATGAGGGCAATGTGTAGGGAGTCAAAGCTGCACAGAGAGGGGTGAGAAGAGAGAGGAGGAGAGGAGGACGCGGTGTACATCTCAAGACCATACTCCTCATATCCAATCTCAGTCACTGGCTCAACTACTCCGAACATGACAGCATTGTTAGGAGCAGGGTTCATAGCAGCAGGGACGTNATGAAGACGAAATGGTTGTGACGGGTAGTGGAGTATGTAGTCGGAGGCTGGATGAGGGCAATGTGTAGGGAGTCAAAGCTGCACAGAGAGGGGTGAGAAGAGAGAGGAGGAGAGGAGGACGCGGTGTACATCTCAAGACCATACTCCTCATATCCAATCTCAGTCACTGGCTCAACTACTCCGAACATGACAGCATTGTTAGGAGCAGGGTTCATAGCAGCAGGGACGTCAGGAGAAGATGAAGTTTCCATGCTGTTGGCTGGGGTTGAACGCCAGCTTGAACTTCCCATCCGGTTGTAGTAGCGCTGACGATGCTCCTCCGCCCAATTAGGTTGTTCACCATAGGACCTGCCGGGGTTCTGATCCAGCCACTCGTCAGTAGCACAATGATCACAGACCTGAGGTGGGTGGCTGCGACGGCCACACTTAGTTCCTTTGAATGGTCCGTGGCGGATGGTGTAGGAGCAGGCGGGGAAGCGGTTGAACATGTGGTTGTTAGTGGTGGCGGCCATGGTTTCAAACGAGTTGGTGTAAATGGTAGTCTCGCGTGCTTGCTTGGCGACGTAGTCTTGTTCTGTTGCCATGAGTTTGGGGCTGATGACAGCGAGGGTCAGTTGATCAAGAGGCAGCTGCAGTAAGATTTGGCGGATGATATCATACTGACCAGGAAGGCCGCAGATGATGCTGGTGCAGACGAGAGCAGGGGGAAGATCAATCTTCATTTCTTTGAGATCGCGAGCGATGGTGCTGACGGTTGCAAGTGTTTGTAAGTGGGTGTAAGTACGTGTAAGTACGTATAAGTGCATGTAACTGCGTCTAAGTGCGTGTAACTGCGTGTAAGTGTGTATAAGTGCGTGTAAGTACGTGTAAGTGCGTGTAAGTATGTGTAAATGTTTGTAATTGCGTGTAAGTACGTGTAAGTGCTTGTAGGTGCGTGTAAGAACGTGTAAGTGCGTGTAAGCACGTGTAAGTGCTTGTAAGTGCGTTTAAGTGTTTGTAAGTGTGTGTAAGTGCGTGTAAGTGCGTGTAAGTGCGTGTTAGTATGTGTAAGTATGTGTAAGTACATATAAGTGCGTGTAAGTGCGTGTAAGTGCGTGTAAGGGCGAGTAAGTGCGTGTAAGTACGTGTTAGTACGTATTCATGCGTATAAGTGCGTGTAAGTGAGTGAAAGTGCGTGTAAGTATGTGTAAGTGTGTGTAACTGTGTGTAAGTGCATGTAAGTACGTGTCACTGTGTGTAAGTGTGTGTAAGTACGTATAAGTACGTGTAGGTGTGTATAAGTATGTGTAAGTGAGTGTAAGTGCATATAAGTGCGTGTAAGTACATGTAAATGCGTGTATGTACGTGTAAGTGTGTTTAAGTACGTGTAAGTGTGTGAAAATGCGTGTAAGTGTGTGTAGGTGCATATAAGTAAGTGTAAGTATGTGTAGGTGCATGTAAGTACGTATAAGTGCGTGTAAGTGCATGTAAGTGTGTGTAAGTGGATGTAAGTGCGTGTAAGTGCGTGTAAGTACGTGTAAGTGGGTATAAGTGCGTGTAAGTACGTGTAAGTGTGTGTAAGTGCGTACAAGTATGTGTAAGTACGTATAAGTATTTGGAAGTACGTGTAAGTGCATACAAGTGCGTATAAGTGCGTGTAAGTACATGTAAGTGTATGTAAGTACATGTAAGTACGTGTAAGTACGTGTAAGTACGTGTAAGTATGTGTAAGTGCATATAAATGCGTGTAAGTGCGTGTAACTGCGTGTAAGTGCGTGTAAGTGCATATAAGTATGTGTAAGTATGTATATCTGCGTGTAAGTATGTGTTACTGCGTATACGTTTGTGTAAGTCCATGTAAGTACGTGTAAGTGCGTGTACATACGTATAAGTACGAGTAAATGCGTGAAAGTACGTGTAAGTGCGTGTTACTGCGTATTGCCAGAAGATTGCTTGTGCTTCCGGGAAGTGGACGCGGTCACAAGGATGAGCGTTTTAAGGTGAGGGCAGAAGCACAAGCAGAAGGAGAGTAGAGACAGCCGTGAAGAGCAGAATGAACGAGGAAGAAAGAGAAAAGCAGAGGAATTTGATGTGGGCGCAGCACAAAAGGTGCGGGCACTGCGCAACTATTGAGTAGAGTGGACGTAACACTTTTGGAGAGAAGGACGGAAGCTTCCTCGAAGGTGCGGGCATTGCTGATGTATGAATGAAATTAGCAAACTGGGTGTAGTGCGAGAGCACGGGCGCTAAGCAAGCACTGAAAGCAAAGGAACAGGAGGCGGCCGAAAAAGGGTGATTACTCAAATGAATACAAGGACTATAGACTGCTACTCCTAGACTAGCGCGCTTCGGTGAGCGTGCCCAAGAGTGAAGTGGCGACTCGGGCAAGAGAGAGATGATGAGCGTCTGGAGACCACGATTCGGCTTTGCTAGTCGTACGCATAGAGGAGTGACGTGCGCAAGAGCGATCTTTGGCGGTGTGTGTGCCTTGGCCGTTGTGGCTCGAAACCATTAGTTCAGTGGTGGCGAGGTTTGCACGATTGTCGGTCGTGAGACCGTTTGGTCTTCGGTCGTACGGCGCCGGAGATGAACCTGCACAGTCACTCTTTATTCGTCTCGGTAGTTGCACCCCTTGAAGCGATGTCCGAGATAATATCTGACACCCCCCTTGGATTGGGAGACGGGTGCAAGCCTTGAATGGTAGGCCGGTGAGTCCTGCTTCTGTGGAGGTATAGCACATAAGGAGCTTGGGAGGTTGTGGAGGCAGTGGACGCCTCAGCACCAGGTTGTAGAGGGAGGAGAGAAAACCTGGGCAATGCAGCAGTTTGTGAGTAGAGTCAGTTAGGGTAGTGGCAGAAGGGTCAGCAGTAGAGGTGAAGGCAGAGGTTGTGAGTAGTGCGGCGGGGATCTCCATAGGATTGTTGCAAGGTAGTGTAGGCTTGCAGTAGGAAGGATATTGGTTCCGATCACACACCCACATAGTTATTAGAATCAGTCCATACTTGGGTTTGCGCAGGTTGTGAGCGTTGAGGACTCTGCGGAGGCAGGCAGTCCAGATCTGCGAGGTCATGTGATGCATTTGCATGAAACGGTCTGCTTCCTTCATTAGACGGTTGACGAGGAGTTTGCCGTGGACGGGAGCTGTGGTGAGCAGTGTTCCGTGGGTCATGCAGTAGTCTTTGAGGACGGTGTGAAGGCGTGCATGAGCAGTGTTGGAGAGGATGAGGCGGGGAGGTCTGTCAAAGTGCTTCGTCTGTTGTCGGAGGCAGTCCCTGTGCGCCGGGACAGCTCCGCCAAGTGTGCGGAGAGAGAGAACAGTGCAGTGCTGTGAGAACTGATCATGAATGAAGAGGAATTGACGGTGACGGGCAATAGAGTATGAGGATGGAGGTTCAATGAGTGCAATGTGCAGAGAGTCAAAGGTGCAAAGAGAGGTGTAAGAGGAGAGAGGAGGAGAGGAGGACACGGTGTACATCTCAAGACCATACTCCTCGGATCCAATCTCAGTCACAGACTCGACTACTCCTAACATTACAGTATTGTTAGGAGCAGGATTGACAGCAGCAGGGACGGCAGGAGAGGAAGGAGCTTCCACGTTGTTGGCTGGGGTTGAACGCAAGCTTGAGCTTCCCATATGGTTGTAATGGCGCTGACAGCGCTCTTCCGCCCAATTGGGTTGATCCCCATAGGACTTGCCGGGGTTCTGGTCCAGCCATTCGTCGGTGGTGCGGTGATCGCAGACGTGCGGCAGGTGGTTGCGGTGGCCACACTTGGTCCCTTTAAGCGGCCCCTGGCAGATGATGTAGGAGCAGGCGGGAAAGCGGTTGATGATGCGGCTGTCAGCACTGGCGGCCATGGTTTCGAAGGCATTGGTGGCGATGGTCGTCTCGCGTGCTTGCTTGGCAACGTAGTCATGTTCTGCGGCCATGAGCTTAGGGCTGATGACGGCGATGGTCAGCTGGTCAACAGGCAGTTGCAGCAAAATTTGACGGATGATATCATACTGACCCGGGAGGCCGGAGATGATGCCGGTGCAAACGACAGCAGGAG
Organism: Penium margaritaceum; assembly: GCA_023375785.1. Taxonomy (NCBI): domain Eukaryota; kingdom Viridiplantae; phylum Streptophyta; class Zygnematophyceae; order Desmidiales; family Peniaceae; genus Penium; species Penium margaritaceum. Next base: position 517,419 of record SZWC01000005.1, on the reverse strand, counting down.
GGATGTCAATTTTCATTTCCTTGAGGTCGCGGGCAATGGTGGTGACGGCTGCGATGTAACTGCCCATGTTGGTGTGGGCGGCGAAGGGCACGAAGAATAGCGACATGATTCTGATGCCGCATGTAGTGGAGGTGTTGTTACTGAAGCTGTCTTCGAGGGCCTTCCAGACCTCATGGGTCTTGGAACGGAGGGTGCGAATTTCTTCATGAAGCTCAGGAGAGGAGGTGGTCATGATGGTCATGAGGGCGGTGCTGTTGGCGAATTCCCAAGAGGCATGAGAGATGGTGGATGCAGAGGCGGCTCCAACGGGAGTGGAAGACGAGGAGGAACCTTGACCAGGATTCGACACGGATCCCCCGGAAGGGTCATTTCCTGATGTGGCTGCAGTTGAGGCAGATGCGGCAGAGGCGGCGGCGGCAGGTGGTTCTACTCCGGTGTCAGTGTTGGTGAGGAGGAGGCTGAGGCTGACTCCCTAAACCTTCTGTGTCCCAAAGAAGAGAAACACCGAGTAACTCAAGAGCTTGTAGTTGCTAGTTCCATCAGGTTTCACAGCGAGCTTAGGGAGACCAGACAGAGTGAGGGCGGAGGCCATGACGCAGTTGTCGTGGAGGCAGTGATGAACTGAGTGATAAGAGGTGGCTCGAGATAGCGACGCAAGATGGCGGTATGATGATTGAGCGGTTGCTGATAAAGAGGGCGGACAACTGAAATGATGGGCGGAAGGCAGATTATTGAGTACATGAGCAGAACGGCGGCGACTGCTGAAGAGAAAGTGGGCGCAGGGACAGAGCCAGGTGTGCAGCCGGCAGAGATGATGGAGTTGTGGAAACGACTGCTGCTGATGAGGAGGAGTTGGCGCAGGGGCAAAACCTCGTGCACAAAATTACCAAGAGGATGTGGAGTGGTGCTGCCACAACACCTCTAGACAGAAGAAGCGCTGCCACCGCTGTTTTTCTGGCGACCACAGTTCTTCAAGGCGGAGGATGCGATGGAAGCGGAAGCGGGTGCGGTCAACGGTGGTGAGTACGAAAGTGCCAGGTGTGTTTCTTGAGCTCTGGTACCATGACAGAAGATTACTTGTGCTTCCGGGAAGTGGACGCGCTCACAAGGACAAGCGTTTTAAGGTGAGGGCAGAAGCACAAACAGAAGCAGAGTGGAGGCAGCGGTGAAGAGCGGAATGAACGAGGAAGAAAGAGGAAAGCAGAGGAATGTGATGTGGGCGCAGTACAGAAGGTGCGGGCGCTCAGCAACTGTTGAGTAGAGTGGACGCAGCACTTTTGCAGAGAAGGACGGAAGCTTCTTTGAAGGTGTAGGCGTTGCTGATGCATGAATGATGTTAGTAGGATCGAGCTGGGCGCAGTGCGGGAGCATGGGCGCTAAGCAAGTACGGAAAGCAAAGGAACTGGAGGCGGCCCAAAAGGGGCAAGCCTGATGAGGAATCCAATGGATTGATTACTCAAATGAATACAAGGACTATAAACAGCTACTCCTAGACTAGCGCACTTCAGTGAGCGGGCTCAAGAGCGAAGTGGCGACTCGGGCAAGAGAAAGAGGAGGAGCGCCTCGAGACCACGATTTGGCTTTGCTAGCCGTACGCATAGAGGAGTGACGTACGCAGGAGCAATCTCTGGCGATGCGTGTGCCTTGGCCGTTGTGGCACGAAACCGTTACTTCGGTGGTGGCGATGTTCGCACGATTGTCGGTCGTGAGACCGTTCGGTCTTCGGTCGTACGGCGCCGGAGATGAACCTGCACAGTCACTCTTTATTTGTCTCGGTGATTGTACCCCTTGAAGCGATCTCCGAGATAATATCTGAGACGTATTCGCGGGTATAAGTGCGTGTAAGTGCATGTAAGTATGTGTAAGTGCGTATAAATACGTGTAAGGGTGTATAACTGTGTGTAAGTGTGTGTAAGTGCGTATAAGTGCGTATAAGTCTGTGTAAGTGCGTGTAAGTGTGTGTAAGTGCATGTAAGTACGTGTAAGTGCGTGTAAGTATATATAAGTGCGTGTAAGTGCATGTAACTATGTGTAAGTGCGTGTAAGTGTGTGGAAGTACGTGTAAGTGTGTGTAAGTGCTTGTAAGTGTATGAGTGTGTGTAAGTGTGTGTAAGTTTGTATAAGTGTGCATAAGTGTGTTTAAGTGCGTGTAAGTGCGTGTAAGTGAGTGTAAGTGCGTGTAAGTGCGTGTAAGTGCGTGTAAGTGCGTATAAGTACGTGTAAGTGCATGTAAGTGTGTGTAAGTGTGTGTAAGTGTGTGTAAGTACGTGTAAGTGTGTGTAAGTGTGTGTAAGTACATGTAAGTGTGTGTAAGTGCGTGTAAGTGCGTGTAAGTACGTGTAAGTACGTATTAGTGTAAATAAGTCCATGTAAGTGCGTATGAGTGTGTGTAAGTGCATGTAAGTGCGTGTAAGTGCATGTAAGTGTGTGTAAGTGTGTGTAAGTACGTGTAAAAGGATATAAGTGCGTGTAAGTACGTATAAGTACGTCTAAGTGCGTGTAAGTGCATGTAAGTGCATGTAAGTGTGTGTAAGTACGTATAAGTGCGTGTAAGTGCCTATAAGTGCGTAAAAGTACATGTAAGTGCATGTAAGTGCGTGTAAGTGTGTGTAAGTATGTGTATGTGTGTGTAAGTGTATGTAAGTGCATGTAAGTGTGTGTAAGTGCGTGTAAGTGTGTGTAAGTACGTGTAAGTACGTATAAGTGTGTGTAAGTGCATGTAAGTGCGTATAAGTGTGTGTAAGTACATGTAAGTGCGTTTAAGTGCATGTAATTGCGTGTAAGTGTGTGTAAGTACGTGTACGTGGATATAAGTGCATGTAAGTATGTGTAAGTGCGTGTAAGTGCGTCTAAGTGCGTGTAAGTAGGTGTAAGTGCGTGTAAGTGTGTAAGTGCATGTAAGTGGGTATAAGTACACGTAACTGCGTGTAAGTGCATGTAAGTGCGTGTAAGTGCGTGTAGGTGCGTGTAACTGCGTGTAACTGCGTGTAACTGCGTGTAAGTACGTGTAACTGCGTGTAAGTGTGTGTAAGTGTGTGTAAGTGTGTGTAAGTGCATGTAAGTACGTGTAAGTATGTGTAAGTGCGTGTAAGTATGTGTAAGTATGTATAAGTGCGTATAAGTACGTGTAAGTGCATGTAAGTACGTGTAAGTACGTGTAAGTGTGAGTAAGTGCGTGTAAGTATGTGTAAGTACGTATTCGTGCGTATAAGTGTGTGTAAGTACGTGTTAGTACGTGTAAGTGCGTGTAAGTGTGTGTAAGTGCGTGTAAGTACATGTAAGTGTGTGTAAGTGTATGTAAGTGTGTATAAGGGCGTGTAAGTGTGTAGAAGTGCATGTAAGTGTGTGTAAGTGCGTATAAGTGCGTGTAAGTGCCTATAAGTTTGTAAAAGTACATGTAAGTGCATGTAAGTGCGTATAAGTGTGTGTAAGTACGTGTATGTGTGTGTAAGTGTATGTAAGTGCATGTAAGTGTGTGTAAGTGCGTGTAAGTGTGTGTAAGTACGTGTAAGTACGTATAAGTATGTGTAAGTGCATGTAAGTGCGTATAAGTGTGTGTAAGTACATGTAAGTGCATGTAAGTGCATGTAATTGCGTGTAAGTGTGTGTAAGTACGTGTACGTGGATATAAGTGCATGTAAGTATGTGTGAGTGCGTGTAAGTGCGTCTAAGTGCGTGTAAGTACGTGTAAGTGCGTGTAAGTGTGTAAGTGCATGTAAGTGGGTATAAGTACACGTAACTGCGTGTAAGTGCATGTAAGTGCGTGTAAGTGCGTGTAGGTGCGTGTAACTGCGTATAACTGCGTGTAAGTACGTGTAACTGCGTGTAAGTGTGTGTAAGTGTGTGTAAGTGTGTGTAAGTGCATGTAAGTACGTGTAAGTATGTGTGATTGCGTGTAAGTATGTGTAAGTATGTATAAGTACGTATAAGTGCGTGTAAGTGCATGTAAGTACGTGTAAGTACGTGTAAGTGTGAGTAAGTGCGTGTAAGTATGTGTAAGTACGTATTCGTGCGTATAAGTGTGTGTAAGTACGTGTTAGTGCGTGTAAGTGCGTGTAAGTGTGTGTAAGTGCGTGTAAGTACATGTAAGTGTGTGTAAGTGTATGTAAGTGTGTATAAGGGCGTGTAAGTGTGTAGAAGTGCATGTAAGTGCGTGTAAGTGCCTGTAAGTGCGTGTAAGTGCGTGTAATTGCATGTAAGTGTGTATAAGTATGTGTAAGTGCATGTAACTGCGTGTAAGTGCATATAAGTATGTGTAAGTATGTGTAAGTGTGTGTAAGTGTGTGTAAGTGCGTATAAGTGTGTGTAAGTACATGTAAGTACGTGTAAGTGCATGTAAGTACGTGTAAGTACGTGCAAGTGCGTGTAAGTGTGTGTAAGTGCATGTAAGTGTGTGTAAGTACAAGTAACTGCGTGTAAGTTTCTGTAAGTACGTGTAAGTGCATGTAACTGCGTGTAACTGCGTGTAAGTGCATATAACTGTGTATAAGTGTCTGTAAGTGTGTTCAAGAGTGTGTAAGTATGTGCAAGTGCGTGTAAGTGCGTGTAAGTGTGTGTAAGTGCGTGTAAGTGCGTGTAAGTGTGAGTAAGTGCATGTAAGTGCGTGTAAATGCGTATTCGTGCGTATAAGTCTCTGTAAGTGCGTGTAAGTGCGTGTATGTGTGTGTAAGTACGTGTAAGTATGTATTAGTGTGTGTAACTGCGTGTAAGTGCGTGTTAGTGCGTGTAAGTGTGTGTAAGTGTGTGTAAGTGCGTGAAGGTACATGTAAGTGCGTGTAAGTGTGTGTAAGTGCGTATAAGTACATGTAAGTACGTGTTTGTGTGTGTAAGTGCATACAAGTGCGTGTAAGTGCGTGTAAGTACGTGTAAGTGGATATAAGTGCGTGTAAGTGCATGTAAGTGCATGTAAGTGTGTTTAAGTGCGTGTAAGTGCACATAAGTGCGTGTAAGTGCGTGTAACTGTGCATAAGTATATGTAAGTGCGTGTAAGTGCGAGTAACAGCGTGTAAGCACGTGTAAGTGCGTGTAAGTGCGTGTGAGTGGGTGTAACTTTGTGTAAGTACGTGTAACTGCGTGTAAGTGTGTGTAAGTATGTGTAAGTGTGTGTAATTGCGTGTAAGTGCGTAGAAGTACATGTAAGTGCGTCTAAGTGCGTGTAAGTGCATAAAAGTATGTATAAGTGTTCGTAAGTACATGTGAGTATATGTGAGTGCGTGTAAGTGCATGCACGTTCGTATTAGTGCGTGTAAGTGCGTGTAAGTACAATTAACTACGTGTAAGTGCGTGTAAGTGCGTGTAAGTGCGTATAAGTATATGTAAGTATGTGCAAGTGTGTGTAAGTGCGTGTAAGTGCGTGTAAATGCGTGTAAGTATGTGTAAGTACATGTAAGTGCGTGTAAGTATGTGTAAGTGCGTGTAAGTATGTGTACGTACGTGTAAGTGTGTGTAAGTGCTTGCAAGTGCATGTAAGTACGTGTAAGTGTGTATAAGTGTGTGTAAGTGCGTGTAAGTACGTGTAAGTGTGTGTAAGTACGTGTAAGTGCGTATAAGTGTGCGTAAGTACATGTAAGTACGTGTAAGTGCATGTGAGTGCGTGCAAGTGTGTGTAAGTACGTGTAAGTGGATATAAGTATGTATATGTACGTGTGAGTGTGTGTAAGTGCGTGTAAGTGCGTGTAAGTACGTGTAAGTATGTGTAAGTGCGTGTAAGTGCGTGTAAGTGTACGTAACTGCGTGTAAGTGCGTGTAAGTGCGTGTATGTGCGTATAAGTGTGTCTAACTACGTGTAACTGCATGTAAGTGCGTGTAACTGCATGTAAGTGTGTGTATCAGTGTGTGTATGTACGTGTAAGTACATGTAAGTGCATGTAAGTGTGTGTAATTGCGTGTAAGTGTATGTAAGTATGTCTAAGTACGTATAAGTGCGTGAAACTGCGTGTACGTACATGTAAGTGCATGTAAGTGTGAGTAAGTACATGTAAGTGTCTGTAAGTGCGTATTCGTGCGTATAAGTGTCTGTAAGGACGTGTAAGTGCGTGTAAGTGCCTGTAAGTACGTATAAGTGTGTGTAACTGTGTGTAAGTACGTGTTAGAATGTTTAAGTGTGTGTATGTGTGTGTAAGTGCGTGTAGGTGCATGTAAGTGCGTGTAAGTGCATGTAAGTTCGTATAAGTACATGTAAGTACGTGTAAGTGTGTGTAATTATATGTAAGTACGTATAAGTGCATGTAAGCACGTGTAAGTGGGTATAAGTGCGTGTAAGTGCATGTAAGTGCATATAAGTACGTGTAAGTGCGTGTAAGTGCATACGTATAAGTGCGTGTAAGTGTGTATAAGTACATGTAAGTACATGTAAGTGTGTGTAATTACGTGTAAGTACGTGTAAGTACATGTAAGTGCGTGTAAGTCCGTGTAAGTGCGTATAAGTGCGTGTAAGTGTTCGTAAGTGCGTGCAAGTATGTGTAAGTACGTGTAAGTGCATGTAAGTTCGTGTAAGTGTGTGTAAGTGCGTGTAAGTGCAAAAAACTGCATGTAAGTGCGTGTACGTACGTGTAAGTGCGTATAAGTGTGTGTAAGTGTGTGCAAGTGTGTGTGAGTACGTGTAAGTGCCTGTAAATGCGTGTAAGTACGTGTGAGTACGCGTAAGTGCGTGTTAGTACATGTAAGTATGTGTAAGTGTGTGTAAGTGCGTGTAAGTGCGTATAAGTGTGTGTAAGTGTGTGTAAGTGCGTGTTAGTACGTGTAAGTCCGTGTAAGTTCATGTAAGTGCGTGTAAGTGTGTGTAAGTGTGTGTAAGTATGTGTAAGTGCGTGTAAGTGAGTGTAAGTGCGTGTAAGTACGTCTAAGTGCGTGTAAGTATATGTAAGTGCGTGTAAGTATGTGTACATACGTGTAAGTACGTGTAGGTATGTGTAAGTCCGTGTAAGTGCACGCAAGTACGTGTGAGTGTGTGTAAGTATGTGTAAGTATGTGTAAGAATGTATACGTGTGTATACGTGCGTGTAAGTATGTGTAGGTGCGTGTAAGTGTGTGTAAGTGCGTGTAAGTGTATGTAAGTGTGTATACGTGTGTGTAAGTATGTGTAAGTACATATACGTACGTATAAGTGCCTGTAAGTGCGTGTAACTACGTTAAAGTGCATGTAAGTGCGTATAAGTATGTGTAAGTATGTGTAAGTGTGTGTAAGTGTGTATAAGTGTATTTAAGTGCGTGTAAGTACGTGTAAGTGTGGCTAAGTGCGTGTAAGTGCGTGTGAGTACATGTAAGTGTGTGTAAGTGTGTGTAATTTGGTGTAAGAATGTGTAAGGACATGTACGTGCGTGTAAGTGCATGTAAGTGCTTGTAAGTGCATGTAAGTGCGTGTAAGTGCGTGTAAATATGTATGACTGCATGTAAGTGCGTATAACTGCGTATAAGTATGTGTAAGTGTGTGTAAGGTTGTGTAAGTGTGTATAAGTGCATGTAAGTGCATGTAAGTGCGTGTAAGTGCGCGTAAGTACGTGTAATTGCGTGTAAGTGTGTATAAGTGCGTGTAAGTGCATGTAACTACGTGTAAGTATGTGTAAGTGTGTGTAAGTACGTGTAAGTGTGTGTAAGTGTGTGTAAGTGCATGTAAGTGTGTGTAAGTACGTGTAACTGTCCGTAAGTGCGTGTAAGTGCGTATAAGTGTGTGTAAGTTTATGAAAGTGCGTGTAAGTGCATGCAAGTATGTGTAAGTGTCTGTAAGTACATGTAAGTGAATATAAGTGAATCTAAGTATGTGTAAGTGCGTATAAGTGCGTATAAATGCGTGTAAGTGTGTGTAAGTGTGTGTAAGTGCGTGTAAGTGTGTGTGAGTACATATAAGTGTGTGTAAGTGCAAGTAACTGCGTGTAAGTTTGTGTACGTATGTGTAAGTGCGTGTAACTGCATGTAACTGCGTGTAAGTGCATTTAACTGCATATAAGTGTGTGTAAGTGTGTGTAAGAGTGTGTAAGTATGTGTACGTGCATATAAGTGCGTGTAAGTGCGTATAAGTGTGTGTAAGTGCATGTAAGTGCGTGTAAGTGTGAGTAAGTACGTGTAAATGCGTGTAAATGCGTATTCGTGCGTATAAGTGTCTGTAAGTGTGTGTAAGTGCGTTTAAGTGCGTGTAAGTATGTAAAAGTGTGTGTAACTGCGTGTAAGTACGTGTTAGTGCGTGTAAGTGTGTGTGTGTGTGTGTGTGTGTGTGTGTGTAAGTGCGTGTAGGTATATGTAAGTGCGTGTAAGTGCGTGTAAGTGCGTATAAGTACATGTAAGTACGTGTTAGTGTGTATAAGTGCATGTAAGTACGTGTAAGTGCGTGTAAGTACGTGTAAGTGGGTATAAGTGCGTGTAGGTACATGTAAGTGCATGTATGTGTGTGTAAGTACGTATAAGTATGTGTAAGTGCGTGTAAGTGTGCATAAGTACATATAAGTGCGTGTAAGTACGTGTAACTGCGTGTAAGCACGTGTAAGTGCGTGTAAGTACGTGTAAGTGCGTGTAACTGCGTGTAAGTGCGTGTAACTACATGTAAGTGTGAGTAAGTATGTGTAAGTATGTGTAATTACGTGTAAGTGCGTGTAAGTACATATAAGTACGTGTAAGTGCGTAAAAGTGCGTGAAAGTGTCTGTAAGTGTTCGTAAGTGCATGTAAGTATGTGTAAGTACGTGTAAGTGCATGTAAGTTCGTGTAAGTGCGTGTAAGTGCGTGTAAGTGCAATTAACTGCGTGTAAGTGCGTGTAAGTGTGTATAAGTGCGTATAAGTATGTGTAAGTATGTGCAAGTGTGTGTAAGTACGTGTAAGTGCATGTAAATGCGTTTCAGTACGTCTAAGTATGTGTAAGTACGTGTAAGTATGTGTAAGTGCATGTAAGTGTGTGTAAGTACGTGTAAGTGTGTGTAAGTGTGTGTAAGTGCATGTAAGTGCGTGTAAGTGTGTATAAGTGCGTGTAAGTGTGTGTAAGTACGTGTAAGTGTGTATAAGTGCATGTAAGTGCGTATAAGTGTGTGTAAGTGCATGTAAGTGCGTGTAAGTGCATGTGAGTGCGTGTAAGTGTGTGTAAGTACGTGTAAGTGAATATAAGTGCATGTAAGTACGTGTAAGTGTGTGTAAGTGCGTGTAAGTACGTGTAATTGCGTGTAAGTGCGTGTACGTACGTGTAAGTACGTGTAAGTGCACGTAACTGCGTGCAAGTGTGTGTAAGTACGTGTAAGTGCGTGTAAGTGCGTGTAACTGCATGTAACTACATGTTAGTGCGTGTAACTGCATGTAAGTGTGTGTGTAAGTGTGTGTATGTACGTGTAAGTACATGTAAGTGCGTGTAAGTGTGTGTAATTGCGTGTAAGTGTATGTAAGTATGTGTAAGTGCATATAGGTGTGTGTAACTGCATGTAAGTGCATGTATGTGCGAGTAAGTGTGAGTAAGTACATGTAAGTGCGTGTAAGTACGTATTCGTACGTATAAGTGTCTGTAAGTACGTGTAAGTGCGTGTAAGTGCCTGTAAGTACATATAAGTGTGTGTAACTGCGTGTAAGTACGTGTTAGTACGTTTAAGTATGTGTAAGTGTGTGTAAGTGCGTATAGGTGCGTGTAAGTGCGTGTAAGTGCATGTAAGTGCGTGTAAGTGTGTGTAAGTATATGTAAGTACGTATAAGTGCGTGTTAGCACGTGTAAGTGGGTATAAGTGCGTGTAAGTGCATGTAAGTGCATATAAGTGCGTGTAAGTGTGTGTAAGTGCGTATAAGTGCGTATAAGTGCGTGTAAGTATGTATAAGTACATGTACGTACGTGTAAGTGCGCGTAACTACGTGTAAGTGCGTGTAAGTGCATGTAAGTACATGTAAGTGCGTGTAACTGCGTGTAAGTATGTGTAACTGTGTGTAAGTGTGTGTAAGTGCATGTAAGTATGTGTAATTACGTGTAAGTGCGTGTAAGTATATGTAAGTGCGTGTAAGTCCGTGTAAGTGCGTATAAGTGCGTGTAAGTGTTCGTAAGTGCGTGCAAGTATGTGTAAGTGCGTATAAGTGCATGTAAGTTCGTGTAAGTGCGTGTAAGTGCGTGTAAGTGCAATGAACTGCGTGTAAGTGCGTGTAAGTACGTGTAAGTGCGTATAAGTGAGTGTAAGTGTGTGTAAGTGTGTGTGAGTACGTGTACGTGTGTGTAAGTGCGTGTTAGTGCGTGTAAGTCCGTGTAAGTTCATGTAAGTGCGTGTAAGTGTTTGTAAGTGTGTGTAAGTATGTGGAAATGCGTGTAAGTGAGTGTAAGTGCCTGTAAGTATGTGTAAGTGCGTGTAAGTACATGTAAGTGCATGTAAGTGTGTGTACATACGTGTTAGTACGTGTAGGTGTGTGTAAGTCCATGTAAGTGCACGTAAGTATGTTTGAGTCCGTGTAAGTGCGTGTAAGTGTGTGTAAGTATGTATACGTGTGTATACATGTGTAAGTATGTGTAAGTGCGTGTAAGTGTGTGTAAGTGCGTATAAGTGTATGAAAGTACATGTAAATGTCTGTAAGTACGTTATAGTGCGTGCAACCACGTGTAAGTGCGTGTAAGGGCGTGTAAGTGCATGTAAGTGCGTGTAAGTGCGTGTAAGTGTATGTAAGTGCGTGTAAGTGTGTATAAGTGTGTGTAAGTATGTGTAAGTACATATAAGTGCGTATAAGTGCTTGTAATGACGTAACTGTGTTTAAGTGCGTGTAACTGCGTGTAAGTATGTGTAAGTATGTGTAAGTGCGTGTAAGTGTGTGTAAGTGTATTTAAGTGCGTGTAAGTACGTGTAAGTGTGGCTAAGTACGTGGAAGTGCGTGTGAGTACATGTAAGTGTGTGTAAGTGTGTGTAATTTGGTGTAAGTACGTGTAAGGACATGTACGTGCGTGTAAGTGCATGTAAGTGCTTGTAAGTGCATGTAAGTGCGTGTAAGTGCGTGTAAATATGTATGACTGCATGTAAGTGCGTGTAACTGTGTGTAAGTGTGTGTAAGTATGTGTAAGGTCGTGTAAGTGTGTATAAGTGCATGCAAGTGCGTGTAAGTGCGTGTAAGTGTGTGTAAGTGCGTGTAATTGCGTGTAAGTGTGTATAAGTGCGTGTAAGTGCATGTAACCGCATGTAAGTGCGTGTAAGTGTGTGTAAGTACGTGTAAGTGTGTGTAAGTGCGTGTAAGTGCGTGTAAGTACGTGTAAGTACGTGTAAGTGTCCGTAAGTGTGTGTAAGTGCGTATAAGTGTGTGTAAGTATATGTAAGTGCGTGTAAGTGCATGTAAGTATGTGTAAGTGTTTATAAGTACATGTAAGTGGATATAAGTGCATGTCAATACGTGTAAGTACGTGTAAGTGCGTATAAATGCGTGTAAGTGCGTGTAAGTGCGTGTAAGTGCGTGTAAGTGTGTGTAAGTACATATAAGTGTGTGTAAGTGCAAGTAACTGCGTGTAAGTTTTTGTAAGTACGTGTAAGTGCGTGCAACTGCGTGTAACTGCGTGTAAGTACATGTAACTGCGTATAAGTGTGTATAATTGTGTGTAAGAGTGTGTAAGTATGTGTACATGCATATAAGAGCGTGCAAGTCCGTGTAAGTGCACGTAAGTACGTGTGAGTGCGTGTAACTTCATGTAAGTGTGTGTAAGTATGTATACGTGTGTATACGTGCGTGTAAGTATGTGTAGGTACGTGTAAGTGTGTGTAAGTGCGTGTAAGTGTATGCAAGTGCATGTAAATGTCCGTAAGTATGTTATAGTGCGTGTAACCACGTGTAACTGCGTGTAAGTGCGTGTAAGTACGTATAAGTGCGTGTAAGTGTGTGTAAGTGTATGTAAGTGTGTGTAAGTGTGTATAAGTGTGTGTAAGTATGTGTAAGTACATATACGTGCGTCTTAGTGCCTGTAAGTGCGTGTAACTGCGTTAAAGTGCATGTAAGTGCGTGTAAGCATGTGTAAGTATGTGTAAGTGTGTGTAAGTGTGTATAAGTGTATTTAAGTGAGTGTAAGTACGTATAAGTGTGGCTAAGTGCGTATAAGTGCGTGTGAGTACATGTAAGTGTGTGTAAGTGTGTGTAATTTGGTGTAAGTACGTGTAAGGACATGTACGTGCGTGTAAGTGCATGTAAGTGCTTGTAAGTGCATGTAAGTGCGTGTAAGTGCGTGTAAATACGTATGACTGCATGTAAGTGTGTATAACTGCGTATAAGTGTGAGTAAGTGTGTGTAAGGTTGTGTAAGTGTGTATAAGTGCATATAAGTGCATGTAAGTGCGTGTAAGTGCGTGTAAGTACGTGTAATTGCGTGTAAGTGTGTATAAGTGCGTGTAAGTGCATGTAACTGCGTATAAGTACGTGTAAGTGTGTGTAAGTACGTGTAAGTGTATGTAAGTGCGTGTAAGTGCGTGTCAGTGTGTGTAAGTACGTGTAAGTGTCTGTAAGTGCGTGTAAGTGCGTATAAGTATGTGTAAGTATATGAAAGTGCGTGTAAGTGCATGCAAGTATGTATAAGTGTCTGTAAGTACATGTAAGTGAATATAAGTGAATCTAAGTATGTGTAAGTGCGTATAAGTGCATATAAGTGCGTGTAAGTGTGTGTAAGTGTGTGTAAGTGCGTGTAAGTGTGTGTAAGTACATATAAGTGTGTGGAAGTGCAAGTAACTGCGTGTAAGTTTGTGTAAGTATGTGTAAGTGCGTGTAACTGCGTGTAACTGCGTGTAAGTGCATTTAACTGCATATAAGTGTGTGTAAGTGTGTGTAAGAGTGTGTAAGTATGTGTACGTGCATATAAGTGCGTGTAAGTGCGTATAAGTGTGTGTAAGTGCGTGTAAGTGCGTGTAAGTGTGAGCAAGTGCGTGTAAATGCGTGTAAATGCATATTCGTGCGTATAAGTGTCTGTAAGTGTGTATAAGTGCATTTAAGTGCGTGTAAGTATGTATACGTGTGTGTAACTGCGTATAAGTACGTGTTAGTACGTATAAGTGTGTGTGTGTGTGTGTGTAAGTGCGTGTAGGTACATGTAAGTGCGTGTAAGTGCGTGTAAGTGCGTATAAGTACATGTAAGTACGTGTTAGTGTGTGTAAGTGCATGTAAGTACGTGTAAGTGCGTGTAAGCACGTGTAAGTGGGTATAAGTGCGTGTAGGTGCATGTAAGTGCATGTAAGTGTGTGTAAATGTGCATAAGTACATATAAGTACGTTTAAGTACGTGTAACTACGTGTAAGCACGTGTAAGTGCGTGTAAGTACGTGTAAGTGCGTGTAACTGCGTGTAAGTGCGTGTAACTACATGTAAGTGGGAGTAAGTATGTGTAAGTATGTGTAATTACGTGTAAGTACGTGTAAGTACATATAAGTACGTGTAAGTGCGTAAAAGTGCGTAAAAGTGCGTAAAAGTGTGTGTAAGTGTTCGTAAGTGCATGTAAGTATGTGTAAGTACGTGTAAGTGCATATAAGTTCGTGTAAGTGCGTGTAAGTACGTGTAAGTGTAATTAACTGCGTGTAAGTGCGTGTAAGTGTGTATAAGTGCGTATAAGTATGTGTAAGTATGTGCAAGTGTGTGTAAGTACGTGTAAGTGCATGTAAATGCGTTTAAGTACGTCTAAGTATGTGTAAGTACGTGTAAGTATGTGTAAGTGCGTGTAAGTGTGTGTAAGTACGTGTAAGTGTGTGTAAGTGTGTGTAAGTGCATGTAAGTACGTGTAAGTGTGTATAAGTGCATGTAAGTGTGTGTAAGTACGTGTAAGTGTGTATAAGTGCGTGTAAGTACGTATAAGTGTGTGTAAGTGCATGTAAGTGCGTCTAAGTGCATGTGAGTGCGTGTAAGTGTGGGTAAGTACGTGTAAGTGAATATAAGTGCGTGTAAGTACGTGTAAGTGTGTGTAAGTACGTGTAAGTACGTGTAATTGTGTGTAAGTGCATGTAAGTGCGTGTAAGTGCATGAAACTGCACGTAACTGCATGCAAGTGTGTGTAAGTGCGTGTAAGTGCGTGTAACTGCGTGTAACTGCGTGTAACTACATGTTTGTGCGTGTAACTGCATGTAAGTGTGTGTGTAAGTGTGTGTATGTACGTGTAAGTACATGTAAGTGTGTGTAAGTGTGTGTAATTGCGTGTAAGTGTATGTAAGTATGTGGAAGTGTATATACGTGTGTGTAACTGCGTGTAAGTGCATGTAAGTGCGAGTAAGTGTGAGTAAGTACATGTAAGTGCGTGTAAGTGCGTATTCGTGCGTATAAGTGTCTGTAAGTACGTGTAAGTGCGTGTAAGTGCCTGTAAGTACATATAAGTGTGTGTAACTGCGTGTAAGTACGTGTTAGTACGTTTAAGTGTGTGTAAGTGTATGTAAGTGCATGTAGGTACATGTAAGTGCGTGTAAGTGCATGTAAGTGCGTATAAGTACATGTAAGTACGTGTAAGTGTGTGTAAGTATATGTAAGTACGTATAAGTGCGTGTTAGCACGTGTAAGTGGGTATAAGTGTGTGTAAGTGCATGTAAGTGCATATAAGTGCGTGTAAGTGCGTGTAAGTGCGTATAAGTGCGTATAAGTGCATGTAAGTATGTATAAGTACATGTACGTACGTGTAAGTGCGCGTAACTACGTGTAAGTGTGTGTAAGTGCATGTAAGTACGTGTAAGTGCGTGTAACTGCGTGTAAGTACATGTAACTGTGTGTAAGTGTGTGTAAGTGCATGTAAGTATGTGTAATTACGTGTAAGTGCGTGTAAGTACATGTAAGTGCGTGTAAGTCCGTGTAAGTGCGTATAAGTGCGTGTACGTGTTCGTAAGTGCGTGCAAGTATGGGTAAGTGCGTGGAAGTGCATGTAAGTTCGTGTAAGTGCGTGTAAGTGCGTGTAAGTGCAATAAACTGCGTATAAGTGTGTATAAGTACGTGTAAGTACGTATAAGTGTGTGTAAGTGTGTGTAAGTGTGTGTGAGTACGTGTACGTGTGTGTAAGTGCGTGTTAGTGCGTGTAAGTCCGTGTAATTTCATGCAAGTGCGTGTAAGTGTTTGTAAGTGTGTGTAAGTATGTGTAAATACGTGCAAGTGAGTGTAAGTGCCTGTAAGTATGTCTAAGTGCGTGTAAGTGCATGTAAGTGCGTGTAAGTGTGTGTACATACGTGTTAGTACGTGTAGGTGTGTGTAAGTCCATGTAAGTGGACGTAAGTATGTTTGAGTGCGTGTAAGTGCGTGTAAGTGTGTATAAGTATGTATACGTGTGTATACGTGCGTGTAAGTATGTGTAAGTGCGTGTAAGTGTGTGTAAGTGCGTATAAGTATATGTAAGTGCATGTAAATGTCTGTGAGTACGTTATAGTGCGTGTAACCACGTGTAAGTGCTTATAAGTGCGTGTAAGTGCATGTAAGTGCGTGTAAGTGCGTGTAAGTGTATGTAAGTACGTGTAAGTGTGTATAAGTGTGTGTAAGTATATGTAAGTACATATAAGTGCGTATAAGTGCTTGTAATGACGTAACTGCATTTAAGTGCATGTAACTGCGAGTAAGTATGTGTAAGTATGTGTAAGTGCGTGTAAGTGTGTATAAGTGTATTTAAGTGCGTGTAAGTACGTGTAAGTGTGGCTAAGTACGTGGAAGTACGTGTGAGTACATGTAAGTGTGTGTAAGTGTGTGTAATTTGGTGTAAGTACGTGTAAGGACATGTACGTGCGTGTAAGTGCATGTAAGTGTGTGTAAATACGTATGACTGCATGTAAGTGCGTGTAACGGCGTGTAAGTGTGTGTAAGTGTGTGTAAGGTCGTGTAAGTGTGTATAAGTGCATGTAAGTGCGTGTAAGTGCGTGTAAGTGTGTGTAAGTGCGTGTAATTACGTGTAAGTGTGTATAAGTGCGTGTAAGTGCATGTAACTGCGTGTAAGTGCGTGTAAGTGTGTGTAAGTATGTGTAAGTGTGTGTAAGTACGTGTAAGTGCGTGTAAGTACGTGTAAGTACGTGTAAGTGTCCGTAAGTGTGTGTAAGTGCGTATAAGTGTGTGTAAGTATATGTAAGTGCGTGTAAGTGCATGTAAGTATGTATAAGTGTTTGTAAGTACATGAAAGTGGATATAAGTGCGTGTCAGTACCTGTAAGTACGTGTAAGTGCGTATAAATGCATGTAAGTGCGTGTAAGTGCGTCTAAGTGCGTGTAAGTGTGTGTAAGTACATATAAGTGTGTGTAAGTGCAAGTAACTGCGTGTAAGTTTGTGTAAGTACGTGTAAGTACGTGTAACTGCGTGTAACTACGTGTAAGTGCATGTAACTGTGTATAAGTGTGTGTAAGTGTGTGTAAGAGTGTGTAAGTATGTGTACATGCATATAAGAGCGTGTAAGTGCGTGTAAGTGCGTGTAAGTGCGTCTAAGTGCGTGTAAGTGTGAGTAAGTGCGTGTAAGTGCATGTAAATGCGTATTCGTGCGTATAAGTATCTGTAAGTGCGTGTAAGTGCGTTTAAGTACGTGTAAGTATGTATAAGTGTGTGTAACTGCGTGTAAGTACGTGTTAGTGCGTGTAATTGTGTGTAAGTATGTGTTAGTGTGTGTAAGTGCATGTAAGTGTGTGTAAGTGCGTGTAAGCACGTGTAAGTGGGTATAAGTGCGTGTAGGTGCATGTAAGTGCATGTAAGTGTGTGTAAGTGTGTGTAAGTGCGTATAAGTACGTGTAAGTGCGTGTAAGTGTGCATAAGTACATGTAAGTGCGTGTAAGTACGCGTAACTGTGTGTAAGCGCGTGTAACTGCATGTAAGTGCGTGCAAGTGCGTGTAACTGCATGTAAGTGCGTGTAAGTGCGTGTAACTACATGTAAGTATGAGTAACTATGTATAAGTGTATGTAATTATGTGTAAGTGCGTGTGAGTACATATAAGTACGTGTAAGTGCGTGTAAGTGCGTAAAAGTGTGTGTAAGTGTTTGTAAGTGCATGTAAGTATGTGTAAGTGCGTGTAAGTACATGTAAGTTCGTGTAAGTGCGTGTAAGTGCGTGTAAGTACAATTAACTGCGTGTAAGTGCGTGTAAGTGTGTATAAGTGCGTACAAGTATGTGTAAGTATGTGCAAGTGTGTTTAAGTACATGTAAGTGCGTGTAAATGCGTATAAATACGTGTAAGTATATGTAAGTGCGTGTAAGTATGTGTAAGTGCGTGTAAGTGTGTGTAAGTACGTGTAAGTATGTGTAAGTACGTGTAAGTGCATGTAAGTGCGTGTAAGTGCGAATAAGTGCGTGTAAGTGTGTGTAAGTACGTGTAAGTGTGTAATAGTGCGTGTAAGTGCGTATAAGTGTGTGTAAGTGCATGTAAGTACGTGTAAGTGCATGTGAGTACATATAAGTGTGTGTAAGTACGTGTAAGTGGATATAAGTGCGTATAAGTACGTGTAAGAGTGTGTAAGTGCATGTAAGTATGTGTAATTGTGTGTAAGTGCGTGTAAGCGCGTGTAAGTGCGTATGAGTGCACGTAACTACGTGCAAGTGTGTGTAAGTGCGTGTAAGTGCGTGTAAGTGCGTGTAACTGTGTACAACTACATGTTAGTGCGTGTAATTGCATGTAAGTGTGTGTGTAAGTGTGTGTATGTACGTGTAAGTACATGTCAGTGTGTGTAAGTGTGTGTAATTGCGTGTAAGTGTATGTAAGTATGTGTAAGTGCGTATAAGTGTGTGTAACTGTGTGTAAGTGCATGTGAGTACGTGTAAGTGTAAGTAAGTACATGTAAATGCGTATAAGTGTGTATTCGTGTGTATAGGTGTCTGTAAGTACGTGTAAGTGCGTGTAAGTGCCTGTAAGTACGTATAAGTGTGTGTAACAGCGTGTAAGTACGTGTTACTATGTTTAAGTGTGTGTAAGTGTGTGTAAGTGCGTGTAGGTGCATGTAAGTGCGTGTAAGTGCGTGTAAGTGCGTATAAGTACATGTGAGTACATGTAAGTGTGTGTAAGTATATGTCAGTGCGTATAAGTGCGTGTGAGCACGTGTAAGTGGGTATAAGTGCGTGTAAGTGCATGTAAGTGCATATAAGTGCGTGTAAGTGCGTGTAAGTGCGTATAAGTGTGTATAAGTGCGTGTAAGTGTGTATAAGTACATGTAAGTACGTGTAAGTGCGTGAAACTACATGTAAGCGCGTGTAAGTGCATGTAAGTACGTGTAAGCGCGTGTAACTGCGTGTAAGTATGTGTAACTGTGTGTAAGTGTGTGTAAGTGCATGTAAGTGTGTATAATTACGTGTAAGTGCGTGTAAGTACATGTAGGTGCGTGTAAGTCCGTGTAAGTGCGTATAAGTGCGTGCAAGTGTTCGTAAGTGCGTGCAAGTATGTGTAAGTGGGTGTAAGTGCATGTAAGTTTGTCTACGTGTGTGTAAGTGCGTTTAAGTGCAATAAACTGCATGTAAGTGCGTGTAAGTACGTGTAAGTGCGTATAAGTGTGTCTAAGTATGTGCAAGTGTGTGTGAGTACATGTACGTGCGTGTTCATGCGTGTAAGTACGTGTGAGTACGTGTAAGTGCGTGTAAGTACGTGTAAGTGCGTGTAAGTGTGTGTAAGTGCGTGTAAGTGCGTGTAAGTGTGTATAAGTATGTGTAAGTGCGTGTTAGTGCGTGTAAGTCCGTGTAAGTTCATGTAAGTGCGTGTAAGTGTGTGTAAGTGAATGTAAGTACGTGTAAGTGCGTGTAAGTGAGTGTAAGTGCCTGTAAGTACGTCTAAGTGCGTGTAAGTGCATGTAAGTGCATGTAAGTGAGTGTACATACGTGTAAGTACGTGTAGGTGTGTGTAAGTCCGTGTAAGTGCACGTAAGTACGTGTGAGTGCGTGTACCTGTGTGTAAGTGTGTGTAAGTATGTATACGTGTGTATACGTGCGTGTAAGTATGTGTTAGTGTGTGTAAGTGTGTGTAAGTGCGTGTAAGTGTATGTAAGTGCATTTAAATGTCTGTAAGTACGTTATAGTGCGTGTAACCACGTGTAAGTGCGTGTAAATGCGTGTAAGTGCGTGTTAGTACGTGTAAGTGTATGTAAGTGTGTATAAGTGTGTATTAGTGTGTGTAAGTATGTGTAAGTACATATAAGTGCGTATAAGTGCCTGTAAGTGCGTGTAACTGCGTTTAAGTACGTGTAATTGCGTGCAAGTATGTGTAAGTATGTGTAAGTGCGTGTAAGTGTGTATAAGTGTATTTAAGTGCGTGTAAGTACGTATAAGTGTGGCTAAGTGCGTGTAAGTGCGTGTGAGTACATGTAAGTATGTGTAAATGTGTGTAATTTGGTGTAAGTACGTGTAAGGACATGTACGTGCGTGTAAGTGCATGTAAGTGCTTGTAAGTGCATGTAAGTGCATGTAAGTGCGTGTAAATACGTATGACTGCATGTAAGTACGTGTAACTGCGTGTAAGTGTGTGTAAGTGTGTGTAAGGCCGTGTAAGTGTGTATAAGTGCATATAAGTGTGTGTAAGTGCGTGTAAGTGCGTGTAAGTGCGTGTCATTACGTGTAAGTGTATATAAGTGTGTGTAAGTGTATGTAACTGCGTGTAAGTGCGTGTAAGTGTGTGTAAGTACGTGTAAGTGTGTGTAAGTGCGTGTAAGTGCGTGTAAGTGCGTGCAAGTACGTGTAAGTGTCCGTAAGTGCGTGTAAGTGCGTATAAGTGTGTGTAAGTATATGTAGGTACGTGTAAGTGCATGTAAGTATGTATAAGTGTCTGTAAGTACATGTAAGTGGATATAAGTGCGTGTAAGTACGTGTAAATGCGTGTAAGTGTGTATAAGTGCGTGTAAGTGCGTGTAAGTGTGTGTAAGTACATATAAGTGTGTGTAAGTGCAAGTAACTGCTTGTAAGTTTGTGTAAGTACGTGTAAGTGCGTGTAACTGCGTGTAACTGCGTGTAAGTGCATGTAGCTGCGTATAAGTGTATGTAAGTGTGTGTAAGAGTGTGTAAGTATGTGTATGTGCATATAAGTGTGTGTAAGTGCGTGTAAGTGCGTGTAAGTGCGTGTAAGTGTGAGTAAGTGCGTGGAAGTGCGTGTAAATGCGTATTTGTGCCTATAAGTGTCTATAAGTGCGTGTAAGTGCGTTTAAGTACGTGTAAGTATGTATAAGTGTGTGTAACCGCGTGTAAGTACGTGTTAGTGTGTGTAAGTGTTTGTAAGTGTGTGTAAGTGTGTGTAGGTACATGTAAGTACGTGTAAGTGCATGTAAGTGCGTATAAGTACATGTAAGTACGTGTTAGTGTGTGTAAGTGCATGTGAGTACGTTTAAGTGCGTGTAAGCACGTGTAAGTGGATATAAGTGCGTGTAGCTGCATGTAAGTGCATGTAAGTGTGTGTAAGTACGTGTAAGTGCGTATAAGTACATGTAAGTGCGTGTAAGTGTGCATACGTATATGTAAGTGCGTGTAGGTGCGCGTAACTGCGTGTAAGCGCATGTAAGTGCGTGTAAGTGCATGTAAGTGTGTGTAACTGCGTGTAAGTACGTGTAACTGCATGTAAGTGTGAGTAAGTATGTGTAAGTGTGTGTAATTACGTGTAAGTGTGTGTAAGTACATATAAGTACGTGTAAGTGCGTGTAAGTGCGTGTAAGTGCGTAAAAGTGTGTGTAAGTGCATGTTAGTGCGTGTAAGTGTGTGTAAGTGCGTGTAAGTGTGTGTAAGTACGTATAAGTGTGTGTAAGTGCATGTAAGTCCGTGTAAGTGCATGTGAGAGCATGTAAGTGTGTGTAAAAACGTGTAAGTGGATATAAGTGTGTGTAAGTATGTGTCAGTGTGTGTAAGTGCATGTAAGTACGTGTAATTGCGTGTAAGTGCGTGTTAGTGTGTGTAAGTGCGTGTAAGTGTGGGTAAGTGTGTGTAAGTACGTGTAAGTACATAGAAGTGCGTGTAAGTGTGTGTAATTGTGTGTAACTGTATGTAAGTATGTGTAAGTACTTATATGTGCGTGTAACTGCGGAAAAGTGCATGTAAGTGTGTGTAAGTGTGAGAAAGTACATGTTAATGTGTGTAAGTTTGTATTCATGCGTATAAGTGTCTGTAACTACATGTAAGTACGTGTAATTGCATGTAAGTGCATATAAGTACATGTAAGTACGTGTAAGTGTGTGCAAGTATATGTAAGTGCGTATAAGTACGTGTAAGCACGTGTTAGTGGGTATAAGCCGGTGTAAGTGCATGTAAGTGCATATAAGTGCGTGTAAGTGTGTATATGTACATGTAAGTACGTGTAAGTGCGCGTAACTATGTGTAAGCACGTGTAAGTGCGTGTAAGTACGTGTAAGTACATGTAACTGCGTGTAAGTACGTGTAACTATGTGTAAGTGTGCGTAAGTGCATGTAAGTGTGTGTAATTACGTGTAAGTACGTGTAAGAACATGTAGGTGCGTGTAAGTACGTGTAAGTGCGTATAAGTGTGTGTAAGTGCTCGTAAGTGCGTGCAAGTATGTGTAAGTAGGTGTAAGTGCATGTAAGTTCGTGTAAGTACGTGTAAGTGCGTGTAAGTGCAATTAATTGCGTGTAAGTGCGTGTAAGTACGTGTAAGTGCGTATAAGTGTGTGTAAGTGTGTGCAAGTGTGTGTAAGTACGTGTAAGTGCGTGTAAATGCGTGTAAGTACGTGTGAGTACGTGTAAGTGTGTGTAAGTACGTGTAAGTGCGTGTAAGTGTGTGTAAGTGCGTGTAAGTGCGTGTAAGTGTATGTAAGTACGTGTTAGTGCGTGTAAGTGCGTGTAAGTGCATGTAAGTGCGTGTAAGTGTGTGTAAGTGTTTGTAAGTACGTGTAAGTACGTGTAAGTAGGTCTAAGTGCATGTAAGTGCATGTAAGTGCGTGTAAGTGTGTGTACATACATGTAAGTACGTGTAGGTGTGTGTAAGTCCATGTAAGTGCACGTAAGTACGTGTGAGTGCGTGTAACTGCGTGTAAGTGTGTATAAGTATGTATACGTGTGTATACGTGCGTGTAAGTATGTGTCAGTGCGTGTAAGTGTGTGTAAGTGGGTGTAAGTGTATGTAAGTGCATGTAAATGTGTATAAGTACGTGTAAGTGCGTGTAAGCACGTGTAGGTACGTGTAACTGTGTGTAAGTGTGTGTAAGTGCGTGTAAGTACGTGTAAGTGCGTGTAAGTGTATGTAAATGTGTGTAAGTACGTGTAAGTGCGTGTAAGTGCGTGTAAGTGCGTGTAAGTGTGTACAAGTATGTGTAAGTGCGTGTAAGCATATATACGTGCGTATAAGGGCCTGTAAGTGCGTGTAACTGCGTGCAAGTGTGTGTAAGTACGTGTAAGTGCGTGTAAGTGTGTATATGTGCATTTAAGTGCGTGTGAGTACGTGTAAGTGTGACTAAGTGCGTGTAAGTGTGTGTAAGTATATAAAAGTGTGTGTAAGTGTGTGTAATTTGGTGTAAGTATGTGTAAGGACATGTAAGTGTTAGTATGTGCATGTAAGTGCTTGTAAGTGCATGTAAGTGCGTATAAGTGCGTGTAAATACGTATGACTGCATGTAAGTGCGTGTAACTGTGTGTAAGTATGTGTAAGTGCGTATAAGTGCGTGTAAGTGCGTGTAAGTGTGTGTAAGTATGTGGAAGTGTGAGTAAGTGCTTGTAAGTGTGTGTAAGTACGTGTAAGTACGTTTAAGTATGTGTAAGTGCTTGTAAGTGTGTGTAAGTATGTGTAAATGCGTGTAAGTATGTGTAAGTGCGTGTAAGTGCATGTAAGTATGTGCAAGTACGTATAAGTGCATATAAGTGCGTATAAGTGCGTGTAAGTACGTGTATGTGTGTGTAAGTGTGAGTAAGTGCGTGTAAGTGTGTGTTAGTGTGTATTCGTGCGTATAAAACGTGTAAGTGCGTGTAAGTACGTCTAAGTACGTGTAAGTATGTGTAAGTGTGTGTAACTGCATGTAAGTGTGTACTCGTGCGTATAAGACGTGTAAGTGCATGTAAGTACGTGTAAGTGGGTATAAGTGCGTATACGTGCGTGTAAGTGCATGTAAGTGCGTGTAAGTGCGTATACGTGCATATAAGTACGTGTAAGTGCGAGTAAGTGCGTGTAAGTGTGTCTAAGTGCATGTAAATGTGTGTAAGTACGCATAACTGCGTGTAAGTGCGTGTATGTGCATGTAAGAATTTGTAAGTGCGTGTAAATGTGTGCAAGTGCATATAACTCTGTGTAAGTGTGTGTGTAAGTGTGTGTAAGTGCGTATAAGTGTGTGTAAGTATGTGTAAGTGTGAGTAAGTGCATGTAAGTACGTGTTAGTGCGTATTCATGTGTATAAGTACGTGTAAGTGTGTGTAAGTGCGTGTAAGTGCGTATAAACATGTGGAAGTGTGTGTAACTGTATGTAAGTGCGTGTAAGTGCGTGTAAGTGCGTGTAAGTACGTGTAAGTGCAATTAACTGCGTGTAAGTGCATGTAAGTATGTGTAAGTGCGTATAAGTGTGTGTAAGTATGTGCAAGTGTGTGAAAGTACGTGTACGTGCGTGTAAATTTGTGTAAGTACGTCTGAGTATGTCTAAGTGCGTGTAAGTACGTGTAAGTGCGTGTAAGTGTGTGTAAGTGCATGTAAGTGCGTGTAAGTGTACGTAATTGCCTGTAAATACGTGTAAGTGCGTGTAAGTGAATGTAAGTGCGTGTAAGTGTGTGTAAGTGTGTGTAAGTACGTGTAAGTGTGTGTAAGTGAGTGTAAGTGCATGTAAGTACATCTAAGTGCGTGTAAGTGCATGTAAGTGCGTGTAAGTGTGTGTACATACGTGTAAGTACGTGTAGGTGTGTGTAAGTCCGTGTAAGTGTACGTAAGTACGTGTGAGTGCGTGTAACTGCGTGTAAGTGTGTGTTAGTATGTATACGTGTGTATACGCACACGTAAGTATGTGTAAGTGCATGTAAGTATGTGTAAGTGCGTGTAAGTGTATGTAAGTGCATGTAAATGTGTTTAAGTACGTGTAAGTGCGTTTAAGCACGTGTAACTGCGTTAACTGCGTGTAAGTATGTGTAAGTACGTGTAAGTGCGTGTAAATGCGTGTAGGTGTATGTAAGTGCGTGTAAGTGTGTATACGTGTGTGTAAGTGCGTGTAAGTACATGTAAGTGCATATAAGTACCTGTAAGTGCGTGTAACTATGTTTAAGTGCGTGTAACTGCGTGTAAGTGTGTGTAAGTACGTCTAAGTGCGTATAAGTGTGTATATGTGCATTTAAGTGTGTGTAAGTACGTGTAAGTATGGCTAAGTGCGTGTAAGTGCGTGTGAGTTCATGTAAGTGTGTGTAAGTATGTGTAATTCGGTGTAAGTACGTGTAAGGACATGTAAGTGCGTGTAAGTGCATGTAAGTGCTTGTAAGAGAATTTAAGTGCGTGTAAGTGCGTGTAAATACATATGACTGCATGTAAGTGCGTGTAACTACGTGTAAGTGTGTGTAAGTACGTGTAAGTGCGTGTAAGTGTGTGTAAGTATATGTAAGTGCGTGAAAGTGTGTGTAAGTGCTTGTAAGTGCGTGTAAGTGCGTCTAAGTGCGTGTAAGTATGTGTAAGTGCTTGTAAGTGTGTGTAAGTACGTGTAAGTGCGTGTAAGTATGTGTAAGTGCGTGTAAGTGCGTGTAAGTATGTGTAAGTACGTATAAGTGCGTATAAGTGCGTGTAAGTGCGTGTAAGTACGTGTAAGTGCGTGTAAGTGCGAATAAGTGCGTGTAAGTGTGTGTTAGTGTGTATTCGTGCGTATAAGTACATGTAAGTGCGTGTAAGTACGTGTAAGTGCGTGTAAGTACGTGTAAGTGTGTGTAACTGCGTGTAAGTATGTATAAGTGCGTGTAAGTGCGCATAAGTATGTATAAGTGCCTTTAAGTATGTGTAAGTGTGTGTAAGTGTGTGTAAGTGCGTGTAAGTGTGTGTAAGTGCGTGTACGTGCGTGTAAGTGCGTGTAAGTGCATGTAACTGCGTATACATGTGTGTAAGTGTGTGTAAGTGTGTGTAAGTATGTGTAAGTGTGTGTAAATGCGTGTAAGTGCGTGTGAGTACGTGTAAGTACGGGTAAGTCTGTGTAAGTACGTGTAGGTGCATGTACGTATGTGTAAGTGCATGTAAGTACGTGTAAGTGTGTGTAAGTACGTGTAAGTGGGTATAAGTGCGTGTAAGTGCATGTAAGTGCGTATAAGTGCGTGTAGGTATGTGTAAGTGCGTGAAAGTACGTGGAAGTGCGTGTAAGTATGTGTAAGTGTGTATAAGTGCGTATAAGTGCGTGTAAGTGCATGTAAGTGTGTGTAAGTGCATGTCAGTATGTGTAAGTGCATGTAAGCAGGTGTAAGTGGGTATGAGTGCATGTAAGTGGGTATAAGTGCGTGTAAGTGCGTGTAAGTACATGTAAGTGCGTGTAAGTGCGTGTAAGTTTGTGTAAGTACGTGTAAGTGCGTGTAAGTGCGTGTAAGTGTGTGTAAGTGCATGTAAGTGTGTGTAGGTACGTGTAAGTGTGTGTAAATGCGTGTAAGTGCGTATGAGTACGTGTAAGTACGTGTAAGTCTGTGTAAGTACGTGTAAGTGCATGTACGTATGTGTAAGTGCATGTAAGTGCGTGTAAGTACGTGTAAGTACGTGTAAGTGGGTATAAGTGCGTGTAAGTGCATGTAAGTGCGTGTAAGTGCGTGTAAGTATGTGTAAGTGTGTGAAACTACGTGGAAGTGTGTGTAAGTATGTGTAAGTGTGTGTAAATGCGTGTAAGTGCGTGTGAGTACGTGTAAGTACGTGTAAGTCTGTGTAAGTACGTGTAAGTGCATGTACGTATGTGTAAGTGCATGTAAGTGCGTGTAAGTGCGTGTAAGTACGTGTAAGTGGGTATAAGTGCGTGTAAGTGCATGTAAGTGCGTGTAAGTGCGTGTAAGTATGTGTAAGTGTGTGAAACTACGTGGAAGTGTGTGTAAGTATGTGTAAGTGTGTGTAAGTGCGTATAAGTGCGTATAAGTGCATGTAAGTGCGTGTAAGTGCGTGTAAGTATGTGTAAGTGTGTGAAACTACGTGGAAGTGTGTGTAAGTATGTGTAAGTGTGTGTAAGTGCGTATAAGTGCGTATAAGTGCATGTAAGTGTGTGTAAGTGCATGTAAGTGTGTGTAAGTGCATGTAAGCAGGTGTAAGTGGGTATAAGTGCGTGTAAGTGGGTATAAGTGTGTGTAAGTGCGTGTATGTGCATGTAAGTGTGTGTAAGTGCATGTAAGTGCGTGTAAGTACGTGTAAGTGTGCATAAGTGCGTGTAAGTGAGTGTAAGTGCATGTAAGTGTGTATAATTACGCATAACTGCGTGTGAGTGCGTGTATGTACGTGTAAGTGTGTGTACGTGCGTGTAACTATGTGTAAGTGCATATAACTGTGTGTAAGTGTGTGTGTAAGTGCGTGTAAGTGCGTATAAGTGTGTGTAAGTACGTGTAAGTGTGAGTAAGTGCGTGTAAGTGCGTGTAAGTGCATATTCATGAGTATAAGTATGTGTAAGTGTGTGTAAGTGCATGTAAATGCGTATAAATACGTGGAAGTGTGTGTAACTGTATGTAAGTGCGTGTAAGTGCGTGTAAGTGCGTGTAAGTGCGTATAAGTGCGTATAAGTATGTGTAAGTGCGTGTAAGTGCGTGTAAGTATGCGTAAGTGTGGGTAAGTATGTGTAAGTGCGTATAAGTGTGTGTAAGTGCATGTAAGTGCATGTAATTGCATGTGAGTGCGTGTAAGTGCGTGTAAGTACGTGTAAGTGGATATTAGTGCGTGTAAGTACGTGTAAGTGCGTGTAAGTACGTATAAGTATGTGTAAGTGCGTGTAAGTGCGTGTAAGTGCGTGTAAGTGTGTGTAAGTGTGTGTAAGTGTATCTAAGTGTGTGTAAGTATACGTAACTTCATGTAAGTGCGTGTAAGTGGATATAAGTGCATGTAACTGTGCATAATTGCGTGTAAGAAGGTGTAACTGCCTGTAAGTGTTTGTAAGTGCGTGTAAGTGCATGTAAGTGCGTGTAAGTGCGTGTAAGTGCGTGTAAGTTTGTGTAAGTGCGTGTAAGTGTCTAACAGTACGTGTAAGTAGGTGTAAGTGCGTGTAAGTGCGTGTAAGTGTGAGTAAGTGTGTGTAAGTGCGTGTAAGTCCGTGTAAGTGGGTATTTGTGCGTATAAGTGCGTGTAAGTGCATGTAAGTGTGTGTAAGTGCGTGTAAGTATGTGTAAGTGTGTGTAACTGCGTGTAAGTACGAGTTAGTGCGTGTAAGTGCGTGTAAGTGTCTGTAAGTGTGTGTAAGTGCATGTAAGTACGTGTAAGTGCATGTAAGTGTGTATCAGTATATGTAAGTGCGTGAAAGTGTATGTACGTGCGTGTAATTGTGTGTAAGTGTGTGTAAGTTCGTGTAAGTGCGCGTAAGTGCGTGTAAGTGTGTATAAGTGCATATAAGTGTGTATAAGTACGTATGAATACGTGTAAGTGCATGTAAGTATGTGTAAGTGCGTGTAAGTATGTGTAAGTGGATATAAGTGCATGTAAGTGAGTGTAAGTGCGTGTAAGTGCGTGTAAGTACGTGTACGTGTGTGTAAGTGCGTGTAAGTGTGTGTAATTGCATTTAAGTACATATGAGTGCGTGTAAGTGCATGTACGTGTGTGTAAGTACATGTAAGTGTGTGTAAGTACATGTAAGTATGTGTAAGTGGATATAAGTGCATGTAAGTGCGTGTAAGTGTGTATAAGTGCGTGTAAGTGCGTGTAAGTGCGTGTAAGTGTGTAGACGTGCATGTAAGTGCGTGTAAGTATGCATAACTGCATGTAAGTGCGTGTAAGTACGTGTAAGTACGTGTAAGTGCGTATAACTGCGTATAAGTGTGTGTAACTGTGTGTAAGTGTGTGTGTAAGTGCGTGTAAGTGTGTGTAATTATGTGTAAGTGCGTGTACATGCGTGTAAGTGCATGTAAGTGTTCGTAAATGTGTATAAGTATATGTAAGTGTGTGTAAGTGTATGTAAGTTTGTGTAAGTATGTGATAGAGCGTGAAAGTACAATTAATTACCTGTAAGTGTGTATAAGTGCGTGTAAGTGCGTATACGTGTGTGTAATTATGTGGAAGTATGTGTAAGTACGTGCAAGTGCGTGTAAGTACGTGTACTCGTATGTAAGTTCGTATAAGTGTGTGTAAGTGCGTGTAAGTGCGTGTAAGTGTTTGTAAGTATGTGTAAGTGCGTGTAAATGTGTGTAAGTGCGTGTAACTGCGTCTTAGTGTGTGTAAGAGAATTTAAGTACATGTAAGTGCGTATAAGTGTGTGTAAGTGTGTGTAAGTATGTGTAAGTATGTGTAAGTGCATGTTGGTACGTGTAAGTACGTCTAAGTGCGTGTAAGTACGTGTAAGTGCGTGTACGTGTGTGGAAGTATGTGTAAGTACGTGTAGGTACGTATAAGTTTGTGTAAGTGCGCGTAAGTGCGTATAAGTGTGTGTAAGTGTGTGTAAGTATGTGTAAGTATGTGTAGGTGCGTATAAGTGCATGTAAGTACGTGTAAGTGCGTATAAGTGTGTGTAAGTACGTGTAAGTGTATGTAAGTGCGTGTCAATGTGTGTAAGTACGTGTACGTGTGTGTAAGTACATGTGAGTATGTGTAACTGCGTGTAAGTGCGTGTAAGTGTGTGTAGGTACGTGTAAGTATGTGTAAGTGCGTGTAAGTATATAGAAGTGCGTATAAGTGCATGTAAGTGCATATAACTACGTGTAAGTGCGTGTAATTGCGTGTAAGTGTATGTAAGTGCGTGTAAGTACGTATAAGTGTATGTAAGTGCAAGTAAGTACGTGTAAGTGCGTTTAAATGTGGATAAGTGCATGTAAGTGCCTTTAAGTGCATGTAAGTGTGTGTAAGTGCATGTAATTCTGTGTAAGTTCATGTAAGGACATGTAAGTGCGTGTAAGTGTGTATACGTGCTTGTAAGTGCGTGTAAGTACGTGTAAGTAGGTATAAGTGTGTGTAACTGTGTATAAGTGTGTATAACTGCATGTAAGTTTGTGTAGATGCGTGTAAGTACGTATAAGTGCGTGTAAGTGAGTGTAAGTACGTGTAAGTGTGTGTAAGTACGTGTAAGTGCTTGTAAGTGCGTGTAAGTGCGTGTAAGTGCGTGTAAGTGCGTGTAAGTACGTGTAAGTGTGTGTAAGTGTGTGTAACTATGTATAAGTGTGTATAACTGCATGTAAGTTTGTGTAGATGCGTGTAAGTACGTATAAGTGCGTGTAAGTGAGTGTAAGTGCGTGTAAGTATGTGTAAGTACGTGTAAGTGCTTGTAAGTGCGTGTAAGTGCGTGTAAGTGCGTGTAAGTGCGTGTAAGTATGTGTAAGTGCTTGTAAGTGTGTGTAAGTGCCTATAAGTGCGTGTAAGTGTGTGTAAGTACGTGTAAGTGCATGTAAGTATGTGAAAGTATGTGTAAGTGCGTATACGTGCGTGTAAGTGCATGTAAGTGTGTGTATGTGTGTGTAAGTGCGAGTAGGTGCGTGTAAGTGTGTGTTAGTGCGTGTTAGTGTATATAACTATGTGTAAGTGCGTGTTAGTACGTGTAAGTGCGTGTAAGTACGTGTAAGTATATGTAACTGTGTGTAAGTACGTGTATGTACGTGTAAGTACGTGTAAGTGTGTATAAGTGTGTGTAAGTTTGTGTAAGTGTGTGTAAGTGTGTGAAAGTGCGTGTAAGTGTGTGTAAGTGCATATAAGTATGTATAAGTACGTGTATGTGCATGTAACCGCGTGTAAGTACGTGTAAGTATGTGTAAGTACGTGTAAGTGTGTGTAAATGTGTGTAAGTGCGTGTAAGTACGTGTAAGTACGTGTAAGTGTGTGTAAGTGTGTGTAAGTGCATATAAGTACGTGTAAGTGCATGTAAGTATGTGTAAGTGCATGTAAGTGCGTATAAGTGCATGTAACTACGTATAAGTGGGTATAAGTGCGTGTAAGTGCGTGTAAGTGCGAGTAAGTGCGTGTAAGTACGTGTAAGTGTGTGTAAGTGCGTGGAAGTGCATGTAAGTGCGTATAAGTGTGTGTAAGTGCGTATAAGTACGTGTAAGTGTATGTAAGTGTGCGTAAGTGCATGTAAGTGCATGTAAGTACGTGTAAGTATGTGTAAGTGGGTATATGTGCGTGTAAGTACGTGTATGTGCGTGTAAGTGTGTGGAAGTGCGTGTAAGTATGTGTAAGTGCGTGTAAGTGTGTGTAAGTGCGTATAAGTGTGTATAAGTGCATATAAGTGTGTGTAAGTGCGCATAACTGCGTGTCAGTACGTGTAAACACGTGTACGTGTGTGTAAGTGTGTGTAACTGTGTGTAAGTGCGTATAAGTGCATGTAAGTATGTGTGTATGTGCGTGTAAGAGTGTGTAAGTATGTGTAAGTGTGTGTAAGTGTGACTAAGTGCGTGTAAGAACGTGTTAGTGCGTATTTGTGCATATAAGTGCGTGTAAGTTTGTGTAAGTACGTATAAATACGTGTAAGTGTTATAGCTGTGTGTAAGTGCGTGTAAGTACGTAGAAGTGCCTGTAAGTGTGTGTAAGTGCGTGTGAGTGAGTGTAAGTACATGTATGTGCGTATAAGTGCGTGTAAGTGCATGTAATTGCGTGTAAGTGCGTGTAAGTGTGTGTAAGTATGTGTAAGTATGTATAAGTGTGTGTAAGTGCATGTAAGTGCGTGTAAGTGTGTGTAAGTGCATGTAAGTGCGTGTAAGTATGTATAAGTGGGTTTAAGTGTGTATAAGTGCCTATAAGTGCGTGTATGTGCATGTAAGTGTGTGTAAGTGCATGTAAGTGCGTGTAAGTGTGTGTAAGTAAGTCTAAGTATGTACACGTGTGTGTAAGTGTGTGAGAGTATGTGTAAGTGTGTGTAAGTGTGTGTAAGTCTGTGTAAGTGTGCACAAGTGCGTGTAAGTGTGTGTAAGTGTGAGTAAATACGTGTAAGTGCGTGTACGTACGTATAAGTGCGTGTAAGTGCATGTAAGTCCGTGTAAGTGCGTGTAAGTACGTGAAAGTGGGTATAAGTACGTGTAAGTACGTATAAGTGTGTATAAATGTATTTAAGTGTGTGTAAGTACGTGTAAGTGTGTGTAAGTGTGTGTAAGTGCATGTAAGTACGTGTAAGTACGCATAACGCTGTGTAAGTGCGTATAAGCGGATGTAAGTGCGTGTAAGTGCATGTAACTGCGTGTAAGTGTATGTAAGTACGTGTAAGTGCGTGTAAGTGCATGTAAGTGTATGTAAGTGCCTGTAAGTGCCTGTAAATGCGTGTAAGTGTTTGTAAGTGCATGTAAGTGTTTGTAAGTGTATGATAGTATGTGTGAGTGTGTGTAAGTGTGTCTAAGTTCGTGTAAGTGCGTGTAAGTATGTGTAAGTACAATTAACTGCATGTAAGTACATGTAAGGGTGTGTAAGTATGTGTAAGTGTGTATAAGTGTGTGTAAGTGTGTGCAAGTACGTGTAAGTGTGGATAAGTGCGTGTAAGCACGTGTAAGTGTGTGTAAGTACGTATAAGTGTGTGTAAGTGCATGTAAGTACGTGTAAGTGCGTACAAGTGTGTATAAGTGCGTGTAAGTGTGTGTAAGTCCGTGTACGTGCATATAAGTACGTGTAAGTGCGTGTAAGTGCGTGTAAGTGCGTGTTTGTGCGTGTAAGTGTATGTAAGTAGATGTAAGTGCATGTAAGTATGTGTTAGTGCGTGTAAGTGTGTGTAAGTGCGTGTAAGTATGTGTAAGTGTGTGTAAGTGCGTGTAAGTGTGTGTAAGTACGTATAAGTGTGTGTAAGTACGTGTAAGTTCGTGTAGGTACGTGTAAGTCGGTGTAAGTGTGTGTAAGTATGCGTAAGTACGCGTAAGTGCGTGTAAGTGTGTCTAAGTGTATGTAAGTGCGTGTAAATGCGTGTAAATGCGTGTAAGTGCGTGTAAGTGCGTGTAAGCAAGTGTAAGTGCATGTCACTGCGTGTAAGTACGTGTAAGTGCGTGTAAGTGCATGTATGTGCGTGTAAGTATGTCTAAGTGTATAAAGGTGCGGGTAAGTGCGTGTAAGTGCGTATTAGTGCGTGTAAGTGCCTGTAAGTTCTTGTAAGTGCGTGTAAGTGTGTGTAAGTGCGTGTAAGTATGTGTAAGTGCTTGTAAGTATGTGTAAGTGCCTGTAAGTGCGTGTAAGTGTGTGTAAGTGCGTGTAAGTACGTGTAAGTATGTGAAAGTACGTGTAAGTGCGTATAAGTTTGTATAAGTGCATGTAAGTGCGTGTAATTGTGTGTAAGTACGAATAAGTATGTGTAAGTCCGTGTTAACGCGTATCTGTATGTATAAGTATGTGTAAGTATGTGTAAGTGCGTGTAAGTGCGTGTAAGTACGTGTAAGTATATATCACTGTGTGTAAGTGCGTGTAAGTGTATGTAAGTACGTGTAAGTATGTGTAGGTGTGTGTAGGTGTGTGTAAGAATGTGTAAGTGCGTGTAAGTGCATGCAAGTGCGTATAAGTACGTATAAATGCGTGTAAGTGCATGTAATTGCGTGAAAGTATGTGTAAGCTTGTGTAAGTACGTGTAAGTGTGTGTAAATGTGTGTAAGTGTGTGTAAGTGCATGTAAGTACGTGTAAGTGTGTGTAAGTGTGTGTAAGTGCATATAAGTGCGTGTAAGTGCATGAAAGTATGTGTACGTGCATGTAAGTGCGTGTAAGTGCGTGTAAGTACGTGTAAGTGGATACAAGTGAATTTAAGTACGTATTAGTGCGTATAAGTGTGTGGAAGTGCGTGTATGTACGTGTAAGTGTATGTACGTGTGTGTAAATGCGTGTAAGTGTGTGTAAGTACATGTAAGTGTGTGTAAGTGCACATAACTGCGTGTAAGTGCGTATAAGTACGTGTAAGTGTGTGTAAGTGCGTGTAACTGTGTGGAAGTGCGTATAACTATGTGTAAGTGTGTGTGTAAGTGTGTGTAAGTGTGTGTAAGTGCGTGTAAGTGCGTGTAAGTGTTAGTCAATGCATGTAAGTATGTGTTAGTACGTATTTGTGTGTATACGTGCGTGTAAGTGTGTGTAAGTTTGTGTAAGCACGTATAAATACGTGTAAGTGTGTGTAACTATGTGTAAGTGCGTGTAAGTATGTATAAGTGCCTGTAAGTGTGTGTAAGTACCTGTAAGTGCGTGTAAGTGTGTGTAAGTACGTGTAAGTATGTGTAAGTGTGTGTAAGTGCATGTAAGTACGTGTAAGTGCATGTAAGTGCGTGTAAGTGCGTGTAAGTACGTGTAAGTGTGTGTAGGTGTGTGTAAGTGCCTATAGGTGCGTGTAAGTGCATGTTAGTGTGTGTAAATGCATGTAAGTGCATGTAAGTGTGTGTAAGTAAGTGTAAGTGTGTATACGTGCGTGTAAGTGTGTGTAAGTACGTGTAAGTGCGTGTAAGTGTGTGTAAGTGTGTGTAAGTGCATATAAGTGCGTGTAAGTGTGTGTTAGTGCGAGTAAGTACGTGTAAGTATGTGTACGTACGTATAAGTGCGTGTAAGTGCATGTAAGTGTGTGTAAGTACGTGTAAGTATGTGTAAGTGGATATAAGTACGTGTAAGTGCGTGTAAGTATGTATAAATGTAATTAAGTGTGTGTAAGTACATGTAAGTGCGTGTAAGTCTATGTAAGTGCATGAAAGTACGTGTAAATGCACGTAACTCTGTGTAAGTGCGTGTAATTGGCTATAATTGCGTCTAAGTGCGTGTAACTGCGTGTAAGTGCATGTAACTGCGTGCAAGTGTATATAAGTACGTGTACGTGCGTGTAAGTGCGTATAAGTGTGTGTAAGTGCATGTAAGTACGTGTAAATACGTAAAAGTGCGTGTAAGTGCATGTAAGTGTTTGTAAGTGTGTGTACGTACATGTAAGTGCGTGTTAGTACGTGTAAGTTTGTGTAAGTGCGTGTAAGCTTGTGTAAGTACAATTAACTGCATGTAAGTACATGTAAGGGTGTGTAAGTATGTGTAAGTGCGTATAAGTGTGTGTAAGTGTGTGTAAGTACGTGTAAGTGTGGGTAAGTGCGTGTAAGTACGTGTAAGTGCGTGTAAGTGCATGTAAGTGCGAGTAAGTGCGTATAAGTGCATATAAGTGCGTGTAAGTGTGTGTAAGTACGTGCACGTGCATATAAATATGTGTAAGTGCATGTTAGTGCGTGTAAGTGTGGGTTTGTGCGTGTAAGTGCGTGTAAGTAGATGCTAGTACATGTAAGTATGTGTTAGTGTGTGTAGGTGTGTATAAGTTTGTGTAAGTGTGTGTAAGTGTGTGTAAGTTCGTGTAAGTGTATGTAAGTGCGTATAAGTGTGTGTAAGTACGTGTAAGCTCGTGTAGGTACGTGTAAGTCCATGTAAGTGCGTGTATGTACGCGTAAGTGCGCGTAAGTGCGTGTAAGTGCGTCTAAGTGTATATAAGTGCGTGTAAATGCGTGTAAATGCGTGTAAGTGCGTGTAAGTGCGTGTAAGCAAGTGTAAGTGTGTGTAACTGTGTGTAAGTACGTGTAAGTGTGTAAAAGTGCGTGTAAGTGCATGTGAGTGCGTATTAGTGTGTGTAATTGCCTGTAAGTGCTTGTAAGTGCGTGTAAGTGCGTGTAAGTGCCTGTAAGTATGTGTAAGTGCTTGTAAGTACGTGTAAGTGCGTGTAAGTGTGTGTAAGTGCAAAAAAGTGCGTGTAAGTGCGTGTTAGTGTGTATAAGTGTGTATAAGTATGTGTAAGTGTGTATAACTGCGTGTAAGTGCGTGTAAGTACGTGTAAGTATATGTAACTGTGTGTAAGTGCGTGTAAGTGTGTGTAAGTACGTGTAAGTATGTGTAAGTATGTGTAAGTGTCTGTAAGAATGTGTACGTGCGTGTAAGTACGTGCAAGTGCGTACAAGTACGTATAAATATGTGTAAGTGTATGTAACTACGTGTAAGTACGTGTAGGCGTGTGTACGTACGTGTAAGTGTGTGTAAATGTGTGTAAGTATGTGTAAGTGCGTGTAAGTACGTGTAAGTGTGTGTAAGTGTGTGTAAGTGCATACAAGTGCGTGTAAGTGCATGTAAGTATGTGTACGTGCATGTAAGTACGTGTAAGTGCGTGTAAGTATGTGTAAAAGGGTATAAGTGCATGTAAGTGCGTGTAAGTGGGTATAAGTACATGTAAGCACATGTAAGTGCCTGTAAGTGTGTGGAAGTGCGTGTAAGTACGTGTAAGTGTGTGTAAGTGTGTGTAAATGTGTGTAAGTGTGTGTAAGTACTTGTAAGTGTGTGTAAGTGCGCATAACTGCGTGTAAGTGCGTGTGAGTACGTGTAAGTGTGTGTAAGTGCGTGTAAATGTGTGGAAGTGCGTATAACTGTGTGTAAGTGTGTATGTAAGTGCGTGTAAGTGTGTATAAGTGCGTGTAAGTGCGTGTAAGTGTGAGTAAGTGCGTGTAAGTATGTGTTAGTGTGTATCTGTGCGTATAAGTGCGTGTAAGTGCGTGTAAGTTCGTGTAAGTACGTATAAATACGTGTAAGTGTGTGTAACTGTGTGTAAGTTCGTGTAAGTACGTATAAGTGCCTGTAAGTGTGTGTAAGTGCGTGTAAGTGCGTGTAAGTGTGTGTACGTACGTGTAAGTATGTGTAAGTCCGTGTAAGTGCATGTAAGTGCTTGTACGTGCGTGTAAGTGTGTGTAAGTGCGTGTAAGTACGTGTAAGTATGTGTAAGTGTGTGTAAGTGCCTATAAGTGTGTGTAAGTGCATGTAAGTGTGTATAAATGCATGTAAGTGCGTGTAAGTGTGTGTAAGTAAGCGTAAGTGCGTATACGTGCGTGTAAGTGTGTGTAAGTACGTGTAAGTGCGTGTAAGTGTGTGTTAGTGCGAGTAAGTATGTGTAAGTGCATGTACGTATGTATGAGTGCGTGTAAGTGCATGTGAGTGCATGTAAGTGCGTGTAAGTACGTGTAAGTGGATATACGTACGTGTAAGTGCGTGGAAGTGTGTATAAATGTGTTTAAGTGTGTGTAAGTACGTGTAAGTGCGTGTAACTCTGTGTAAGTGCATGAAAGTACGTGTAAGTGGATATACGTACGTGTAAGTGCGTGGAAGTGTGTATAAATGTGTTTAAGTGTGTGTAAGTACGTGTAAGTGCGTGTAACTCTGTGTAAGTGCATGAAAGTACGTGTAAGTGCGCGTAGCTCCATGTAAGTGCGTGTAAGTGGATGTAATTGCGTGTAAGTGCGTGTAACTGCGTGTAAGTGCATGTAACTGCGTGTAAGTGTATGTAAGTACGTGTACGTGTGTGTAAGTGCGTGTAAGTACGTGTAAGTGCGCGTAGCTCCATGTAAGTGCGTGTAAGTGGATGTAATTGCGTGTAAGTGCGTGTAACTGCGTGTAAGTGCATGTAACTGCGTGTAAGTGTATGTAAGTACGTGTACGTGTGTGTAAGTGCGTGTAAATGTGTGTAAGTGTGTGTAAGTGCATGTAAATACGTGTAAGTGCGTGTAAGTGCATGTAAGTGTTTGTAAGTACGTATAAGTACGTGTAAGTGCGTGTAAGTGCGTGTACGCTTGTGTAAGTGCATGTAAGTGTGTGTAAGTACAATTAACTGCATGTAATTACGTGTAAGTGTGTGTAAGTATGTGTAAGGGCCTATAAGTGTGTGTAAGTGTGTGCAAGTACGTGTAAGTATGGGTAAGTTCGTGTAAGTATGTGTATGTGTGTGTAAGTACATGTAAGTGCGTGTAAGTGCGTAGAAGTACGTGTAAGTGCGTGTTAGTGTGTGTAAGTGCGTGTATGTGCGTATAAGTACGTGTAAGTGCATGTAAGTGCGTCTAAGTGCGTGTTCATACGTGTAAGTATGTGTAAGTAGATGTAAGTGCGTGTAAGTATGTGTAAGTGTGTGTAAGTGTGTGTAAGTACGTGTAAGTGCATGTAAGTGTGTGCAAGTACGTGTAAGTATGTGTATGTGCGTATAAGTGTGTATAAGTATGTGTAAGTTTGTATAGGTACGTGTAAGTCCGTGTAAGTGCGTGTAAGTACGCGTAAGTGCGTGTAAGTGCATGTAAGTGCATCTAAGTGTATGTAAGTGCGTGTAAATGCGTGTAAGTGCGTGTAAGTGCGTGTAAGCAAGTGTAAGTGCGTGTAACTGCGTGTAACTACGTTTAAGTACGTGTAAGTGCATGCATGTGCGTGTAAGTATGTGTAAGTGTACATAAGTGCGTGTAAGTGCGTGTAAGTGCGTGTAAGTCCATGTTAGTGCATGTAAGTACGCGTAAGTACATGTAAGTGTGTGTAAGTGCGTATAAGTGCGTGAGTGTGTGTACGTGCATGTAAGTGCGTGTAAGTGCACGTAAGTGTGTATAAGTAGGTCTAAATGCGTGTAAGTGCGTGTAAGTGTGTGTAACTGCGTGTAGGTGAATGTAAGTATGAGTAAGTGTGTGTATGTGTGCGTAAATGCGTATACGTGTGTGTAACTATGTGTAAGTGCGTGTAAGTGCGTATAAGTATGTGTAAGTGTGTGTAAGTGTGTGTAAGTGCTTGTAAGTGTGTGTAAGTACATGTAAGTACGTGTAAGTGCGTGTAACTGCGTGTAAGTACGTGTAAGTGTGTGTAACTGCGTGTTAGTGTGTGTAAGTACGTGTAAGTGTGTATAAGTATGTATAAGTGCATGTAAGTGCGTGTAAGTGCGTGTGAGTGCGTGTAAGTGCGTGTACGTGCATGTAATTGCGTGTAAGTGTTTGTAAGTGCGTGTAAGAACATGTAAGTGCGTATAAGTGTATGTAAGTACGTGTAAGTGCGTGTAAGTATATGTAAGTGTAATTAACTATGTGTAAGTGCGTGTAAGTACGTGTAAGTGCGTCTAAGTGTGTGCAAGTGTGTGTAAGTGCGTGTAAGTGCATGTAAGTACGTGTAAGTGTGTGTAAGTGTGTGTAAGTGCGCGTAAATGCGTGTAAGTACATGTAAGTACGTGTAAGCATGTGTAAGTACGTGTAACTGCGTGTGAGTGTATGTAAGTGCGTGTGGGATTGCGTGGCATGGCGTGGCATGGCATGGCATGGCGTGGTGTGGTATGGAGTGGCACGGCGTGGTGCGGATGGCATGGCGTGGTGTGGCATGGCATGGGATCACATATCGTGGTGTGCCATAGTGCAGCACGGTGTGGCGGGGCTCGGTACAGTGGGGCGTGGGGCATAATGCTGCACCATGCACCATTGGTGCATGGCGTGTTGTATGGCGGCTTACGTCATGTGGCGTGCAGCGTGCGGCTCAGGGCGCGGTGAGGAGTGCCTTGTTGTGTCGTGTTGCATTGCATTGCGTGGTGTGGCGCCATGTGGCACTGTGTGGCATCGTGTGGCATCATGTGGCATCGTGTGGCATCGTGTGGCATCGTGTGGCATTTTGTGGCATCGTGTGGCATCGTGTGGCACCTTGTGGCATCGTGTGGCATCGTGTGGCATGGTGT
>SZWC01000005.1:450480-466503 GCA_023375785.1 Penium margaritaceum | reverse complement strand
GATTGAACTCATGAACTCTCATTCAACACAAGTTTCTTGGCACCACTTTTGCCACTTCACGGTGACCATTCAGAGCAAAATAGCAAACACACATGGTCAAAGATGTATTCAAATTCTTTCACCACTTCTCCCACTTAAGGAGAAATTGGGCCTCGTGAATCCTCCTCAAATAGGTAGACAATTGAGTGTGACCAAAAGGTGCACACTACCTGGAGTAGAAGACGAACACATTCCAGCTTGTCGTCTCTTAGATCTTGTAAACGCTGGAAGTGATTTATGCAAACCTTACAATTCCTGACCAGTCTTGAGTTTCATGATGATATTGTACTCATTCCTTCAATTCCAAAATGATTTGGTTAGTGATTTTCTTAAGAAGGAAGTTTTACCTCAAAGTGTGCTTGTATAGCTGCATTGACTATAAATGATGCATCCTCTATCGATGTTTCCATATCTGGTAAAGGCTGCATTTTTTTGGTTTTCTCATGTCACCTTTTCTTCAAATATGATATTCCTCTGACCCACGGCACCCCATGCCTAGTCCATCATACTCTCTTTGGCAAAATCAGCTAGATTCAAGTGGCGGTGAAATGGCTGATATATCCGCGCAAGCGTCAACAAAAGCCTGAGATATCCGTAACTTAAAACATAAACCACGCCATATCCAGTAAGCGAACAAAAAACTACGCCATATCCATTTCTATGGCCATGCCCGATCGGCGACTGAAGTCGCTGATCGAGCGAAGCGAGGGGGGGTGATGTGTCAACCCCGTCGCTTTGCTCCCCCCTCCCCCCACCCCTCGCGCAAGATTTGCGATAGAGCGATTTGCCTTTTTTCTTTTTTTTTTTCTACTCGCAAACCCCCATTNCCCCCCCCCCCCCCCCCCCCCCCCCCCCGCACAAGAATCACGATCGAGTGATTTGCCTTTTCTTCTTTTTTTTTTTCTACTCGCAAATCCCCATTCCCAGATTTAGGGTTTTCTATGTTTGCGCGGGCAGAGCCCGCGTGAACATAAAACCATACAAGTTCCGAAATTGGATATTACGTGGTTAATGTGCGAAACGTGGATATGGCGGTAGAAATCGAGAATTCTGTGGGTACATGGTCACTCCCCCGTTCAAGTGGACTATGAGCTTGGTTTTCTACGTGGACAGCCTTCCCACCTGAGTCGGTCATAAAAAGAAATTCGGAAGATCGTGTTTCAATTCACCGGACGCTAACGACGACATTTTTCCTCGGCAGCTTTCCTCGCTTGCAGTGTTTCATCCGGTCTCTTTCCTGGAATGTTCTTTCGGGACACCCATGTCGTTCCCACCAACCAGCCATTCCACTGCGCTTGTCGTGTGCCTAACCCTACACCTTCTTCCTCACTCCTGACGCAAGCAGCGACGGTTTGCCCAGCACAACTCCAACTGCGCCACATCAGCCATGACCTTCCGCGAGGACGGGTTACGGCGGTATGATCTGTTGGCAGCAGGCGCAGTGTTCGGCGTGGCGTGGTGGGTGTGGGTGGATGCGTGCGTGTCATCGTTGCACGCCATCAAGTTCCTGCACTATGTGCCAGGTCAGCGGTTCAAGCCTGAATCTCCTACATATCGCTCAAGGAGGAAAACGGACCTCGCACTCCCACACGTCGACCTGTCTTTTTTCTCGCTCGTCCTCTCCACGCTCACTTGCACGGTTGTTGGTTATCCTGCGTTTGACTTTCTCTACTTGCCTGCTTCGTCCGTCTTGCTTCATACCGTTCACAACAAGGAAGCAGGATTAAGCCGTTCATACTGAGGAAGGGGCGAGGTAGTTTGCAGGGTTGTAGGTAACTCTCGTTACCTCCCTGTTCTGCAAGCTCTCCTCAGTGCGTGCGTGTATGTGCATGTAAGTGCGTGCAATCGCGTGTAAGTGCGTGTATGTGCGTGTAAGTGCGTGTAAGTGCGAGTAAGTGCAAGTAAGTGCGTGTAAGTGCGTGTAAGTGCGTGTAAGTGCGAGTAAGTACGAGTAAGTGCGTGTAAGTGCGTGTAAGTGCGTGTAAGTGCATGTAAGTGCATTCAAGTGCGTGCAAGTGTGTGCAAGTGCGTGTAAGTGCATGTTAGTGCGTGTGTGTGCGAGTGTAAGTGCGTGAAAATTTGTGTAAGTCGTGTAAGTGAGTGTGATTGCGTGTGAGCGCATGTGAGTGCATGTGAGTGCGTGTGAGTGTGTGTAAGTGCGTGTAAGTGTGTGTAAGTACGTTTAAGTGCGTTCAAGTGCGTGCAAGTGCGTGTAAGTGTATGTAAGTGCGTGTAAG
This sequence comes from Penium margaritaceum, assembly GCA_023375785.1. Lineage (NCBI taxonomy): Eukaryota > Viridiplantae > Streptophyta > Zygnematophyceae > Desmidiales > Peniaceae > Penium > Penium margaritaceum. Next base: position 464,227 of record SZWC01000005.1, on the reverse strand, counting down.
TGCGTGCAAATGTGTGTAAGTGTGTATAAGTGCGTGTGTGTACGTGTGTAAGTATGTGTTTGTACGTGTATGTGCATTATGTGTGTGTAAGTATGTGTAAGTGCATGTAAGTGCGTGTAAGTGGGTGTAAACACTTGTGAGTGCGTGTGAGTTCTTGTGAGTATGTGTGAGTGCGTGTGAGTGCGTGTGAGTGTGTGTGAGTGTGTGTGAGTGCGTGTGAGTACGTGTGAGTGTGTGTGAGTGCTTGTACATACGTGTAAGTGCGTACAAGTGTGTGTAAGTGCGTATACATGCGTGTAAGTGTTTTTAAGTGTGTGTAAGTGCGTGTAAGGGCGTGTAAGTGCGTATAAATGCGTGTAAGTACGTGTAAGTGCACGTGAGTACGTTCAAGTGTGTGCAAGTGCATGCAAGTGCATGCAAGTGCGTATAAGTGCGTGTGTAAGTGCGTGTATGTGCATGTAGGTGCGTGTAAGTGCGTGTAATTGCATGTAATTGCGTGTAAGTACGTGGAAGTGCGTGTAAGTGCGTGGAAGTGCGTGTAAGTGCATGTAAGTGGATGTAAGTGCATGTAAGTACGTGTAAGTGCGTGTATGTGCATGTATGTACGTGTCAGTACGTATAAGTGGGTGTAAGTGCGTGTAAGTGCCTGTATGTGCGTGTATGTGTGTGTCAGTGTGTGTAAGTTGGTGCAAGTGCGTGTAAGTGCGTGTAAGTGCATGTCAGTGTGTGTCAGTACGTGTCAGTGCATGTCAGTATGTGTAAGTGCGTGTAAGTGCGTGTAAGTGCGTGTAAGTATGTGCAAGTGCATGTAAGTGTGTGTAAGTACGGTTCAGTGCGTGTAAGTGCGTGTAAGTGCGTGCAAGAGCGTGCAAGTGCATGCAAGTGCATGCAAGTGCGTGTAAGTGCGTGTAGGTATCTGTGTAAGTGCGTGTGTAAGTACGGGTAAGTGCGTATAAGTGCATATAAGTGCATGTAAGTGCGTGTAAGTGCATGTAAGTGCGTGTAAGTGCGTATAAGTGCGTTAGAGTGCGTGTAAGTGCGTGTATGTATGTGTTTGTGTGTGGTAGTGTGTGTAATTGCGTGTCAGTGCGTATAAGTACGTGTAAGTGCCTGTAAGTACATATAAGTATGTGTCAGTGCGTGTAAGTGCAGATACGTGCGTGTGAGTGCGTGTGAGTGCGTGTAAGTGCGTGTAAGTGCGTGTAAGTGCATGTAAGTGCGTGCAAGTGTGTTCAAGTGCGTGTGTGTACTTGTGTGTGCGTGTTTAAGTACGTGTATGTACGTGTATGTACGTATATGTGTGTATAAGTACATGTAAGTGCATATAAGTACGTAAAGTGTGTGTAAGTGCATGTAAGATTGTATAAGTGCGTGTAAGTGCGTGTAAATGCATGTAAGTGTGTGTAATTGCGTGTAAGGGTGTGTAAGTGCGTGTAAGTGTGTGTAAGTGCGTGTAAGTATGCGTAAGTGTGAGTAAGTACGTGTAAGTGTGGGTAAGCACATGTAAGTGCGTGTAAGTGTGTGTAAGTGCGTATAAGTACGTGAAGTGTGTGTAAGTACGTGTAAGTGCATGTAAGTGTGTGTAAGTGCATGTAAGTACAGGTAAGTGCGGGTAGGTGTGTGTAAGCGCGTGTAAGTGAGTATAAGTGCGTGTAAGTACGTGTAAGTGTGTGTAAGTGTGTGTAAGTGCGTGTAAGTACGTGTAAGTGTGGGTAAGTGCGCATAAGTGTGCATACGTATGTGTAAGTATGTGTAAGTACGTGTAAGTGTGTGATAGTGCGTGTAAGGGCGTATAAGTGTGTTTATTAGTACATGTAAGTGTGTGTAAGTGCGTGTAAGTGCGTGTAAGTGCGGGTAAGTGTGTGTAAGTGCATGTAAGTGCGTGTACGTGCGGGTAAGTGTGTGTAAGTATGTGTAAGTATGGTTGAGTGCATGTGAGTGCGTGTGAGTGCGTGTGAGTATATGTAAGTGTATGTAAGTGCGTGTAAGTGTGTGTAAGTGCGTGTAAGTGCATGTATGTGCGTGTAAGTACGTCTAAGTACGTGTAAGTACATGTAAGTGCGTGTAAGTATGTTTAAGTGCGTATTAGTATGCATTAGTACGTGTAAGTACGTGTAATTGCGTGTAAGTACGTGTAAGTGTGTGTTAGTATATGTAAGAGCGTGTAAGTGCATTTAAGTGCGTATAAGTGTATGTAAGTGTGTGTAACTGCGTGTAAGTATACGTTAGTGCGTGTAAGTGCGTGCAAGTGCGTGCAAGTGCGTGCATGTGCGTACAAGTGCGTGAAAGTGCATGTAAGTGCGTGTAAGTGCTTGTGTATGTGCGTGTATGTACGTGTATGTGCCTGTATGTATGTACAAGTGCGTTTAAGTACGTGTAAGTGCATGTAAGTACGTGTAAGTATGTATAGGTGCGTGTAAGTGGGTGTAAGTGCGTGTAAGTGTGTGTAAGTGTGTGTAAGTGCGTGCAAGTGCGTGCAAGTGCGTGCAAGTGCGTGCAAGTGCGTGCAAGTGCGTGCAAGTGCATGTGTGTGCATGTGTAAGTGCATGTGTAAGTATGTGTATGTACGTGTGTGTGTGTGTGTGTATGTGTGTGTACGTGCGTATAAGTACGTGTACGTGCGTGTGAGAGCGTGTAAGTGCATGTAAATGCCTGTAAGAATGTGTAAGTGCCGGTAAGTGCGTGTAAGTGTGTGTAAGTGCGTGTAAGTGCGTGTAAGTGTGTGTAAGTACCTATAAGTGTGTGAAAGTGTGCGTAAGTGCATGTAAGTACTTCTCTAAGTACGTGTATGTGTGGGTATGTGCGTGTATGTGTGTGTAAGTGCGTATAAGTGCGTGTAAGTGCGTGTAAGTGCGTGTAAGTGCATGTGAGTGCGTGTGAGTGCGTGTGAGTGCGTATGAGTGCGTATGAGTGTGTGTGAGTACGTGTGAGTGCGTGTGAGTGCATGTGAGTATGTGTGAGTGCGTGTGAGTGTGTGTGAGTACGTGTGAGTGCATGTGAGTGCGTCTGAGTACGTGTAAGTACATGTAAGTGCATGTAAGTGTGTGTAAGTGCGTGTAAGTGCGTGTAAGTGCATGTAAGTGCATGTAAGTGCATGTAAGTGTGTGTAAGTGTGTGTAAGTGCATGTAAGTGCATGTAAGTACGTGTAAGTGTGTGTAAGTATGTGTATGTACGTGTATGTGTGTGTATGTGTGTATAAGTGTGTGTTAGTGTATGTAAGTGCGTGTAAGTACGTATAAGTGTATGTAAGTGTGTGTAAGTACGTGTATGTGCGTGTAAGTGCGTGTAAGTGCCTGTAAGTATGTGTAAGTGTGTCTAAGTGCGTGTAAGTACGTGTATGTACGTGTATGTGCGTGTATGTATGTGTAAGTGTGTGTAGGTGTATGTAAGTGCGTATAAGTACGTGTAATTACGTGTAAGTGCATATACGTGTGTGTAAATGCGTGTAAGTGCATGTAAGTGCGTGTAAGTGCGTGTAAGTGTGTGTGAGAGCATGTAAGTGTGTGTAAGTGGGTGTAAGTACGTATAAGTGCGTATAAGTGTGTGTAAGTGCGTGTAAGTGCGTGTAAGTTTGTGGAAGTGCGTGTGAGTGCATGTGAGTGCATGTTAATGTGTATGAGTGCGTGTGAGTATATGTACATACGTGTAAGTGCGTGTGAGTGCGTGTCATTGCCTGTCAGTGCGTGTCAGTGCGTGTAAGTGGGTGTCAGTGCGTGTAAGTGCATGTAAGTGTGTGTAAGTACATGTTAGTGCGTGTAAGTGCGTGTAAGTGCGTATAAGTGCGTGTAAGTGCGTGCAAGTGCATGCAAGTGCGTGCAAGTGTGTGCAAGTGCGTGCAAGTGTATGTACATGCATGTAAGTACCTGTAAGTACGTGTGTAAGTGCGGGAAAGTGCGTGTACGTGCGTGTAATTACGTATAAGTGCGTGTAAGTGCGTCTAAGTTTGTGTAAGTGCGGGTAAGTGCGGGTAAGTACATGTAAGTGTGTGTAAGTACGTGTAAGTGCATGTAAGTGAGTGTAAGTATGTGTAAGTGTGTGTAAGTGTGTGTAAGTGCGTGTAAGTGCTTGTAAGTGTGTGTAAGTACATGTAAGTGTGTGTAAGTACATGTAAGTATGTGTTAGTACATGTAAGTACATGTTAGTGCATGTAAGTGCGTGTGAGAGTATGTTAGTGCATGTAAGTGCGTGTGAGAGTATGTAAGTGCATATATGTAAGTTTGTGGAAGTGTGTCTGAGTGCATGTGAGTGCGTGTGAGTATGTATGAGTGCGTGTGAGTGCATGTAGTGCGTGTAAGTGCGTGTAAGTGCGTGTAAGTGCGTGTAAGTGTGTATAAGAACTTGTAAGTGCGTACAAGTCCGTGTCACTGCGTGTAAGTGCATGTAAGTGCATGTAAGTGCGTATTAGTACGTGTAAGTGTGTGTTAGTGCGAGTACGTACGTGTAAGTGTGTGTACATGCGTGTAAGTGCGTGTAAGTATGTGTAAGTGCGTGTACGTGTGTGTAAGTGCGTGTAAGTACGTGTAAGTACGTGTAAGTGCGTGTAAGTACGTGTAAGTGTGTACACGTGTGTGTAAGTATGTGTAAGTGCGTGTAGGTACGTGTAAGTATGTATATGTACGTGTTAGTACGTGTAAGTGCGTGTAAGTCCGTATAAGTATGTGTAAGTACGTGTAAGTGTGTGTACGTGTGTGTAACAGCGTGTAAGTGTATATAAGTGCGTGTAAGTGTGTGTAAGTGCGTATAAGTGCGTGTAAGTACGTGTAAGTGCGTGTAAGTACGTGTAAGTGCGTATAAGTGTGTGTAAGTATGTGTAAGTGCGTGTAGGTACGTGTAAGTCCGTGTAAGTGTGCGTAAGTGCGTGTAAGTGCATGTAAGTGTGTGTTAGTGTGTGTAAGTGTGTGTAAGTACATGTAAGTGCGTGTAAGTGCGTGTAAGTGCATGTAAGTGCGTGTAAATGTATCAAAGTGCGTATAAATGCATGTAAGTGCGTGTAAGTGCATGTAAGTGTGTGTAAGCACGTGTAAGTGCGTGTGACTGCGTGTAAGTGCGTGTATGTACGTGTAAGTGCATGTAAGTGCGTGTAACTATGTGAAAGTGCATGTAAGTGCATTTAAGTGAGTGTAAGTGCGTGTAAGTGCGTGTAAGTACGTGTAAGTGCTTGTAAGTGCGTGTAAGTGTGTATAAGTGCGTGCGAGTGCATGTAACTCCGTGTAAGTGCGTATAACTGTGTCTATGTGTGTGTAAGTGGTGTAATTGCGTGTAAGTGCATGTAAGTGTGTGTAAGTGCGTGTAAGTGCATCTAAGTGCATGTAAGTGTTTGTAAGTGTGTGTAAGTACATGTAAGTATGTGTGAGTGCGTGTAAGTTTGTGTATGTGCGTGTAAGTGTATGTAAGTGCAATGAACTGCGTGTAAGTGTGTGTAAGTGCATGTAAGTGCGTATAAGTGCGTGTAAGTGCGTGTAAGTGCGTGCAAGTACGTGTAAGTTTGTGTTAGTGCGTGTAAGCGCGTGCAAGTGCGTGTAAGTGCATATAGGTACGTGTATGTGTGTGTGTAAGTGCGTGTAAACATGTGTAAGTGCGTGTAAGTGCGTGTAAGTACGTGTAAGTATGTGTAAGTGCGTGTAAGTATGTATAAGTATGTGTGAGGGTGAGCGAGTGTGTGTGAATACGTATGAGTACGTGTGAGTGTGTGTGAGTACGTATGAGTGCATGTGAGTGCGTGTGAGTGCGTGTGAGTGTGTGTAAGTGCGTGTAAGTGTGTGTAAGTATGTGTAAGTGCATGTAAGTGCGTTCAAGTGCGTGCAAGTACGTGTAAGTACGTGTAATTGCGTATAAGTGCATGTAAGTGCGTGGAAGTGCGTGTAAGTGGGTGTAAGTACGTGTAAGTGCATGTAAGTGCATGTAAGTGCATGTAACTGCGTATAAGTATGTATAAGTGTGTGTAAGTGCGTGTAAGTGTGTATAAGTGTGTGTAAGTGCGTGTAAGTGCGTGTAAGTGTGTGTAAGTATGGGTAAGTATGTGTAAGTGCGTGTAAGTACATATTCATGCGTATAAGTGTGTGTAAGTGTGTGTAAGTGCGTATAAGTGCGTTTAAGTACGTGTAAGTATGTGTAACAGCGTGTAAGTTCGTCTAAGTACGTGTAAGTGTGTATAAGTGCGTATAAGTGTGTATAAGTGCGTGTAAGTGCGTGTAAGTGCGTGTAAGTGCGTGTAAGTGCATATAAGTGCGTGTAAGTGCGTGTAAGTGCGTGTAAGTGTGTGTAACTACGTGTAACTGCACGTACATGCATGTAAGTACGTGTAAGTACGTATAAGTGCGTGTACGTGCATGTAACTACGTAGAAGTGTGTGTAAGTATGTGTAAGTATGTGTAAGTGTGTGTAAGTGCATGTAAGTGTGTGTAAGTACGTGTAAGTGCGTGCAAATATGTGTAAGTACATATAAGTATGTGTAAGTGCGTGTAAGCGCCTGTAAGTGCGTGAGTGTGCTTGTAAGTGCGTATAAGTACGTGTAAGTGCATGTAAGTGCGTTTACTTGCGTGTAAGTATGTGTAAGTGTGTGTAAGTGCGTGTAAGTGCGTGTTAGTACATATAAGTACATGTAAGTACGTGTAATGGCGTGTATGTATGTGTAAGTGCGTACAAGTGCGTGCACGTGTGTGTAAGTACGTGTCCGTATGTATAAGTGCGTGTAAGTGCGCATAAGGGGGTGGAGCACTGTGTAAGTAGGTATAAGTGCGTGTAAGTGTGTGTAAGTATGTGTAAGTGCGTGTAAGTGTGTGCATGTGCGTATAAGTGCGTGGAACACTGTATAAGTAGGTGTAAGTGCGTGTAAGTGCATGTAAGTATGTGTAAGTGCGTGTGAGTATACGTAAGTGCGTGTATGTGCGTGTAACTACGTGTCAGTGCATGTAATTGCGTGCAAGTGCATGTGAATGCGTATAAGTTTGTGTAAGTACGAATACGTGCGTGTAAGTGTGTGTAATTGCGTGTAAGTGTGTATAAGTACGTGTAAGTGCGCGTAAGTATGTATAACTGCATGTAACTGCCTGTAAGTGCGTGTAAGAACGTGTAAGTGGGTGTAAGTGCGTGTAAGTGGGTGTAAGTGCGTGTAAGTGCGTGTAAGTGCATGTAAGTACGTATAAGTGCGTGTAAGTGCATGTAAGTGCATATAAGTGAATACAAGTGTGTGTAAGTATGTGTAAGTGTGTGTAAGTGCGTGTAAGTGTGTATAAGTGCGTGAAAGTGCGTGTAAGTACGTGCAAGTGTGTGTAAGCATGAGTAAGTGTGTGTAAGTACTGGTAAGTGCGTATTCATGCGTTTAAGTGTGTGTAAGTACGTGTAAGTGCGTGTAAGTGCATATAAGTACGTGTAAGTGTGTATAACTATGTGTAAGTGCGTGTAAGTACGTGTAAGTATATATATGTATGTGTAAGTATGTATAAGCGTGTGTAAGTGCGTGTAAGTGCATGTAAGTACGTGTAAGTGCATATAAGTGCATGTAAGTGCGTGTAAGTGCATGTAAGTATGTGTAACTACGTGTAATTGCGTGTACGTGTATGTAAGTGCATGTAAGTACGTATAAGTGCGTGTAAGTGCATGTAACTGCGTGTAAGTGTGTGTAAGTATGCGTAAATAGGTATAAGTGTGTGTCAGTGTATGTAAGTGCGTGTAAGTACGTGTAAGTGTATGAGTGTGCATGTAAGTGCGTGTAAGTGTGTATAAGTATGTGTAAGTGCATGTAAGTGCATGTTATTGCGTGTAAGTGTATGTAAGTGTGTGTAATTTCGTGTAAGTGTGTGTTAGTATGTATAAGTACGTATAAGTGCGTATTAGTGCATGTAAGTGTGTGTAAGTACGTGTAAGTGCATGTAAGTGCGTGTAAGTGCGTGTAAGTGCGTGTAAGTGTGTGTAAGTACACGTAAGTGCGTGTAAGTACGTGTAACTGTTTGTAAGTGCGTGTAAGTACATGTAAGTGCCTGTAAGTGTGTATAAGTACATGTAAGTGTGTATACTTGCGTGCAAGTGCGTGTAAGTGCGGATAAGTGTGTGTAAGTGCGTGTAAGTATGTGTAAGTGTGTGTAAGTGCGTGTAAGTATGTGTAAGTGCGTGTAAATACATGTAAGTACATGTAAGTACGTGTAAGCACGTATAAGTGCGTGTAAGTACATATAAGTGTGTGTAAGCGCGTGTAAGTGTGTGTAAGTGCGTGTAAGTTCATATAAGTGCGTGTAAGTGTATGTAAGTGTGTGTAAGTACATGTAAGTTCGTGTAAGTGCGTGTAAGTGCATATAAGTGTGTGTAAGTGCGTGTAAGTGCGTGTAAGTACGTGTAAGTGCGTATAAGTGCGTGTAAGTGCCTGTAAGTGCGTGTAAGTGCGTGCAAGTGTATGTAAGTGCGTGTAAGTGCGTGTAAGTGTGTGTAACTGTGTGTAAGTGTGTACAACTACATGTACGTGTGTGTATGTGTGTGTAAGTGCGTATAAGTGCGTGTAAGTGCGTGTAAGTAGGTGTAAGTATGTGTAAGTGCGTGTAAGTGTGTGTAAGTATGTGTAAGTGTTTGTAAATGTGTGCAAGTATATGTAAGTGCGTGTAACTACGTGTAAGTTCGTGTAAGTGCGTGTAAGTGCGTGTAAGTGAAATTAACTGCGTGTAAGTGCGTGTAAGTGTGTGTTAGTATGTGTAAGTGCGTGTAAGTGTGTGTAAGTGTATGCAAGTACGTGTAAGTGCGTGTAAGTGCATGTAAGTGCGTGTAAGTGCATGTAAGTATGTGTAAGCGTGTATAAGTGCGTGTAAGTATGTGTAAGTGTGTGTAAGTACGTGTAAGTGCGTGTAAGTGTGTGTAAGTGTGTGAAAGTGCGTGTAAGTACGTGTAAGTACATGTCAGTGCGTGTAAGTACGTGTAAGTGGGTAAGTGTGTGTAAGTGCGTGTAACTACGTGTAACTACATATAGCTGCGTGTAACTGCCTATAAGTGTGTGTAAGTGTGTGTAAGTGCATGTAAGTATGTGTAAGTGCGTATAAGTACGTGTAAGTGCATGTAAGTGTGTGTAAGTACGTGTAAGTGCGTGTAAGTGTGTGTAAGTGTGTATGAGTACATGTAAGTGTGTATAAGTGCGTGTAAGTGCGTATACGTATGTGTAAGTGTGTGCAAGTGCGTATAAGTGTGAGTAAGTATGTGTAAGTACGTGTAAGTGCGTATTCGTGCATATAATTGCGTGTAAGTACGTGTAAGTATGTGTAAGTGCGTGTAAGTATGTATAAGTGTTTGTAACTGCGTATAAGCGTGTGTAAGTACGTGTAAGTGCATGTAAGTATGTGTAAGTGCATGTAAGTGCGTGTAAGTGCATGTAAGTGCGTGTAAGTGCGTATAAGTACATGTAAGTGCGTGTAAGTGCGTTTAAGTGCGTGTAACTGCGTGTAACTGCATGTAACTGCATGTAGGTATGTGTAACTGTGTGTAAGGGCGCATAACTACGTGTAAGTACATGTAAGTGAGTGTAAGTACGTGTAAGTGTGTGTAACTGCGTGTAAGTATGTGTAAGTGTGTATAAGCGCGTGTAAGTGTGTATAAGTAGGTGTAAGTGCGTGTAAGTGTGTCTAAGTGCATGTAAGTGCGTACATGTGCGTGTAAGTGTGTGTAAGTGCGTGTAAGTGTGTGCAACTATGTGTAACTGCATGAACGTGCATGTAAGTGCGTGAAAGTACGTATAAGTGTGTGTACGTGCATGTAACTGCGTGTAAGTGTGTGTAAGTATGTGTACATACGTGTAAGTGTGTGTAAGTGTATGTTAGTACGTGTAAGTGCGTGTAAGTACGTGTAAGTGCGTGAGTGAGCGTGTAAGTGCGTATAAGTACGTGTAAGTGCATGTAAGTGTGTGTAATTGCGTGTAAGTGTGTGTAAATGTGTGTAAGTGCGTGTAAGTGCGTGTTAGTACGTATAAGTACATATAAGTACGTATTAGTGCGTGGAAGTGTGTGTAAGTGCGTGTAAGTGCATGTAAGTGCGTGTAATGGCGTGTATGTATGTATAAGTGCGTACAAGTGCGTGCACGTGTGTGTAAGTACGTGTCAGTACGTATAAGTGCGTGTAAGTGCGTATAAGTGCGTGGAACACTGTGTAAGTTGGTCTAAGTGCGTATCAGTGTGTGTAAGTGTGTATAAGAGCGTGGAACAGTGTATAAGTAGGTGTAAGTGCCTGTAAGTGCATATAAGTGTGTGTAAGTGCGTGTAAGTACACGTAAGTGCATGTATGTGTGTGTAACTGCGTGTAAGTGCGTGTTATTGTGTGTAAGTGCATGTGAATGTGTGTAAGTTTGTGTAAGTATATACACGTGCGTGTAAGTGTGTGTACTTACGTGTAAGTGTATATAAGTACGTGTAAGTGCGTGTAAGTACGTATAACTACGTGTACCTGCGTGTAAGTGCGTGTAAGTGCGTATAAGTGGGTGTAAGTGTGTGTAAGTGGGTGTAAGTGCGTGTAAGTGCGTGTAAGTGCATGCAAGTACGTATAAGTGCGTGTAAGTACATGTAAGTGCATGTAAGTGCATGTAACTGGGTGTAAGTATGTGTAAGTGTGTGTAAGTGCGTGTGAGTGTGTATAAGTGCATGTAAGTGCAGGTAAGTACGTGCAAGGGTGTGTAAGCATGAATAAGTGTGTGTAAGTACTGCTAAGTACGTATTCAAGTGTGTGTAAGTACCTGCAAGTGTGTGTAAGTGTGTATAAGTATGTGTAAGTGTGTGTAACTACGTGTAAGTGCGTGTAAGTACGCGTAAGTGTGTATAAGTGCGTGTAAGTATGTATAAGTGCGTATAAGTGCGTGTAAGTGCGTCTAAGTACGTGTAAGTGCGTATAAGTGCATGTAAGTGTGTGTAAGTGCGTGTAAGTGTGTGTAAGTGCATGTAACTGCGTGTACATGCATGTAAGTGCATGTAATTGCGTGTAAGTGTATGTAAGCATGTCTAAGTATGTATAAGTGTGTGTAAGTGTATGTAAGTACATGTAAGTGCGTGTAAGTACGTGTAAATACGTATAAGTACGTATACGTACGTGTAAGTACGTGTAAGTGCATGTAAGTGCGTAAGTGTACGTGTAAATGCGTATAAGAACGTGTAAGTGCATGTAAGTGTGTTTTATTATGTGTAAGTGTGTGTAAGTGTGTGTAAGTGCGTGTAAGTGTGTGTTAGTACGTACAAGTACGTACAAGTGCGTATTAGTGCATATAAGTGTGTGTAAGTGCATGTAAGTGCGTGTAAGTGCGTGGAAGTGCGTATAAGTGTGTGTAAGTGCACGTAAGTGAGTGTAAGTATGTGTAGCTGGGTGTAAGTACGTGTAAGTATGTGTAAGTGCGTGTAAATGCGTATACGTACGTGTAAGTGTGTATAACAGCGTGTAAGTGCGTGTAAGTGCGGATAAGTGCATCTAAGTGCGTGTAAGTACGTCTAAGTGTGTGTAAGTACGTGTAAGTGTGTGTAAGTGTGTGTAAATGCATGTAAGTGCATATAAGTACGTATAAGCACATATAAGTGTGTGTAAGTGCGTATAAGTGTATATAAGTATGTGTAAGTGTGTGTAAGTGCGTGTAAGTTTGTATAAGTGCATGAAAGTGTATGTAAGTATGTGTAAGTGCATGTAAGTTTGTGTAAGTGCGTGTAAGTGCATGTAAGTGCGAGTAAGTGTGTGTAAGTGCGTGTAAGTACCTGGAAGTACGTATAAGTGCGTGTAAGTGCCTGTAAGTGTGTGTAAGTGTGTGTAAGTGCGTGTAGGTGTATGTAAGTACGTGTAAGTGCGTGTAAGTGTGTATAAGTGCGTGTAAGTGTGTGTAAGTGCGTGTAAGTGTTTGTAAGTGCGTCCAAGTATATGTAAGTGCGTGTAAGTGCGTGTAAGTGAAACTAACTGCGTGTAACTACGTGTAAGTGCATGTAAGTGCGTGTAAGTGCGTGTAAGTGCGTGTAAGTGCATGCAAGTATGTGTAAGTGCGTGTAAGTGCATGTGAGTGTGTGTAAGTGCGTGTAAGTGCGTGTAAGTGTGTATAAGTGCGTGTAAGTGTGTGTTAGTGCGTGTAAGTGCATGTAAGTACGTGTAAGTGTGTGTAAGTGTGTGTAAGTACGTGTAAGTACGTGTAAGTCCGTGTAAGTACGTGTAAGTGGGTAAGTGCATGTAAGTGCTTGTAAGTACGTGTAACTACATATAACTGCGCGTAACTGCGTGTAAGTGTGTGTAAGTGCATGTAAGTGTGTGTAAGTGCGTATAAGTACTTACAAGTGTGTGTAAGTGTGTGTAAGTACGTGTAAGTGCCTTTAAGTGCGTGTAAGTGTGTACGTGTACTTGTAAGTGCGTATACGTACGTGTAAGTGCGTGTACGTACATGTAAGTGTATGCAAGTGCGTGGAAGTGTGAGTAAGTACGTGTAAGTGCGTGTAAGTGCGTATTCGTACATATAAGTTCGTGTAAGTGCGTGTAAGTACGTATAAGTGTGTGTAACTGCGTATAAGCATGTGTAAGTACGTGTCAGTGCGTGTAAGTGTGTGTACGTGCATGTAAGTACGTGTAAGTACATGTAAGTGCGTGTAAGTACGTATAAGTACATGTACGTGCGTGTAAGTGCGTGTAAGTGCGTGTAACTGCATGTAACTGCATGTATCTGTGTGTGAGTGCGTGTAAGTGTGTGTAAGGGCGTATAACTATGTGTAAGTGCATGTAAGTGTGTGTAAGTGCAGGTAAATGTGTGTAAGTACGTATAAGTGTGTGTAAGTGTATGTAAGTGTGTATAAGTGCGTGTAAGTGTGTGTAAGGGTGTGTAACTATGTGCAAGTGCGTGTAAGTGTGTGTATGTTCGTGTAAGTGTGTGTAAGTGCGTGTAAATGCATGTAAGTGCATGTAAGTGCGTATAAGCACGTATAAGTGCGTGTAATTATGTGTAAGTGTGTGTAAGTACGTGTAAGTGCGTGTACGTGCGTGTAAGTTTGTGTAATTGCGTGTAAGTGTATGTAAGTGTGTGTAAGTGCATGTAAGTTTGTGTAAGTGCGTGTAAGTGCATAGAAGTGCGTGTAAGTGCGTGTAAGTGCGTGGAAGTGCCTGTAAGTACGTGTAAGTGCATGTAGGTACATATAAGTATGTGTAAGTGCGTGTAAGTGCGTGTAAGTGCGTATAAGTGTATGTAAGTACGCCTAAGTGAGTGTAAGTGCGTGTAAGTACGTGTAAGTACATGTAAGTGCGTGTAAGTGTATGTAAGTGCGTGTAAGTATGTATAAGTGCGTGTAACTGTGTATAAGTGCGTGTAAGTGTGTGTAAGTGTGTATAAGTGCGTGTAAGTACGTGTAAGTGCGTGTAAGTGCTTGTAAGTGCATGTAAGTGCTTGTAAGTGCGTGTAACTGTGTGTACGTGCCTATAAGTGCGTATCCGTGTGTGTAAGTGTGTGTAAGTGTGTATAAGTGCGTGTAAGTGCCTATAACTACGTGTAAGTGTGTGTAAGTACGTGTAAGAGTGTGTAAGTACGTGTAAGTGTTTGTAAGTGCATGAAAGTAAATGTAAGTGCGTGTAAGTACGTGTAAGTTTGTGTAAGTGCGTGTAAGTGCGTGTAAGTAAAATTAACTGCGTGTAAGTACGTGTAAGTGCGTGTAAGTGTGTGTAAGTGCGTGTAAGTGCGTGTAAATGTGTGCAAGTACGTGTAAGTGTGTATAAGTGCGTGTAAGTGCGTGTAAGTGCATGTAAGTACGTGTAAGTGTGTATAAGTGCGTGTAAGTG
>SZWC01000005.1:414134-439778 GCA_023375785.1 Penium margaritaceum | reverse complement strand
GGGGGGGGGAACAGAGAGCGGTGTGGGATGCAAAGCCACAGAGGAATGTGATGTCTGAGCTTACATGAGGAAAGTTTGGAACCCCAAGGGGGATGGGGGGGGCTGAAAGGAGGTGTCACTGCACACGTGCATGACGTGCCACTGCACAAGTGCATGACGTGCCACTGCACACGTGCATGATGTGCCACTGCACACGTGCATGAGGTGCCAGTGCACACGTGCATGAGGTGCCAGTGCACACGTGCATGACGTGCCAGTGCACACGTGCATGAGGTACCAGTGTAACTTACCACGTTCTTGAGGGATCTGTCTGTGGGTCACCAGCTTCAGGTGCAGGTGGGTGGACAGATGGGGGGGGGGGGGGGGGGGGCTTGACGCTACTCAGCCCAGTCACATCTATTCATTGCTGCTGATGTCAGGTTGAACATCCTCTTCCTTCCCCTCCCTCCAAAATAAATCTTATCATATCCACCTCCCTCCCCCTCGTTCCCTCCTCCCCCTCCTTCCCTCCTCCTCCATCTGTTGCTGCTCTTGGTGTTGCACTTGTGTACAGGTCATCTTCGTATGGCTTGGAGAGTTGATCTGCGACCAGGAGTGGATTCGCCACATGAAGTTGATTCGCGAGCGGGAGTTGAATTGCAATGGGAGCTGGTTTCCAACAGGGAGATTATTTGTGAACATGAGTTTGCGACGAGGAGTTAATTTGCGGCCGGGAGTTGATTTGTGACCTGGAGTTGACTTGCAAGCAGAGTTGATTTGCGACCGGGAGTTGATTTGCAACCGGGAGTTGATTTGCGAACAGAGTTGTCTTGTAACCGAGAGGTGATTTGCGACCAGAGCTAATTTGCGACAGGGGTTGAGTTGCAACGGGGAGTAGATTTGCAATGGAGAGTTGATTTGCAACCAGTAGTCCATTTGCGACCGGGAGTTGATTTGCGACAAGAAGTTGAATTATGGTAGTGAGTTAATTTAGAACGGCTAGTTGATTTGCAACCAGGATCTGATTTGTGACGGGAGGGTTGATTTGCGAACGGGACTTGGTTTACAACGGGGAGTTGATCTGTGACAGGAGTTGATTTGTGACAAGGATTTGATTTGCGACGGGATTGATTTGCGACCGGGAGTTTATTTGTGACAGGGAGATGATTTGCGACAGGGAGCTGATTTGCAACCCGGGGTTGAGTTGTGACGGAACGTTGATTTGCGACGGAAAGTTGATTTGCGACAATAGTTAAGTTGGGACCAGGAATTGATTTACAATGGGAAATTGAGTTGCGACTAAGACCTGCTTTGTGAGTGGAGTTGATTTGCGACGTGGAGTTCACTTGGGATGGGGAGTTGAAGTGCGATAAGAGTTTATATGCGACGGGGAATAGACTTTCGACATAAGAGTTGACTTGCCACTGGGATCTGATTTGCGACAGGGATTTCAACTGGGATAGGGAGTTGATTTGCGACGGGGATTTCATTTGCAAAGGGGAGTTAATTTGTAACAGAGAATTAATTTGTGACCGATAGCTAGTTTATAACTGGGAGTTAATTTGGGACGAGGAGTTCAGTTGTGTCAGAGAGTTGATTTGCAACAGGGAGTTGATTTGCATCCGGGAGTTTATTATGCATTGAGGATTTACAACAGAAAAATCATTTGCAATGGGGCATTGATTTGCGACAGTGAGAATTCGTGACCAGGATTTTGGTTGCGGTGGGGGATTGATTTGCGATGGGGATTTGATTTGCGACAGGATTTCATTTGCAACGGGGAGTTTATTTGTGGCGGGGAGTTCTTTGGTGACCAGGAGTTGATTTGGGATGGGGAGCTTGTCTTGAAATGGGGAGTTGATTTACGACAGGGAGTTGATTTGCGACGGGGTTGATTTGCGACAGGGAGTTGATTTGTGACGGGGTGTTAATTTGCAACAGAAAGTTAATTCGTGACGGAGAGTTGATTTGTGACCAAGAGTTGAATTACAACGGGGGGTTGATTTGCATCAGGGAGTTGATTTGTGACTGGGAGTTGATTTGTGACGGGGATTTGATTTGGAAAGGTGAGTTGATCATGACAAGATTTCATTTCTGATGGGAAGTTGAGTTGTAACGGAGAGTTAAGCTGCGACCGAGAGTTGATTTATGAGAGAGATGATTTGCGACAGGGAGTTGATTGATGACAAGACGCTGAGTTGCGATTGGGACTTGATTTGCAACTGGAAGTTGAGTTGCGACAGGGAGTTGATTTGCGACCGGGAGTTGGTTTGCGAAAATAACTCATTTTGTGGTGGAGAGTTTGAATACGACGGATATTTGATTTGTGACCGGGATCTGATTTGTGACGGGGGGTTGATTTACGACCGGTAATTGATTTACAAAGGGGAGTTGGTTTGTGGCATGAGTTGATTTGTGACATGAGTTTGTTTGCAACGGGGAGTTCATTTGCGATGGGAGTTGATTTGCAACCGAGAGTTGATTTGGGACCAAGAGTTGTTTTGCAATGGGAAAGTGATTTGCGACGAAGACCTGATTTGTGACTGGGAGTTGATTTCTGACGGGGAGTTGATTTAGGATGGGGAGTTGATTTGGGACGGGGATTGTATTTGCGGCGGGGAGTTGATTTGTGACTGGGAGTTATTTTTTGACCGATAGTTGATTTGCGACAGGGAGTTGATTTGCAACGAGGAGTTCATTTGTGACAGAGAACTGATTTGCAACGGGGAGTTGATTTGCCACCGGGAGTTTATTTTGCAATGGGGAGTTCAATCTGCAAGAGAGAGATCATTTGCAATGGGGAATTGATTTGAAACAGTGAGAATATGTGACCAGGATTCTGTTTGTGGCGGGGGATTGATTTGCAACATGTATTTGGTTTGAGATGCGAGTTAATTTGTGACGGGAGCTAAAATGTAACAGGAAGTTGATTTGTAACGGGGAGTTGTTTTGCGACCGGGAGTTAATTTGGAATGGGGAGTTGATTTTACAACAAGGAGTTGATTCACAAGAGGGGTTTAATTTGCGACGGGGGTTGATTTGCGACAGGGAGTTGATTCACAACAGGTTGTTGATCTGCGACGGGGAGTTAATTTGTAATAAAGAGTTGATTTGTGACCATGAGTTAATTTTGCAATGGGGGGTTGATTCATGACCGGGAGTTGATCTGTGACTGGGAGTTGATTTGTGATGTGGAGTTGATATAAAATGGTGAGCTGATCTGCAACGGGATCTCATTTATGACAGGGTGTTAATTTGTAACAGAGAGTTGAGTTACGACTGAGAGTTGATTTGCAACAAGAAGTTGATTTTCAATGAGAAGTTGATTTACAAGAGGTTGTGGTTTGGAGTTGATTTGCAATAGATAGTTGATTTGTGATGGGGAGGTGATTTGCAACAGAAAGTTTAGTTGGGGCCAGGAGTTGATTTGCGATGAGAGCTGATTTGCAACCAGGAACTTAGTGACCAGAGATGATTTGTGACGGGGAGTTGATTTGCATTCAATGCTAATTTGTGACAGGAGTTGCGCTAGGATGGGGAGTTCATTTGCGACAGGGAGTTTATTAGCAATGGGAAGATGATTTACAACCAGGATATTATTTGCGACCGGGAGTTGATTTGCGACGGGAAGTTGATTTGTGGTGGACAGTTGATTCACGACAAATAGTTTATTTGCGACCAGGACTTGTTTTGCAACGGGGGTGGATTTGCGACTGGGAACTGATTTGTGAATGGGGACTTTCTTTGTGACAGGAGTTGATTTGCGACAGAGAGTTGATTTTTGACGGGAGTTGATTTGTGACCGGGAGTTGATTTGCAACGAGGAGTTGATTTGCGACGGGAAGCTGATTTATGACCGGGGTTTGATTTGCGACGGGAAGTTGATTTTCAGCGGGGAGTGGATTCGCGACGGGGTTGATTTGCAACAAGGGGTGATTTGCGACAGGGGTAATTCGTGACAGAGGATAATTTGCAGCCGGGGGTTATATAAGATAGGGGTTATTTGTAATAGGAGGTGATTTACAACAGGTTGTGGTTCACGACAGGGAAAGATGTTAGTAGAGGGTGATTTGTGACAGGTGGTAATTTGTAACATGGAGTGAGTTACAAAAGTAATGCGTTGTGACAGGGGTGGTTTGTGACAGCAGGTGGTTTGTGACAATATGTGATTTGCCACAGAGGGTGATTTTTCACAAGAGGTGATTTGTGGCAAGTGGTGATTTGCAACATGAGGTGATTTACAATATGGGGTTATTTACAACAGGAGGTGATTTGCGACAGGGGATGAGTTACGTCATGGGGTGAATTGCAACAGGGGTGACCTGTGGCAGGAGGTTATTTGACAAGGGTATTTCGCGGCAGGGAAATTTGTACAAGGAGGTGATTCATAATAGGGGGTGACTTACGGCAGTGGGTAATGCATGACAGTGGGTCATTTGTCACGAGGTGATTTACAAGAGGAAACGCTTTTAACACGGGGTGAGTTGCAAAAAGGGATTATGTACGGCAAGGTGTGACATGTGACAGATGGTGATTTGCAACAAGGGGTGACTTGTAACAGGGGGTGAGTTGCGACATTGTAGAATTTTAACAATGAGTCATTTGTGAGAGTGGGTGAGTTGCTAAATAGGGATTGAGTTACAACAGGGAGTGAGTTGTGTGATGGGATCAATCTGCGACTGGCGGTGATTTGCGTCAAGAGGTGATTTGTGATAGGGGGTGATTTATGACAAGAGGTACAGTGCGACTGGGGGTGCTTTGGGATAGGAGGTCATTTGTGTCAAGAGAAGATTTGTGGTCGGCGGTGATTTACAACAGGGATGATTTGTGACAGGGGGTGATTTGCAACAGGGAGTGACTTGTAGGGGGTAATTTATGATGGAGAAATNTGATTTGCGTCAAGAGGTGATTTGTGATAGGGGGTGATTTATGACAAGAGGTACAGTGCGACTGGGGGTGCTTTGGGATAGGAGGTCATTTGTGTCAAGAGAAGATTTGTGGTCGGCGGTGATTTACAACAGGGATGATTTGTGACAGGGGGTGATTTGCAACAGGGAGTGACTTGTAGGGGGTAATTTATGATGGAGAAATTTGTGACAGTTGGTTATTAGCAACAGAGGGTGAACGACACGTTGTGAGTTTTAACAGGGGGTCATTTGTGACAGGATGTGATTTCCAACAAGGGATGATTAGCAGGAGAGGGTAAGTTGTTACTTGGGGTGATTTGTGACCATGGGTGATTGGAAACAGCGGATGAGTTGCAAAAGAGGGAGGTTTGTGACAGGAATTGATTTGGGAACGGGGGTGAGTTATGTCAAGAAGTGACTTGAGACAGTGGGTGTTATTTGAGACATGGGTGATTTGTGACAGGGGGTGATTTGTGACGAGGAGTGAGTTGTAACAAGGGTTGAGTTGCAACAGGGGGTGATTCATACATGGACTGATTCACGGAACAGGATGATTTGTGACAGGAGGTGACTTGCGACAGGGGGCGACTTGTGACTGGGGATGATTTGTGATAGGGTTGATTTGTGATAGAGGGTGATTTTCTACTCGGAGTGATTTGCAACGGAAGGTGGTTTACAATACGGGGGGATTTGCGGCAGGGGGTGCTTGCGACACGGATGATGTACAACATTTGGTGAGTTGCGACAGGAAGGTGGTTTACGATAGGGTGTGATTTGTGACAAGGGATGATTTGTGACGAGGGTGATTTGTGACAGGAATTACTTTAAAAAAGGATATGATTTATAAAAACGGGGGGGTTGTGACAGTTGGTGATTTACAACAGAAGGTGATTTGTGATACATACATTTGTGATGGGGGGTGATTTACGACTGGGGGTAACTCACAACAGGTAGTGAGATATAACAGGAGGTGACATGCAAGAAGGGTGTTTTGTATAGAGGGTTTTATTTGGGGTGATTTGCAACAGGGGTTAATTTGTGACGGAGAGATGTGTGACATGGGATGAGTTGCAACAAGGAGTGATTTCCGACAGGGGCTTATTTGCAACAGGGAGTGCTCTATGGCTGGATGATTTATAACAAGGTGGTGTTTATGACACGGGATGATGTACAAAAAGGGATGGTTTATGAAAGGGGGTGATTTATGACAAATGGTGATTTGCGACAGGATGTTCTTTATGACAGTGCGTGTTTTATGAAGTGTGGTGATTTGTCATAGGGGTAGACTTGCGACAAGAGACGATTTGTATCACTCGGTGCGTTGTGACCGGTGGTTATTTGTGACAGGGGGAAATTTAGACTTGAGACAACGGGTGGGTCGCAACAAGGGGTGATTGGTGACAAGGGTGATTTGCGATGAGGGTGATTTTGTCCCCCCTTATTATCTCAACAGATTTCATCAAAATTGTTGCTATCGTCAAATGTATAGGATACAAAAAAAAACTTCAAAACGTATCCAACAAGTTTAAGAACCTACCTACATGATTCATCTTCACAGGTGCATGTTACGTTGTTATCTTGTTTTGATGCTTTGCTCATTTTGGTGTTGTTCCTTTTGTCAATGAAATGAGAACAACAAATTCATGTCGCGAGTCGATTTGTGACGGGATGTTGATTTACAACAGGGAGTTGATTTGTGAAGGGAGTTGATTTGCGACCGGGATCTCGTTTGGGATGGGGAGTTGATTTGCAACGGCTAGTTTATGTACGACAAGGAGTCGACTTGCGGCGGGGATTCATTTGCAAAAGGCAGTTTATTAAGGACGGGGTGTTGATTTGCGACGGGGAGCTGATTTGCGACGGAGAGTTGACTTGGGATCGGGAGTTCATTTGCAACTGGGAGTTCATTTGCGACCGGGAGTTCATTTGCAATAAGGAGATGTTTATAACTAAGAGTTATTTTGTAATGGAGAGTTTGTTTTGGATGGTGAACTGATTTACGATGGGATTTTATTTACGAGGGGAGGTTGATTTGCAATGGAGAGCTAAGTTGCAACCGGGAGTTGATTTGCAACTGGAAGTTAAATTGCAACAAGGAGTTGATCTGTGACAGAGAGCTGATTTGCAACAAGGATTTGATATACGACAAGAAGTTAACTTGCAACCGGGGGTTTTTTGGTGACTAGGAGTTGATTTTGTACAAAGAGTTGATTTGCGACCGGGATTTGGTTTCCAACGGGGAGTTGATTCTCGACGGGGAGTTGATTTACGACCAGGGTTTGATTAACAACGGAGTTCATTTGGGCTGGTGAGTTGATTTGTGTCTGGGAGTTTATTTACGCCGCCGCAGCTGGGATGCTCTCGGCAGTAAGAAAGTTTGCATGTTTGCATGCGTGAACGTTCAAATGGCCGAGAGATGCCAGCTACCTTGATGGAATGCCCTCTCGCTCTCGCTCTCCCACTATCCCGTTGCACTGTTGGCTTGCTGTCCAGCTTTCCTACTACCTGGCTGTCCCGCTCGCCTACTCCCCCTCTGTCCTCAGACATGGCGACAAAGGTTCCTCGTCGAAATTATTAGTTACCAAATAAATGATCGTGACCCATCGCCAAAGTTAAAGGTCGACCATGCACTTCATGAACGAATTTGAGAGAAACAGAAATTCATCTGAACCCGACAACTTTTAACGATAACGTGGATCATAAAATTAGCAAAAACAAAATAATCGAAATCATAAATCACAAGGGTAGGAGGTGATTTGCAACATTATGGAGAAAATGATATTGGGCCAGTGTCATTCATGGTAATACTCGTATACAAATGCAGCTAAATCTGCTGGTCAATTGAAGTATAGGTGGGAATCTAGCTATTAGATGTTGGGCTGGCAGTTTAGGGTTAAGGATTTTAGGTTTAGGTTGAGCTAGATGATGTGCCCGAAGTTGAATTGGATGTCGGTTTGGAAGTTGTGTTTGCGTTAGATTGGAAGTTGGGTTGGAAGATAAGTTGGAAGTTTGGTTGGAACTTGGGTTGGGGTTGAAAATTGGGTTGGAAGTGGGGTTACAAAATGGGCTGGAAGTGGGTGGACCTGAAGCTGTTTCAAATTTTGAGTTGGAAATTGTGTTGGAAACTGGATCGAAGTTGGGTTGACAATGGGGTTAGACATTGGGTTGAGAGATGTGTTGGATTTTGGACTTGACGCTGGCTTGAAAGCTGTGTTAGGTGTTGGTTGGAAAGTCGGATTGGAAATTTGGTCTAAAGTTGGGTTGGAAGTTGGGTTGAAGTTGGATCATAGTTTGTGTTTAGGATTGGGTTTGAAGGGAGGTTGAAGTTCTGTTACACGTTCACGGGAAGTTGAGTTGGAATTGGATTGGACGTTGTGTTGATGGTTGGGCTGGAATCAAGATTGGATGTTGGGTTGGATGCAGGGTTGGGAGTTGTGTTATAAATCGTGTAGGAAGTTAGGTTGGAGGCTGCGCTGAAATCTGGGTTGGATGTTGGGTTGGGAGTGGTGTTGGAGTTGGTCTGCATTCTGGTTGGTAGTTGGGCTGGAAGTTGGGTTGGAAGTTGTATTGGAAATTGGGTCGGAATTTATGCTAGAAGTTGATAACTATCCATTTGATGTTTGACATTTTAAACCCTCCTTCAAGATCCTTCCCTGGACTAGAAGTTTTGACTTTTCAACAAATGTATGTATCGCCTACTAGCTCTTTTTACACCGTCAACTTAATTGAGAATCTTCCATGAACCAATTTGTGATGAGATTCTTATTCATTGACGACCAAAGCCTTATTCCACATATGGCATGAAAGCTACAGGTCAGGCTGTGGCTGATTGGCCACAGCCTGACCAGTGGCAGGTGCCAAAAATTTACGATGGCACTCGAGTATGATAGATAATAGGTAAGATTATCTACATTGTCTACCACCATGATGTTGTCTCGACCATCTGTTTGGTAAGATGTCACACCAAATGATATCGTTACATCTTGCTTACTATGTAATGCATGTTCTTGTGAATTGGACATTAACACCTTTTGTGAAACGGACACAATGGAGCATCGCGGAACAAAAATCACACAAACAGACTTTTTATCTAGTTGTAACAAATAGGTGGGTACAGTTAAAGATTCAAGCGTATTTTTATATTGACTGTATTAAAAATGTGAGGTATGGCATCTGCATGCGTCAGGGGGAACATCCAATACATAAGAGTTCTGATTCTGACTCACATTGATTCTGAAAAGAAGGTGAGCATTAAGCCACTATCCAAGCCTGCAAAGCATTGTCCCTAAACTACTGAATGTAATATTTTCTGTACTACATGAATAATGTGTACGTGGGGGGGGGGGGGATATTTTCGATTGAACTCATGAACTCTCATTCAACACAAGTTTCTTGGCACCACTTTTGCCACTTCACGGTGACCATTCAGAGCAAAATACCAAACAAACATGGTAAAGTATGTATTAAATTTTTTTTACCACTTCTCCCACTTAAGAAGAAATTGGGCCTCGTGAATCGTCCTCGAAGAGGTAGACAATTGAATGTGAACAAAAGGTGCACCCTACCTGGAGTAAAAGACGAATAAATTCCAGCTTGTCGTCTCTTAGATCTTGTACAAGCTGGAAGTGATTTATGCAAAGCTTACAATTCCTGACCAGTCTTGAGTTTCATGATGATATTGTACTCATTCCTTCAATTCCAGAATGATTTGGTTAGTGATTTTCTTAAGAAGGAAGTTTTAACTCAAAGTGTGCTTGTATAGCTGTCTTGAATAGAAATGATGCATCCTCTATCGATGTTTCCATATCTGGTAAAGGCTGCATTTTTTTGGTTTTCTCATGCCACCTTTTCTTCAAGTATGATATTCCTCTTACCCACGGTACCCCATGCCTAGTCCATCATACTCTCCTTGGCAAAATCAGCTTGATTCAAGTGGCGGTGAGATGGCTGATATATCCGCGCAAGCGTCAACAAAAGCCTGAGATATATGTAACTTAAATATAAACCACGCCATATCCAGTAAGCGAAAAAAAAACTACGCCATATCCATTTTTATGGCCATGCCAGATCGGCGACTGAAGTCGCCGATAGAGCGAAGCGAGGGGGGTGATGTGTCAGCCCCGTCGCTTTGCTCCCCCCCCCCCCCCCCCCCCCTCCGCGCAAGAATCACGATCGAGCGATTTGCATTTTCTTCTTTTCTTTTCTACTCACAAACCCCCATTCGCAGATTTAGGGTTTTCTATGTTTGCGCGGATGGAGCCCGCACAAACATAAAACCCTACAAGCTCCGAAATTGGATATGGCGTGGTTAATGTGCGAAACGTGGATATGGTGGTAGAAATCGAGAATTCTGTGGGTATATGGTCACTCCCCCGTTCAAGTGGACTATGAGCTTGGTTTTCTACGTGGACAGCCTTCCCACCTGAGTCGGTCATAAAGAGAAATTCGGAAGAGCGTGCTTCAATTCACCGGACGCGAAGGACGACATTTTTCTTCGGCAACTTTCCTCGCTTGCAGTGTTTCATCCGGTCTCTTTCCTCGAATGTTCTTTCAGGACCTCCATGTCGTTCCCACCAACCAGCCATTCCACTGCACTTGTCGTGTGCCTAACCCTTCACCTTCTTCCTCACTCCTGACGCAAGCAGCGACGGTTCGCCCAGCACAACTCCAACTGCGCCACATCAGCCATGAGCTTCCACAAGGACGGGTTGCGGCGGTATGGTCTGTTGGGAGCAGGCGCAGTGTTTGGCGTGGCGTGGTGGGTGTGGGTGGACGCGTGCGTGTTGTCATCGCACGCCATCAAGTTCCTACACTATGTGCCAGGGCAGCGGTTCAAGCCTGAATATCCTCCACATCGCTCAAGGCGGAAAACGGTCCTCGCACTTCCACACATCGACCTGTCTTTTTTCTCCCTCGTGCTCTCCACGCTGACTTGCAGGGTTGCTGGTTATCCCGCGTTTGACTTTCTCTACTTGCCTGCTTTGCCCGTCCTGCGTCATACCGTTCATAACGAGGAAGCAGGATTGTACCGTTCATACCGGGGAAGGGGCGAGGTACTTTGTAGGGTTGTAGGTAACTCTCGTTACCTCCCTGTTCTGCAAGCTCTCCTCAGTGCGTGCGTGTATGTATGTGTAAGTGCGTGTAATTGCATGTAAGTGCGTGTATGTTGATGTAAGTGTGTGTAAGTGCGAGTAAGTACGAGTAAGTGCGTGTAAGTGCGTGTAACTGTGTGCAAGTGTAAGTAAGTACTAGTAAGTGCGTGTAAGTGCGTGTGAGTGCATGCAAGTGCATGTAAGTGCGTTCAAATACGTGCAAGTGCGTGCAAGTCCATGTTGACTTCTCAAAGTCTAAGTAGATTCTAAGTCGCCAAGTCAAAAGTCGGAAGTCGCCCCATCTAATCCCAAGTCGACTTTGACCTGAAAGTCGACTTGGAGTTTGACTATGAGAAGGCAAGAAATACTGAAATTTGATCACATACACTATATTGTTTCCAGGAGGGATCTGTTTACCTGCCCAAAAACACCATTTCTGGCCCATGATTTACCTGTTCATTTTCAGACACATGTTACCCAAGTTGCCCTAAAAATCACATTTCAACATTGTTTTGTCATAAGTCATAGTTTTGATTATCTATCTCTTCACAGGTTCTGAAGAAGGTCTCCTCAGAAACTTGTACTATCATGTGGATAATGTTAGACAGCATTAACACATTGCAAGGGAACTCTGCCTCCCTCAACTTTGGAGAGGAGGACACACATCATTCAAGAGTGGAATTGAAACATTGGCAAAGCAGAAAACAAAACAGGAAATCTGGTTTGAAATATGACATTGATCACAGCACAAAAAGGCATCTGGACTTGCAATGTAATCCTAACGGCCTCTGCGAAGTCGCCTAGAGCAGTTAGAGGCCTTCCCAGCTGCTGTGCTAACTGCAGCCATTGAACCTTCTGCAGTGGGGGCTCGTGAGTTGGGCGTGGATCCCACTGTAGAACCTCCCTCTCCTGCACCTGCCAAAGCAGCTGCTGCTGCAGTGCCTGGAGCCTGAATGTCCTTGTGTTTGCGAACACCCTGCNTGAGAATCCTTGTCACCTCTGCCGCACCACCATCGTCTTCGGCATCGTTCTCCTCATTGCTGTCATCATCTCCCTGCTATTCCATCTGTTCAATCTCCTCGTCCTCGTCCTCATCCTCCTCGTCGTCAGTGTTTGCTTCCTCATCCCTTGCCACCTCCCTCACCTCTACCACCTCAGAATCGTCACCGTCTGCTGCACCTGCAATGGTGGGGTCCCAATGGAAGTCATAGTCCTCCTCGTCCTCGACATCCCCATCTGCCTCACTTCCACTGTCTCCTGTCTCCTCATCAACTGCTTGCTTGATATCCTTTGTCAGCTTCCTTGCTTTCTTCCTCCCGTACATACGTGTCAGCCGCACGTTTGTGCGGACCAGCATCTCCAGCATTGAAATCTTCAGACGGTTCTGCCGTGAAGTCTAAATAAGCTCGTGCTTTGAGAAGGCCCGCTCGTTGTTGGAGCTGCTGCAAGGCTGTGCCAAAAGCGGCATTGCCAGCGCCCGCAGAGTTGGCAGGCTGGTCATGTGGTAGGCATGCTACTTGTATGCAGGCAGCTCGCCTGCTATCACCTGTTGCACTGCTTCCTTTGCCCGCCGCACCTCCCTAACCTTGGACGGCTCCTCCTCCAATGTGATCCTGCCGTTCTCGAATGCCTCCAGCTCCCCATTGATTGTGTCCTGCTTGCGCTGATCCGGGAGGAGTGCAGTGACGACCGTATTCCACGCCTCCACCATTTTCTTGTCGCCATCAAACTTGTGGCCGAAGTGCTGCGGGTGGCAACGACGAGCTGCGGCATAGATGGGACAAGACATTTGATTAGTCCAACGGAAACTCAGACGCTCAGCAACAAACTTCACCCAGTCAGGGTTGCAAGAAGCACGACGGCTGCCCCGAGAAGTAGCAAGAGATTTCACAGCCACCGTCGTGTCCAAACGTGTCTCAAACACAATCCCGGCTGTCCCCCCTGCACTGTCAGCGTTACGAATAGTGAGGAGGATGGGGAGCATCAGCTTGGTCATGGCCTTGACCTGCACACAAAAGACGCCCATCTTGACAAGCCTGCGTACTTCCTTCTTCTTTGCCTTCCACCCAGCATCCTTGCCAACAGAACCGAACTCATTCTACCTTGGGCTGCTGACAATCTTCATAAGAGTCTCACGCAGCTTCAGTAGACGCTCAAACATCTTATGCACAGACCCGAAACGGGTGGCGACAGCAGGCAACAACACCAAGCCACCCTCCGTATTCAGCCAAGACCTGAGTAAGTCCTTGTTGCGGAAAAATGACACAATGCGCTCTGCCTTACTCATGAGGTTTGAACCCCACTCTGTTTTTGCCACATCTTTCAGCACAAGATCCAAGGAGTGGGCAACACAGTGACTGAAGAAAACAACAGGGTACTTCTTCCAGAGCTCAAGATAGGCCTTCTTGTTTGTAGACGCGTTGTCCGTGATCACCATGATGACCTTGTCCGCGCCCACCTCAGAGATGGCGTGGTCGATGACCGCTGCAACATGGTTGGCCTCCCTGACAACGCCGCTTGCATCTCTGGAGAAGAGGTGTGCGGTACCTTCCGCGTTTGATGCCATCGCCGAGTAGATGGGTCGGATCTGGATATCCGACCACTCGTGGACGCCAAGGGTTACTCCAAAAATTTTCCAGCCACTTCGAAGCGGAGCCTCCAGCTCTGCTAGCTCAGCATCAAGTGCTAAAAGCAGCTCTGATGTCACCCGGTCCTTGGCGGGCAGCCTGAAGCTGGGTGTTGTCGGCCGCGCATCCTCCACGAGCTCCAAGACGACGTCATCTTTGCAGAACGAGATAGGGAGGGCGTTCTTTGCCATGATTTTCACGATCGTCCGCTGGCACTGGCTGTTGGCACCGTTTACAAGGTGTTCTGACACGAGTGACTGACGAGAGGTCTTGAGCGATGCTGCAGAGCCCGGGGTGCTGCTGCGAAGGGAGTCGGGAATAGAAGCTGGAGCGGGAACCATGGTTGGCAGAGTGTCGGCAACACCAGCTGCTGTGCGAAGTTCCTGCCGCTTCTGCTCTGCGACGAGCTTTGCCCAGTCAACTGGGCTGGAACTCGTGCCCCATGGCTCGCCTTGGCCATTGTACAGCGTCTCGTTGAATGGCTGAAAGGAGGCCGGGGGAGGAGGCAGGGGAGGGAGACCAAGAAGCGCCCGGGCAGCTGGAGGAGCCACCTTGCACTTAGCAAAGTTATGCACAGCCGCCCCAAAATGACCGCGCATACGGTCAGATCCGCCTGACGCCACCTTTCCGCATGGCCGGCACTGCCATCCGGGGTAGCCGCCTTGAGTCTGTACAGGCCTGAAAAACTTGCTAAGGGCCCGGATAAGGAAGTCACCAACCAGAACTGGTGGTCTGGCCGACGTAGATGGCACAGATTTGGTGGTGGCCTGACTGGCCCCGCCAGCCATGTTCGCAAAGCTTGCAACGTTGGAACAACAAGTGCATGGACTAGGTTACCTAGACACCCCCTCCACCTGACCTGACAGGCGGATCCTGTGCAGCCTTGTCCAGGCTGGCAGGACATGTCATGCCCGTCCCATGAAGATGACAACGTGTTATGTCGCCGCCTATTGGTCAACAGTAGCCGCAAAATGTCACACGAGTGCGATGCATTTTTGCCACACAGTGAACATGCTCCAGGCAAGCATTATCCACGTAGCAAGTGCATGTCACATGACTGGTTTGATGCTGACCTACCAGCTGTCTAGAATAGGCAATCCCACTTGGGATATCTCACTCTGCCAAGCCAGCAAGGCTCGGCAGACCTGCCGACAGGCCGTTTTGTGCTCGCGGTGGTCGATCTTGACCTCGTAATTAAATTCCCCTGCCCTGGTCCAAGGGGTCCAGAACCANGCAGGACATGTCATGCCCGTCCCATGAAGATGACAACGTGTTCTGTGGCCGCCTATTGGTCAACAGTAGCCGCAAAATGTCACACGAGTGCGATGCATTTTTGCCACACAGTGAACATGCTCCAGGCAAGCATTATCCACGTAGCAAGTGCATGTCACATGACTGGTTTGATGCTGACCTACCAGCTGTCTAGAATAGGCAATCCCACTTGGGATATCTCACTCTGCCAAGCCAGCAAGGCTCGGCAGACCTGCCGACAGGCCGTTTTGTGCTCGCGGTGGTCGATCTTCACCTCGTAATTAAATTCCCCTGCCCTGGTCCAAGGGGTCCAGAACCAAAATAGGGGCAAAAAAGTGCTAGGAGTGCCAGAGGGGGGTCAAGTCAAGTCGACGTCCACGTCGACTTTGATCGACTTAGCGACTCCGACTTGATCCCCTAATATCGGAAGCCGAAGTCAACATGGGTGCAAGTGCGTGTAAGTGCGTGTACGTGCGTGTGTAAGTGCCTGTACATGTGTGTATGTACATGTATGTGCGTTCAAGTGCATGCAAGTGCGTGCAAGTGTGTGCAAGTGTGTGTAAGTGCACGTAAGTGCATGTGTGTGCGTGTGTTAAAGCGTGTAAATTTGGGTAAGTGCGTGTGAGTGTGTGTGAGTGCGTGTGAGTACATATGAGTGCATGTGAGTGTATGTGAGTGTGTGTAAGTGCGTGTAAGTGTGTGTAAGTGCGTGTAAGTGCGTGTAAGTACGTTCAAGTGCGTGCAAGTGCGTGCAAGTGCGTGTAAGTGTGTAAGTACGTGCAAGTGTGTGCAAGTGCGTGTAAGTGTGTGTAAGTGCGTGTGTGTGTGTGTGTAAGTACGTTTATGAGCCTGTATGTGCGTTATGTGTGTGTAATTGCGTGTAAGTGCATGTAAGTGCATGTAAGTGCGTGTAAGTGCGTGTAAGTATGTGTGAGTGTGTGTGAGTGCATGTGAGTGCATGTGAGTGTGTGTGAGTGCGTGTGAGTGAGTGTGAGTGCGTGTGAGTGCATGTGATTGCGTGTGAGTGCGTGTGAGTGCGTGTATGTGCGTGTAAGTGCGTGTAAGTGCGTGTAAGTGCGTATAAGTGCGTAAACGTGTATTTAAGTGCGTGTAAGTGCGTGTAAGGGCGTGTAAGTACGTGTAAATACGTGCAAGTGCATGTAAGTGCACGTGAGTGCGTTCAAGTGCGTGCACGTGCATACTAGTGCGTGCACGTGTGTGTAAGTGCATGTGTAAGTGCGTGTATGTACGTGTAAGTACGTTTAAGTGCGTGTAATTGTGTGTAATTGCGTGTAAGTGCGTGTAAGTACGTGTAAGTGCATGGAAGTGTGTGTAAATGCATGTAAGTGGGTGTAGGTATGTGTGAGTGCGTGTAAGTACGAGTATGTGTGTGTATGTGCGTGTCAGTGCGTGTAAGTGGGTGTAAGTGCATGTAAGTGCGTGTATGTGCGTGTATGTGTGTGAGAGTACGTGTAAGTGGGTGTAAGTGCGTATAAGTACATGTAAGTGCGTGTCAGTGCATGCCAGTGTGTGTCAGTGTGTGTGTCAGTGCGTGTAAGTGCGTATAAGTGTGTGTAAGTGCGTGTAAGTGTGTGCAAGTGCGTGCAAGTGCGTGAAAAGTGCGGTTAAGTGTGTGTAAGTACGTGTAAGTGCGTACAAGTGTGTGCAAGTGTGTATAAGTGTGTGAAAGTGCGTGTGTAAGTGTGTGTGAGTGTGTATAAGTGCGTGTAAGTGCGTGTAAGTGCGTTTAACTGCTTTTATCTACGTATAAGTACATGTAAGTGCGTGTTTGTGCGTGGTAGTGCGTGTAATTGCGTGTAAGTGCGTGTAAGTATGTGTAAGTGCGTGTAAGTGGTGTAAGTGCATGTCAGTGCGTGTAAGTGTGGGTAAGTGCGTGTGAGTACGAGTGAGTGTGTGTAAGTGCGTGTAAGTGCGTGTAAGCGCGTGCAAGTGCGTTCAAGTGTGTGTGTGTGTATAAGTGCTTGTATATGCGTGTATGTGCGTATATGTGTATGTAAGTGT
Organism: Penium margaritaceum; assembly: GCA_023375785.1. NCBI lineage: Eukaryota > Viridiplantae > Streptophyta > Zygnematophyceae > Desmidiales > Peniaceae > Penium > Penium margaritaceum. The sequence goes on along the minus strand of SZWC01000005.1, from coordinate 422,900 downwards.
GTATAAGTGCGTGTAAATGTATGTAAGTACGTGTAAGTGCGTGTGAGAGTGTGGAAGTACGTGTAAGTGTGTGTAAGTGCGTTTAAGTGCATGTAAGTGTGTGAAAGGGCATATACGTGCGTGTAAGTGTGTGTAAGTGCGTCTAAGTGCGCGTAAGTGCATGTATGTGCGTGTAAGTATGGGTAAGTGCGTGTAAGTGCGTGTAAGTATGTGTAAGTGCGTGTAAGTATGTGTAAGTACGTGTAAGTGTATGTAAGTGTGTATAAGTACGTGTAAGTATTGGTAAGTCCGGGTAAGAGCGTGTAAGTGCGTGTAAGTATGTGTAAGTGCGTTTAAGTACGTGTAAGTACGTGTAAGTACGTGTAAGTGCGTGTAAGTGTGTGTAAGTGTGTGTAAGTATGTGTAAGTACGTGTAAGTGTGTGTAAGTGCGTGTAAGTGTGTGTATGTACGTGTAAGTGCATGTAATTGCGTGTAAGTGCGTGTGAGTGTGTATAAATGCGTGTAAGTACGTGGAAGTATGTGTAAGTGCGGGTAAATAAGTGTAAGTGTGTGTAAGTGCGTGTACGTGTGGATATGTGCGTGTAAGTGTGTGTAAGTGCGTGTGAGTGTGTGTGAGTGCATGTGAGTGCGTGTGAGTGTGTGTAAGTGCGTGTAAGTGCATGTAAGTGCATGTAAGTACGTGTAAGTACGTGTAAGTGCGTGTAAGTGCATGTAAGTACGTGTAAGTGTGTGTAAGTGCGTGTTAGTGCGTGTAAGTGTGTATACGTGTGTGTAGCTACGTGTAACTGCGTGTATATGCGTGTTAGTGGGTATAAGTACATTTAAGTGTGTGTAAGTGTGTGTGAGTGCGTGTGAGTGTGTGTAAGTATGTGTAAGTGCATGTAAGTACGTATAAGTATGTGTAAGTACATGTAAGTGCATGTAAGTGCGTGTCAGTGCGTCTAATGCGTGTAAGTGCGTGTAAGTGCGGATAAGTGCGTGTAAGTGCGTATAAGTTCGTGTAAGCTTGTGTGAGTACGTGTAAGTGCGTCCAAGTGTGTGCGAGTGCATGCAAGTGCGTGCAAGTGTGTGTAAATGCGTGTAAGTGCTTGTGTAAGTGCGTGTATGTGCGTGTATGTACGTGTATGTGTGTGTAAATGCGTGTAAGTGCATGTTAATGCGTGTAAGTGCATGTAAGTGTGTGTCAGTGCTTGTAAGTGCGTGTAAGTGCGTGCATATGCGTACAAGTGCGTACAAGTACGACCAAGTGCGTCTGTGTGCATGTGTAAGTGTGTGTATAAGTGCCTATATGTGCCTGTATATGCGTGTATGTGTGTGTACGTGCGTGTAAGTGCGTATAAGTGCGTGTGAGAGTGTGTAAGTGCATGTAAATGCGTGTAAGTACGTGGAAGTGCCTGTAATTATGTATAAGTGCGTGTAAGTGACTGTAAGTATGTGCAAGTATGTATAAGTGTGTGTAAGTACTTGTGTAAGTATGTGTATGTGTGTGTATGTGCGTTTATGTGTGTGTAAGTGTGTGTAAGTGCGTGTGAGTGTGTGTGAGTGCGTGTGAGTGCGTGTGAGTACGTGTGAGTGCGTGTGAGTGCGTGTGAGTACGTGTGAGTGCGTGTGAGTGCGTGTGAGTGCGTGTGAGTGCATGTGAGTATGTGTGAGTGTGTCTGAGTATGTGTGAGTACGTGTAAGTGCGTGTAAGTGTGTGTAAGTATGTGTAAGTGCATGTAAGTGTGTGTAAGTGTATGTAGTGCATGTAAGTGCATGCAAGTGCATGTAAGTGTGTGTAAGTGCGTTTAAGTACGTGTAAGTGCGTGCAAGCATGTGTATGTGTGTATTTGTGTGTATAAGTATGTGTAAGTGTATGTAAGTGCGTGTAAGTGTGTGTAAGTATACATAACTGTGTATAAGTGCGTGTAAGTGCGTGTAAGTGCGTGTAAGTGCGTGTAAGTACGTGTAAGTTCATGTATGTGCGTCTATATAGGTGTATGTGTTTTAGCGTGTGTAAGTGTATGTAAGTGCGTGTAAGTGCGTGTAAGTGCATGTAAGTACATGTAAGTGTGTGTAAGTGCGTGTAAGTGCGTGTAAGTACCTGTAAGTGCGTGTAAGTGCGTGTTAGTATGTGTGAGAGCGTGTAAGTGTGTGTAAGTGGGTGAAAGTATGTATAAGTGCGTGTAAGTGTGTGTAAGTACGTACAAGTGCGTGTAAGTACATGGAAGTGCGTGTGAGTGTGTGTGAGTGCGTGTTAGTACGTGTGAGTGCGTGTGAGTGCGTGCAAATACGTGTAAGTGCATGTCGGTGTGTGTCTGTCTGTGTAAGTGTGTGTAAGTTTGTATAAGTGCGTGTAAGTGCATGTACGTGCATGTAAGTGCGTGTAAGTGTGTGTAAGTACGTGCAAGTTTGTGCAAGTGCGTACAAGTGCGTGCAAGTACATGCAAGTGCATACAAGTGCGTGTAAGTGTGTGTAAGTGCATGTGTAAGTGCGTGTAAGTACGTGTACGTGTGTGTAAGTGCGTGTAAGTATGTGTAAGTGCATCTCAGTGTGTGTAAGTGTGTGTATGTACGTTTAAGAGCGTGTAAGTACGTGTTTGTGCGTGGTAGTATGTGTATTTGCGTGTAAGTGCGTGCAAGTGCATGTAAGTGCGTGTATGTGCGTGTAAGTGCGTGTAAGTATGTGTCAATGCGTGTAAGTGCGGGTAAGTGTATATGAGTGCGTGTGAGTGCGAGTAAGTACGTGTAAGTGCGTGTAAGTACCTGTAAGTGTGTACAAGTGCGTGTGTGTGCATGTGGATACGTGTGTGTGCGTGTGTAAGTGCGTATATGTATGTGTATGTATGTGTATATGTGTGTGAGTGTGTGTAAGTGTGTGTAAGTGTGTGAGAGTGTGTAAGTGCATCTAAGTACGTGTAAGTGTGTGTATGTCCGTGTAAGTACATGTCAGTACGTATAAGTGCATGTATGTGCATATAAGTACGTGTAAGTGCGTGTAAGTGCATTCAAGAGCGTGTAAGTAGGTATAAGTGCGTGTAAGTGCGTGTAAGTACGAGTGAGAGTGTGTAAGTGCATGTAAGTACGTGTAAGTGTGTGTAAGTGCGTGTAAGTGCGTGTAAGTGCGTATAAGTGTGTATAAGTATGTGTAAGTACGTATGGGTGCGTGTGAGTGCATATGAGTGTGTGTGAGTATGTGTGAGTGCGTGTGACTGTATGTGAGTACGTGTGAGTGCGTATAAGAACGTGTAAGTGCATGTAAGTGCGTGTACGTGTGTGTCAGTGCATGTAAGTACTTGTAAGTACGTGTAAGTACGTGTCAGTGCATGTAAGTGCGTGTAAGTGCGTGTAAATACGTATAAGTACATGTAGGTATGTGTAAGTACGAGTAAGTGCTTGTAAGTGCATGTACGTGTGTGTAAGTGCGTGTAAGTGCGTGTAAGTATGTGTAAGTACGTGTAAGTGTGTATAAGTGCGTATAAGTGCGTGTGAGTACGTGTAATTGCGTATAAGTACGTGTAATTATGTGTAAGTACGTGTAAGTGCGTGTAAGTACGTGTAAGTGCGTGTAAGTGTGTGTAAGTTTGAGTAAGTGCGTGTAAGTACGTGTACATGCGTGTAAGTGTGTGTAAGTGTGTATAAGTGCGTGTAAGTGTGTGTAAAGATGTCTAAGTGTGTCTAAGTGCGTGGGAGTACGTGTAAGTACATATAAGTGTGTGTAAGTACGTATGAATACATGTAAGTGCATATAAGTGTGTGTAAGTGTGTGTTAGTGCGTGTAAGTACGTGTAAGTACATGTAAGTGTGTGTAAGTGTGTGTAAGTGCGTGTGAGTACGTGTAAGTACGTAGAACTACGTGTAAGTGCGTGTAAGTATATGTAAGTGTGTATAAGTGCATGTAAGTGTGTGTATGACGTATAAGTACGTGTAAGTGTGTGTAAGTGCGTGTAAGTACGTGTAAGTGTGTGTAAGTATGTGTAAGTACTTGTAGGTACGTGTAAGTCCGTGTAAGTACGCGTAAGTGCGTGTAAGTGCATATAAGTGTGTGTTAGTGTTATAAGTGTGTGTAAGTACGTGTAAGTGCGTGTAAGTACGTGTAAGTGTGTGTAAGTGCGTGTAAATGTGTGTAAATGCGTGTAAATACATGTAAGTGTGTATAAGTACGTGTAAGTGTGTGTAAGCACGTGTAAGTACGTGTAACTGTGAATAAGTATGTTTAAGTGCATGTAAGTGCGTGTAACTGTGTGTAAGTACATGTAAGTGCGTGTAAGTTTGTGTAAGTACGGGTAAGTGGGGGTAAGTACGTGTAAGTGTGTGTAAGTGCGTATAAGTACGTGTAAGTACGTGTAAGTGCGTGTAAGTGCGTGTAAGTGCGTGTAAGTGCGTGTAAGTGCGTGTACGTATGTGTAAGTATGTGTAAGTGCATGTAAGTGCGTATAAGTGCGTGTAAGTACGTGTTAGTGCGTGTAAGTGCATGTAAGTGCGTGTAAGTACGTGTCAGAGCATGTAAGTATGTGTATGTGCATGTAAAAATGTATAAGTGTGTGTAAGTGTGTGTAAGTGTGTATAAGTACGTGTAAGTGTGTGTAAGTGCGCGTGAGTGCGTGTGAGTGCTTGTGAGTGTAAGTGAGTGCATGTGAGTGCGTGTGAGTGCATGTGAGTGGGTCTGAGTGCGTGTAAGTGTGTGTAAGTGCGTGTAAGTGTGTGTAAGTGCATGTAAGTACGTATAAGTACGTGTAAGAACTTGTAAGTGCGTGTAAGTGTGTGTGAGTGCGTGTAAGTATGTGTAAGTACGTGAAAGTGTGTGTAAGTACGTGTAAGTTTGTGTAAGTGCGAGTAAGTGCGTATAAGTATGTGTACGTGCCTGTAAGTGCGTGTAAGTGCGTGTAAGTGCGTGTAAGTGTGTGTAAGCATGTGTAAGTGTGTCTAAGTGCGTGTAAGTATGTGTAAGTACGTACAAGTACATGTAAGTGCGTATAAGTACATGTAAGTGCGTGTAAGTACGTGTAAGTGCGTGTAAGTATGTGTAAGTATGTGTAAGTGTATGTAAGTATGTATGATTGCGTATGAGTGCGTGTAACTGTGTATAAGTATGTGTAAGTATGTGTAAGTGTGTGTAAGTGCGTGTAATTGCGTGTAAGTACGTGTAAGTACCTGTAAATGTGTGTAAGTGCATATAAATGCATTTAAGTGCATATACGTACGTGTAAGTGTGTGTAAGCACATGTAAGTGCGTGTAAGTGTGTGTAAGTATGTGTAAGTGCGTAAAACTGTGTGTAAGTACGTGTAAAAGTGTGTAAGTTTGTGTCAGTGCGGATAAGTGTGGGTAAGTGCGTGTAAGTGTGTGTAAGTACGTGTAAGTGCGTGTAAGTGCGTGTAGGTGCGTGTAAGTGTGTGTAAGTACGTGTAAGTACGTGTAAGTACGTATAAGTATGTGTAAGTACGTGTAAGTGCATGTAAGTACGTATAAGTGCATGTAAGTACGTGTTAGTGCATGTAAGTGCATGTAAGTGCGTATAAGTGTGTATGAGAGTGTGTAAGTAGGTGTAAGTGTGTATAAGTGCGTTTAAGTGCGTATAATTGCGTGTTAGTGTATGTAAGTACGTGTGAGTGTGTGTGAGTGCGTGTGAGTGTAAGTGAGTACATCTGAGTGCATGTGAGTACATTTGAGTGCGTGTGAGTATGTGAAAGTGCGTATAATTGGGTGTAAGTGTGTGTAACTACGTGCAAGTACTTGTAAGTGCTTGTAAGTGCGTGTGAGTACGCGTAAGTACGTGTAAGTACGTGAAAGTGCGTATGAGTACGTGTAAGTGTATGTGTAAGTGCGAGTAAGTGCGTATTAGTGTGTGTACATGCCTGTAAGTACGGATAAGTACGTGTAAGTGTGTGTAAGTGCATGTAAGTGTGTCTTAGAATGTGTAAGTACGTGTAAGTACGTATAAGTACGTGTAAGTGCGTATAAGTACGTATAAGTGTGTGTAAGTGCGTGTAAGTGCGTGTAAGTATGTGTAAGTATGTGTAAGTGTGAGTAAGTGCGGATGAGTGCATGTGAGTGCGTGTAAGTGCGTATAAGTACGTGTAAGTGTGTGTAAGTGCGTGTAAGTGTGTGTAAGAGCGTGTAAGTGCGTGTAAGTGCGTGTAAGTATGTGTAAGTATGTGTAAGTGCATACAAGTATGTGTAAGTATGTGTAAGTGCGTGTAACAGCGTGTAAGGACGTGTAAGTGCGTGGAAGTGTGTGTAAGTTCGTGTAAGTGCGTATAAGTATGTGTAAGTGGGTGTAAGTGCACGTAGGTGCATGTAAATCCATGTAAGTGCGCGTAAGTGTGTGTAAGTGCATATAAGTGTGTGTTAGTGTGTGTAACTGTGTGTAAGTGCGTGTAAGTATGTGTAAATGCGTGTAAGTGCATGTAAGTGCGTATAAATGTGTGTAAGTCGATGTAAATGCATGTAAGTCCGTGTAAGTGCGTGTAAGTGTGTGGAAGCACGTGTAAGTGCATGCAACTGTGTGTAAGTGCATGTAAGTGTGTATAAGTTTGTGTAAGTACGTGTAACTGCGTGAAAGTGCATGTCAGTACATGTAAGTGTGTGTAAGTGCGTGTAAGTGCGTCTACGTACGTGTAAGTGCTTGTAAGTGCGTGTAAGTGCGTGTAAATAGGTGTAAGTCATGTAACTGTGTATAAGTGTGTGTAACTGCGTATAATTGCGTGTAAGTGTACATAAGCTTGCATAAGTACGTGTAAGTGCATGTAAATGCAATGAACTGCGTGTAAGTGCGTGTAAGTGCGTTTAAGTGCGTATAAGTGCGTTTACGTTTGTGTAAGTGTGTGTGAGTATATGCAAGTGTGCGTAAGTGCATGTACGTGCGTATACGCATGTGCAAGTGCGTGTAAGTGCATGTAAGTGTGTGTGTGCGTGTGTAAGTGCGTGTAAATATGTGTAAGTGCGTGTAAGTGCATGTAAGTGCTTGTAAGTGGTATAAGTGCGTATGAGTGTGTGTAAGTGTATGTAAGTATGTGTGAGTGCGTGTGAGTGTGTGTGTGTGCGTATGACTACGTGTGAGTACGTGTGAGTTCATGTGAGTACGTGGGAGTGCGTATGAGTGTGTGTAAGTACGTGGAAGTGCGTGTAAGTACGTGTAAGTACGTATAAGTGTGTTCAAGTGCGTGCAAGTGCGTGCAAGTACGTGTAAGTGCGTGTAAATGCCTACAAGTGCCTGCAAGTACGTATAAGTGTGTGTAAGTGTATGTGTGTGTGAGTGTGTGTATGTACGTGTATGTACGTTATGTGTGTGTGAGTGCGTGTAAGTGCGTGTAAGTGTGTGTAAGTGCGTGTAGGTGCGTACAAGTGCGTGGAAGTGTGTGTAAATACGTGTAAGAGCGTGTGAGTGCGTGTAAGTGTGTCTAAGTGCGTGTAATTGCGTCCATGTATGTGCAAGTACGTGTAAGTGTGTGTAAGTGCGTGTATAAGTGTGTGTGTAAGTATGTGTAAGTACGTGTAAGTGCGTGTGAGTGCGTGTAATTGCGTGTTCGTGCGTGTAAGTGCGTGTAAGTGCGTTTAGGTACGTTTAAGTGCATCTAAGTGCCTGTTTGTGCATGGTAGTGCGCTTAATTGCGTGTAAGTACGTGTAAGTATATGTAATTGCGTGTAAGTGCGTGTACGTGCATGTCAGTACGTGTAAGTATGGGTAAGTGTGTGTGAGTGCGGGCCACTGCATGTAAGTGCGTGTATTTGTGAACAAGTGCGTGTAAGTACGTGTAAGTGCGTGTACGTATGGGTAAGTGCATATAAGTGCGTGTAAGTACATGTGAGTGCCTGTGAGTGGGCGTGAGTGCGTGTGAGTGCGTGTGTGTACATGTGAGTGCATGTGAGTACGTAAGAGTACGTATGAGTAGGTGTAAGTGCGTGTAAGTGGGTTCAAGTGGATGCAAGTGCGTGCAAGTGCATGTAAGTGCGTGTAAGTGCGTGCAAGTGCATGCAAATGTGTGTAAGTATGTGTAAGTGTGTGTGTACGGGTGTAAGTGTGTGTACATACGTGTATGTGCGTTATGTGTATGTAAGTGTATGTAAGTATGTGTAAGTGCACGTAAGTACGTGTAAGTACGTGTAAGTGTGTGTAAGTGTGTGTGAGTGCGTGTGAGTGCGTGTAGTGTGTGTGTATGCGTGTGAGTATGTGTGAGTGTGTGTGAGTGCGTGTGAGTACGTGTGAGTGTGTGTAAGTGCGTGTACGTGCGTACGTACCCTAAGCATAGGCGCAAGAATCCTAAGCACAGGCGCAGGTACCCTATGCACAGGCGCAGGGATCCTAGGCACAGGCGTAGGAACCCTAGAGAGAGGCGCAAGTACCATAGGCACAGGCGTAGGTACCCTAGGCACAGGCACAGGTACCGTAGGTACAAGCGCACGTACCCTCAGCACAGGTGCAGGTACCATAGGCACAGGCGCAGGTATTCTAGGCACATGCGTAGGTACCCTAGGCACAGGCGCAGGTACCATAAGCAAAGGTCCACGTACCCTAGGCACTGGCACATGTACCCTAGGCACAGGTGCAGGTATCCTAGGCACAGGCGCAGGTACCCTAGGCACAGGCGTAGGTACCCTAGGCACAGGCGCAGGTACCCTATGCACAGGCGCAGGCACCCTAGGCACAGGCGCAGGTACCCTAGGCACAGGCCCAGGTACCCTAGGAATAGGCGCAGGTACCGTAGGCACAGGCGCAGGTACCTTAGGCACAGGCGCAGGTACCATAAGCACAGGCGCAGGTACCCTAGGCACAGGCGTAGGTACC
>SZWC01000005.1:400656-413896 GCA_023375785.1 Penium margaritaceum | reverse complement strand
CGCAGGTACCCTAGGCACAGGCGCAGGTACCCTAGGCACAGGCGCAGGTACCCTAGGCACAGGCGCAGGTACCCTAGGCACAGGCGCAGGTACTCGAGGCACAGGTGCAGGTACCCTAGGGACAGGCGCAAGTACCCTAGGCACAGGCGTAGGCACCCTAGGCACAAGCCCGTGGACCCTAGGCACAGGCGCACGTATCCTAGAGACAGGCGCAGGTACGCTAGGCACATGTGCAAGTACCCTAGGCACATGCGCAGGTACCCTAGGTACAAGCACAGGTACCATAGGCACAGGCGCAGGTACCATAGGCATAGGCATAGGTATTCTAGGTACAGGCGCAGGTACCCTAGGCACTGGCGCAGTCACCCTAGGCACAAGCGTAGTCACCTTAAGCATATATTTAGGTACCCTTGGCACAGGTACAGGTACTCTAGGCACAGGCTCAAGTACCCTCGACACATGCGCAGGTACCCCAGGCATATGCGCAGGTACCCAAGGCACAGGCACAGGTACCCTACGGACAGGAACAAGTACCCTAAACACAGGCGCAAGTACCTTAGGCATAGGCGCAGGTACCCTAGGCACAAGTACAGGTACCCTAAGCACAGGCGCAAGTACCCTAGGCACAGGCGCATGAACCCTAAGCACAGGCGCAGGTACCCTAGGCACAGGTGCACAGACCCTAGGCACAGGGACAGGTAGCCTAGAGACAGGCGCAGGTACCTTAGGCACAGGCGCAGGTATCCTAGGCACAAGCGGAGGTACCCTGGGTACAGGCGCACGTACCCTAGGCATGGGCGTAGGTACCATAGGCACAGGCGCAGGTATTCTACGCACAGGCGCAGGTACCCTAGGTACAAGCGCAGGTACCCTAAGCACATGCGCAGGTACCCTACGCACAGGCGCAAGTATCCTACGGACGGTCACACGTACCCTAAGTAGAGGCTTAGGTACCCTAGGCACAGGTGCAGGTACCCTAAGCATAGGCGTAGGTACCCTAGGCACAGGCGCAGGTACCCTAGGCACAGGCGCATGTACCCTAGGCACAAGCGCAAGTACCCTAAGAATAGGCGCAGGTACTCTAAGCAAAGGCCCACATACCCTAGGCACAGGCACAAGTACCCCAAGCACAGTTGTAGGTACCCAAGGGACAGCTGCATGTACCCTAGGCACAGGCGCACGTACCCTAGGCACAGGCCCAAGTACCCTAGAAACAGGCATAGCTACCCTAGGTACAGGCGCAGGTACGATATGGACAAGCGCAGGTAACCTCGGCACAGGCGCAAGTACCCTAGGCACAGGCACTGGTACCCTAGGCACAGGCACACGTACCCTAGGCACAGGCGAGGTACCTTAGGCACAGGCATAGGTACCATAGGGACAGGCGCAGGTACCCTAAGCACAGGCGTAGGTATCCTAGGCACAGGCGTAGGTACCCTAGGCACAGGCACAGGTACCCCACACATCGGCGCAGGTTCCTTAGGTACAGGCAAAGGTACCCTAGGCACAAGCGTAGACACCCTAAGCACTAGCATAGGTACACTAGAAAGAGGCGCAGGTACCCTAGACACAAGCGCAAGTACCCTAGGCACAGGCGCAGGTAAGCTGGGCACAGGCGTAGATACCCTAGGCACAGGCGCAGGTACCATAGGGACAGGCGCAGGTACCCTAGGCACAGGCACAGGTACCCTAGGCATAGGCGCAGGTACCATAGGAACAGGCGTAGATTCCCTAAGCACAGGTGTAGGTACCCTAGGCACAGGCGTAGGTACCCTAGGCACAGGCGGAGGTACCATGGGGAAGGGCGCAGATACCCTAAGCACAGGCGCAGGTACCCTAGGCACTGGCGCAAGTACCCTAGGCATAAGCGCAGGTACCCTAGGCACATGCGTAGGTACCATAGGCACAAGCGCAGGTACCATAGGCACGGGAGCAGGTACCCTAGGCACAGGAGCAGGTACCCTAGGCACAGGTGCAGTTACCCTAGGCACAGGCGCGGGTACCCAAGGCACACGCGCAGGTACCCTAAGCAAAAGCCCATGTACCCTAGGCACAGGCACAGGTACCCTAGGCACAGGCGCAGCTACCCTATGGTTAGGCGTAGGTACCCTAGGCACAGGCGCAGGTACCCTAGGCACAAGTGCCGGTACCCTAGGAACAAACGCAGCTCCCTCAGTCAGGCGCAGGTAACATCGGCACAGGCGCAAGTACCCTAGGTACATGTGGAGGTACCCTAGGCACAGGCGCAGGTACCCTAGGCACAAGCCCAGTTACCCTAAGCAAAGGCCCACGTACCCTAGGCACAGGCATATGTACCTTAGGCATAGGCGCAGGTACCCTAGGCATAGGCGTAGGTACCCTAGGCACAAGCGTAGGTATCCTAGGCAGAGGCGCAGGTATCCTATGCACAGGCGCAGGCACCCTAGGCATAGGCGCAGGTACCCTAGGCACAGGCCCAGGTACCCTAGGAACAGGCGCAAGTACCCTAGGCACACGGGCAGGTATCCTAGGCACAGGCGCAGGTACCTTAAGCACAGGCACAGGTACCCTAGGCACAAGCGCAGTCACTCTAGGCATAGGTTCCGGTACCCTTGGCACAGGTGCAGGTATCGAGGCACAGGCGCAGGTACCCTAGGCATAGGTGCAGGTACCCCACGCACAGGCGCAGGTAACCTGGGCACAGGCGCAGTTACCGTAGGCACAAGCGCAGGTACCCTAGGCACAGGCGCAGGTACCCTAGGCACAGGCGTAGGTACCCTAGGCACGAGCACAGAACCCCAGGCACAGGCGTAGTGTCAGAAGAATGCAGAAACGAGAACATCGGCAGCAGAAGCAAGCAGAAGCATCGAGACATGCAAGTGTACGTCAGTAGAGTGACGTAGGCAAGAGCAGTCCGAGGAGTTAGTTGCGAGAGCTGATAGAGACTGAGACGCGAGATAGCGGAGGTAGACAAGTTGATGTGAGAGAGAGTGCTGGCCAGGGGAGTGATGGTTGGCAGAGTATGAGAGCAGAGCGAAGGAGCGAGAGTGACGGAGCGAAGCGTTCAGAGTTGGCAAAGACATAAAAGTGCGAGGGACGAGCAGAGCAAAGACACGGCGGCGAAGTCGTGGAACCAAAGGGGAACAGGATGGGCAGAACTGTTCTGGTTAACTCGAGGGAATGAACATCCTCGGTATCATATCACATAACAGGACAAAGGTATCGTAACGGCTTCTTCTTTGCTAGCCAGACGCGATTGTGACATGGTCGCGGTTATTAGGGGCGTCTCGTCTTTATGTCACTGGCCGTGACCGACAATCCGTTGGTGAGGTGGTTCGTGTTGGCTTGGTGCCAAAAATGAACCTTTTATGAGAACTCGGACTATCCGCGGGAGAATACCAGTGTTGGCTTCAATATTCTGACAGCCCCATTTGAAGTCAACGCTGGAGAGAAGGTGATGCGCAGTTCAGATACAGGGCTAGCCAGGTCTCGGGGAATCCTTCATGAGGTTTTCGGATAAGTGGGTGAAGAGAGTTGTGAGTGGTGAGGATGAGCGCCTCTTTCAGGAGTGCTTCAGCCTTGTCCGTACCAAGAAAGGATGTTGAGTCCAGGAGACCACGCAGTACCTGTCGGAGGTTGAACTTGGAAAATTGAAGCCATTCCAGATTGAGAAGGAGTTCAACTCTCCATTGATGGTAATTTGTTGAACCATCTCTTTTCATGTGCAGTTGAGGGCAGTCCCATAGGCACTCTGGAAGATGAGTGACAATGTCAATCAGTGCGCTGTTGGGTGTTGAGCAGTCAATGAAGTGGATAGACTTCACTAAGGGCTGGACACAGAGAAGAGCATTGGTTGTGTTGTTACTCATGACTTCTTCTACCACAGGGAGTGCCAATGGGAACCGTTACTCTATCAAGGTCGGTTGTTGAGTTGACCTTCATGTGAATGTTGTTCTAAGAGGATACTGCCGAGAGCTCATTCTCCTTGGTACACTCCCTTGGGGATGGAGGTGGGAATGGTGGATGCAAGAGATGGACGGCACTGCCACGACGCCTTACTCAAAGAGTGCTCTGCCACAGCGATCTCTGTGAGTTACAGGAGAGTACAAGGAGATGCTTGTCCACAAAGTAGTCAATCTCACGGATACATCGGCTTGTTCCACCGGTTAACTAGATTGAGCAGGGAGACAAGTAGTATCCAGTTCCTGTGGTGTTACTTCCTGGGACTGCTTTTTTTCTCTTTGCTGCAGATGAGTGAGTGGAGGAGGAGTTGCTTGCAGTGTGGATGGTGATGTCAGCAGGATCCTTCTGATGTAGGTGATGTGTTTAGGTGGCTGCCTTAGGCTGAGTGCAGAGCGATGTTGAGGGTGACAAAGAAAGGAGAGGAGGAATAATGGAAGAGTGAGTGGACACAGAGTGGAACCGTGTGTATGATGAAATTTCGGCATGGGCGCGGGTGGTCGCGGGATGGGCGATTCGTCCGGGCGGATCCTTGTACCGAGTAGAAGCGGGTAATGGAGGAGGAATGCTGGATGATGGAGTGGGCGCAAGAGCGAACCGCGTGCGCTGAAGATGTTTTCGGCGTGGGTGCAGGTCGTCACGGAACACGCAATGCGGCCAGGCAGAACCTTGTGCTGAGCTGAAAGCGATGCGAGGCGGAGGAAGCGATTGATTGATGAATGGGCGTATGAGCAAACTGCGTGCGCTAATGGAAGTTTTCGGCGTGGGCGCAGGTCGTTGCGACTCGAGTGATGTGAGTGGGCGGATCCTTGTGCCAGGCTGAAGTTGATACTGAAACGAAGGAAATAATTGATGGATGAGTGGGCGCAGGGGCGAAACCACTTGCGCTGCAAAGTCTTCGGCGTGGGCGCAGGTCGTTGCGGAAAAAGGGCGATGCGACCGGGCGGATTCTTGTGCCGAGCTGAAAGTGATTTGCAGAAGCGAGGGAAGCGATTGATTGATGAGTGGGTACAGGGGCGGAACCACGTGCGCGATAACGCGATGCTGATGAGGATGACGAATGGAAGGCATCGCAGATGATGCTGATGATGGAGAGGCAGAGATGAGGCAGGAACGGACGGCTGATGAAGCTGAGCAGACTGGAGTAAGGAAGAGGAGGAGGGCTGATGGGGACGAGTGGAGATGAAGGCCGAAGGCTGATGAAGGAGACAAGAGACAGAGAGCGATGCGAGCGGAGAGAGCGGAGATGAGACGCGGCGCGGCAAGTGGAGGCAGAGCGTCGTAACTTCTTCTTCTTCGTTAAGGAGAGTGATGGCTTGTTCCCTAGATGGCTGGAAAGTGGGAGCAGGAAGACTAGTGGTGTCCGATATCCTGTCAGCTGGAAGAGGTTGGTTGCGGCAGAGGGAGTCAGGCAGCGGGCAGGGATACTAGACCGCTGATGTCAGGAGAGTGACGGCTTGTTCCTTAGTTGGCTCCGAAATGGGAGCAGCAAGATTGGTGGTGTCCGATATCCTGACAGCGGCAGTTTTGGCTGCAGCTGCTGACAAGGCAAGGAGGTGATGCGAGAAGGCGGCTCGTGATGATGGACGCGGGCGGACTGGGGGTGGTGGCAAGGAAGCAGTAGATGGAGCTGATTAGATGAGATGACAGAGGAGGAGATGCTGGCAGAGGCGCTTATGATGAGAGACAGCGGATGGCAGAGAGCAGGAATCGTCTTGGTAGTTGACGGCAGGCAGCGGCTCGAGAGTTCCTTGTGGCTGATGTGGGCGAATTGTCTCCGGTTGCTAGCCACAGGCGCGGAAATGGGTGCACGGTCTTCTTGGGACGTCGAGGCGTTTCTTCAACGTGGAGGACTCATCAAGCAGAGCTACAGTTGTCAATTGCTAGCGAAGCGGTGAGGCGCGAGATGGCGGTAGCGGCGGCAGGAGAATGTGAGTTGAAGCAGCGAAACAAGGATGTCAGCAGAGCGATGACTCTATCACAGAACTCTAGGTGATACTGCCTAAAGCTCTGATACCATGTCAGAAGAATGCAAAAACGAGAACAGGGGCAGCAAAATCAAGCAGAAGCATCGGGAGATGCAACTGTACGGCAGCACAGTGACGTTGGCAAGAGCGGTCCGAGGAGTTAGTCGTGGGAGCTGATAGAGACTGCGACGCGAGGTAGCGGAGGTAGACAAGTTAATGTGAGAGAGAGTGCTGGCGAGGGGAGTGATGGTTGGCGGAATATGAGAGCTGAGCGAAGGAGCGAGAGTGACGGAGCGAAGCGTTGAGAGTTGGCAAAGACAGAAAAGTGCGAGGGACGAGCAAAGCGAAGACACGGCGGAGAAGACACGGAACCAAAGGGGAACAGGATGGGCAGAACTGTTCTGGTTAACTCGAGGGAATGAACATCCTCAGTAATATATCACAAAGCAAGACAAAGGTATCGTAACGGCTTCTTCTTCGCTAGCTGGACGCGATTGCGACATGGTCGCGGTTATTAGGGGCGCCTCGTCTTTAGGTCACTGGCCGTGACCGACAATCCGTTGGCGAGGTGGTTCATGTTGGCTTGGTGCCAAACATGAACCTTTTATTGATAACTTGGATTATCCGAAGGAGAATACCAGTGTTGGCTTCAATATTCTCACACGCAGGTACCCTAGGGACAGGCACAGGTACCCTAGGCATAGGCGTAGGTACCCTAGGCACAGGCGCAGGTACCCTAGGCATAGGCGCAGGTACCCTAGAAACAGGCGCAGGTACCCTAGGCACAGGCGCATGAACCCTAAGCACCGGCGAAGATACCCTAGGCACAGGCGCATGTAACCTGGGCACAGGCGCAGGTACCATAGGCACAGGCGCAGGTATTCTAGGCACAGGCGCAGGTACCCTAAACATAGGCGCAAGTACCCTAGGCACAGGCGCATGTACCCTAGGGACAGGAGCAGGTACCCTAAGCACAGGCGTAGGTACCCTAGGCACAGGCGCAGGTACCCTAAGCATAGGCGCAGGTACCCTAGGCACAGGCGCAGGTACCCTAGGCACAGGCGCAGGTACCTTACGCAAGGGCGCAGGTACCCAAGGAACAGGCGCAGGTACCCTAAGCAAATGTCCACGTACCATAGGCATGGCTTTGGTTTTTGTGACCCGGCTTTGGTTTCTCTGATCCGGCTTTGGTTTCTGTGACCCAGCTTTGGTTTCTGTGACCTGGCTTTGGTTTGCTGTGGCCCGGCTCTGGATTCTGTGACTCGGCTTTGGTTTCTATCACTTGGCTTTGGTTCCTTTGACATGGCTTTGGTTTTTGTGACCTGGTTCTGGTTTCTGACATCTGATTTGGTTTATGTGACCTGGCTTTGGTTCTTGTGACCTGGCTTTGGTTTGTGTGACCCGGCTTCGGTATCTGTGAACCAGGTTTGGTTTCTGTGACCGGCTTTGGTTTGTGTGACCCGGCTTTGGTTTCTGTGACCCGGCTTTGGTTTCTGTGACCCGGCTTTGGTTTTTTTGAGTCTGCATTGGTTTCCGTGACCCGGCTGTGGTTTCTGTGACCTGGCTTTGGTTTCTGTGACCCGGCTTTCGTATCTGTTACCCGAGTTTGGTTTCTGTTACCCGGCTTTGGTTTTTGTGACCTGGCTTTGGTTTATGTGACATGGCTTTGGTTTCTGTGACCCTTCTATGGTTTCTGTGACCCGGATTTGGTTTCTGTGACCTGGCTTTGGTTTCTGTGACCTGGCTCTGGTTTCTGTGACCCGGCTCTGGTTTCTGTGACCCGGCTCTGGTTTCTGTGACCCGGCTCTGGTTTATGTGACCCGGCTTTGGTTTCTTTGTCCCGGCTTTGGTTTCTCTGACCCGGCTGTGGTCTCTCTGAATCGGCTTTGGTTTCTATGACCCGGCTTTGGTTTTGTGTCCCGGCTTTGGTTTTTTGTGACCCGGCTTTGTTTTTTGTGACCCGGCTTTTGTTTCTGTGACCCGGCTTTGGTTTCTGTGACCCGGTTTTGGTTTCCGTGACCCGGCTTTGGTTTCCGTGACCCGGCTTTGGTTTATGTGACCCGGCTTTGATTTCTGTGACCCTTTCGTTTATGTGACCCGGCTTTGGTTTCTCTGACCCGGCTTTGGTGTTTGTGACCCGGCTTTGGTTTCTGTGACCTGGCTTTGGTTTCTGTGACCCGGCTTTGCTTTCTGTGACCCGGCTTTGGTTTCCGTGACCCGGCTTTGGTTTCCGTGACCCGGCTTTGGTTTCCGTGACCCGGCTTTGGTTTCCGTGACCCGGCTTTGGTTTCCGTGACCCGGCTTTGGTTTCCGTGACCCGGCTTTGGTTTCCGTGACCCGGCTTTGGTTTCCGTGACCCGGCTTTGGTTTCCGTGACCCGGCTTTGGTTTCCGTGACCCGGCTTTGGTTTCCGTGACCCGGCTTTGGTTTCCGTGACCCGGCTTTGGTTTCCGTGACCCGGCTTTGGTTTCCGTGACCCGGCTTTGGTTTCCGTGACCCGGCTTTGGTTTCCGTGACCCGGCTTTGGTTTCCGTGACCCGGCTTTGGTTTCCGTGACCCGGCTTTGGTTTCCGTGACCCGGCTTTGGTTTCCGTGACCCGGCTTTGGTTTCCGTGACCCGGCTTTGGTTTCCGTGACCCGGCTTTGGTTTCCGTGACCCGGCTTTGGTTTCCGTGACCCGGCTTTGGTTTCCGTGACCCGGCTTTGGTTTCCGTGACCCGGCTTTGGTTTCCGTGACCCGGCTTTGGTTTCCGTGACCCGGCTTTGGTTTCCGTGACCCGGCTTTGGTTTCCGTGACCCGGCTTTGGTTTCCGTGACCCGGCTTTGGTTTCTGTGACCCGGCTTTGGTTTCTTTGACCCGGCTTTGGTTGCTGTGACCCTGCTTTGGTTTTTGTGACTCGGCTTTGGTTTCAATGACGCGGCTTTGGTTTCTGTGACCCGGCTTTGGTTTCTGTGACCCGGCTTTTATTTCTGTGACCCAGTTTGGTTTTTGTGACCCTGTTTCAGTTTCTGTGACCGGGCTTTGGTTATTGTGACCCAGCTTTGGTCACTGTGATCCGGCTTCGGTTTGTGTGACCTGGCTTTGGTTTTTGTGGCCAGGCTTTGGTTCCTCTGACCCGGCTTTGGTTTGTGTGACCCGGCTCTGGTTAATGTGACCCGGCTCTGGTTTTGGTGACCCGGCTTTGGTTTCTGTGACCCGGCTTTGGTTTCTGTGACCCGGCTTTGGTTTTTGTGACCCGGCTTTGGTTTCTATGACCCGGCTTTGGTTTCTGTGACCCGGCTTTGGTTTTTGTGATCCGGCTTTGGTTTCTGTGACCTGACTTTGGTTTTTGTGACCCGGCTTTGGTTTCTGTGACCCGGCTTTGGTTTCTCTGACCCGGCTTTGGTTTCTATGACCCGGCTTTGGTTTCTGTGACCTGGGTTTGGTTTTTGTGACCCGGCTTTGGTTTCTGTAATCCGGCTTTGATACCCGTGACCCGGCTTTGGTTTCTGTGATCCGGCTTTGGCTTATGTGACTCGTCTTTGGTTTTTGTGAATTGGCTTTGGACCCTCTGTCACCCGGCTTTGGTTTGTGTGACCTGGCTTTGGTTTCTGTGACCCAGCTTTGGTTTCTGTAATCCGGCTTTGGTTTTTGTGACCCGGCTTTGGTTTTTGTGACCCGGATTTGGTTTTTCTGACTCGTCTTTGGTTTCTGTTACCCAGCTTTGGACCCTCTATGACCCGGTTTGGTTTCTTTGACCCGGCTTTGGTTTATGTTATCCGACTTTGGTTTCTGTGACCCGGCTTTGGTTTCTGTGACCCGGCTTTGGTTTCTGTGACCCGGCTTTCGTTTCTCTGACCTGTCTTTCGTTTCTGTGTCCCGGCTTTGGTTTGTGTGACCCACCTTTACTTTATGTAACCCGGATTTGATTTCTGTGACTCCGCTTTTGTTTCTGAGACCCGGCTTTGGTTAATGTGACCCGGCTTTGGCTGCTATGACCCGGCTTTGGTTTCTGTGGCCTGGCTTTGGTTTCAATGACCCGGCTTTGGTTTCTGTGACCCGGCTTTGGTTTATGTGATCCGGCTTTGGTTTCTGTGACCTGACTGTGGTTTTTGTGACCCGGCTTTGGTTTCTGGGACCCGGCTTTGGTTTCTACGACCCGGCTTTGGTTTCTGTGACCCGGCTTTGATTTCTGTGACCCGGCTTTGGTTTCTGTGACTCGACTTTGGTTTCTGTGACCTGGCTTTGGTTTCTATGACCGGGCTTTGCTTTGTGTACTCCGGCTTTGGTTCGTTGACCCGGCTTTGGTTTCTGTGACCCGGCTTTGATTTCTGTGACCCGGCTTTGGTTTCTGTGACTCGACTTTGGTTTCTGTGACCTGGCTTTGGTTTCTATGACCGGGCTTTGCTTTGTGTACTCCGGCTTTGGTTCGTTGACCCGGCTTTGGTTTCTGTGACCCGGCTTTGATTTCTGTGACCCGGCTTTGGTTTCTGTGACTCGACTTTGGTTTCTGTGACCTGGCTTTGGTTTCTGTGACCCGGCTTTGGTTTCTGTGACCTGGCTTTGGTTTCTGTGACCCGGCTTTTGTTTCTGCGATCCGGCTTTGGATTCTGTGACCCGGCTTTGGTTTCTGTGACCTGGCTTTGGTCTCTATGACCGGGCTTTGGTTTTTGTACTCCGGCTTTGGTTCGTTGACCCGGCTTTGGTTTCTGTGACCCGGCTTTGGTTTCTGTGATTCGACTTTGGTTTCTGTGACCTGGCTTTGGTTTCTGTGGCCCGGTTTTGGCTTCTGTGACCCGGCTCTGGTTTCTATGACCCGGCTTTGGTTTCTGTGACCCGGCTTTGGTTTTCGTGACTTGGCTTTGGTCTATGTGACCCGACATTCGTTTTTGTGACCTGACTTTGGTTTCTGTGACCCTGCTTTGGTTTCTGTGACCCGGCTTTGGTTTTTGTGACTCGGCTTTCGTTTCTCTGACCTGGCTTTGGTTTGTGTAACCCGGCTTTGCTTTCTGTGACCCGGGTTTGTTTTCCGTGACTTGGTTTTTGTTTCTGTGACCCGGCTTTGGTTTCTGTGACCCGGCTTTGGTTGCTGTGACCAGATTTGTTTTTTGTGACCTGGCTTTGGTTTCAATGACTTGGCTTTGGTTTCTGTGACCCGGCTTTGTTTTCTGTGACCTGGCTTTGATTTATGTGACCCGGCTTTGGATTTTGTGACCCGGCTTCGTTTTCTCTGACCCGGCTTTGGTTACTATGACCAAGCTTTGGTCACTGTGATCCGACTTCGGTTTCTGTGACCCGGCTCTGGTTTTTGTGGCAAGGCTTTGGTTTCTCTGACCCGGCTTTGGTTTGTGTGACCCGGCTCTGGTTTATGTGACCGGTATTGGTTTTTGTGGCACAACTTTGGTTTCTGTGACCCGCCTTTGGTTTGTGTGACCTGGCTTTGGTTTCTGTGGCCCGGCTTTGGTTTCTGTGACTCGGCTTTGGTTTCTGTTACCCGGCTTTGGTGTCTGTGACTCGGATTGTGTCTCTGTGACCCGGATTTGTTTTATGTGTCCCGGCTTTGGTTTCTCCGACCCGGCTTTGGTTGCTCTGACCCCACTTTGGTTTTTGTGATCCGGCTTTGGTTTATGTGACCCGGCTGTGGTTTCTGTGACCCGGCTTTGGTTTCTGTGACCCGGCTTTGGTTTCTATGACCCGGCTTTGGTTTCTGTGACCGACTTTGGTTTTTGTGACCCGGCTTTGGTTTCTGTGACCCGGCTTTGGTTTCTGTGACCCGGCTTTGGTTTCTATGACCCGGCTTTGGTTTCTGTGACCGACTTTGGTTTTTGTGACCCGGCTTTGGTTTCTGTGACCCGGCTTTGGTTTCTGTGACCCGGCTTCGGTTTCTGTGACCCGGCTTTTGTTTATGTGACCCGTAAGGGTGAAAACGAGACTGGTCTCGCGATTCTAAGGTCAGACTTGGAATTGCGATTCCGAGACCAGTCTGAGACTTGGAATTGCGATTCCGAGTCTCAGCCTTGCAATTCTGAGAATCGCGATTCTCACTGGTGAGAATCACGATTCTGGCCATTGAGAATCACGAGTCTGGGGACACGTGTAAAATATCAGACCTGGGATTTAATTATTTTGATGCCTTTTCTCTCTAGAAAATATACTTTACAAGTACATTTGAGTATCAAGATGTATGTTTGTCCATAAAACCTTCATTGTTTTATGTCCAAGACTAATATTGTCCTCGTTACCCATGGCCATAGAGACATAAGTGGAAATCACGATTCTGGGTTCAAGACTTGGAATTGCGATTCCGAGACCAATCCCAGTCTTGGAATTGCGATTCCGAGATCAGTCTCAGAATTGCGATTCTCAACCTCAATTCTCAGTTTTTGGCTTACACCCTTAGTGACCCGGCTTTGGTTTCTATGACCCGGTTTTGGTTTCTGTGACCCGGCTTTGGTTTCCGTGACCTGGCTTTGGTATCTGTGACCCGGCTTTGGTTTCTGGGACCCGGCTCTGATTTATGTGACCCGGCTTTGATTTCTATGACCCGGATTTGGTTTCTGTGACCCGGCTTTGGTTTTTTTGAACCCGCTTTCGTTCCTGTGACCCGTCTTTGGTTTCTCTGATCCGGCTTTGGTTTGTGTGACCCAGCTTTGAACCCTCTGTGACCCGGCTTTGGTTTCTGTGACCCAGCTTTGGTCACATAAACAAAAGCGGGGTCATAGAAACCAAAGCCGGGTCACAGAAACCAAAGCGGGGTCATAGAAACCAAAGCCGGGTCAAAGAAACCAAAGCCGGGTCACAGAAAGCAAAGCCGGGTCACAGAAACCAAAGCCGGGTCACAGAAATCAAAGACGGGTCCCAGAAACCAAAGCCGGGTCATTAAAACCAAAGCCGGGTCACAAAACCAAAGCCGGGTCATAAACACCAAAGCCGGGTCATAGAAACCAAAGCCGGGCCACAGAAACCAAAGCCGGGTCACAAAAACCAAAGCCACATCACAAAAACCAAAGCCGGGTCACAGAAACCAAAGCCGGGTCAGAGAAAACAAAGCCAGGTCACAGAAACCGCAGCCGGGTCACATAAACCAGAGCCGGGTCACAGAAACTAAAGCCAGGTCACAGAAACCAAAGCCCGGTCACAGAAACCAAAGCCGGGTCACAGAAACCAAAGCCGGGTCACAGAAACCAAAGACGGGTCAGAGAAACCAAAGCTAGGTCACCAAAATCAAAGCCGGGTCACAGAAACCAAAGCTGGGTCACAAAAACCAAAGCCAGGTCACAGAATGAAAAGTCGGGTCACATAAACCAAAGCCGGGTCATAGAAACCAAAACCGGGTCACAGAAACCAAAGCCGG
>SZWC01000005.1:383286-400412 GCA_023375785.1 Penium margaritaceum | reverse complement strand
CCAAAGCCGGGTCACAGAAACCAAAGCCGGGTCACAGAAACCAAAGCCGGATCACAGAAACCAAAGCCGGGTCACAGAAACCAAAGCCGGGTCACAGAAACAAAAGCCGAGTCACGGAAAAAAAAGCCGGTTCACAGAAAGCAGAGCCGGGTCACACAAGCCAAAGCCGGGTCACACAAACCAAAGCCATGTCTGAGAAACGAAAGCCGGGTCATAGAAACCAAAGCCGGGTCACAGAAACCAGCGCTGGGTCAGAGAAACCAAAGCCAGGTCATTGAAACCAAAGCCGGGTCATTGAAACCAAAGCCGGGTCACAGAAACCAAAGCCGGGTCACAGCAACCAAAGCCGGGTCACAGAAACGAAAGCCGGGTCACAAAAACAAAAGCCCAGTCACGCAAAACAAAGCCGGGTCACAAAAAGCAAAGCCGGGTCATGCAAACCAAAGCCGGGTCACATGAACCAAAGCCAGGGCAGAGAAACGAAAGCCGGTTCATAGAAACAAAAGCCGGAACACATAAACCAATGCCGGGTCACAGAAACCAAACTCGGGTCACAGAAACCAAAGCTGGGTCAGAGAAACCAAAGCCGGGTCACAGAAACCTAAGCCGGGTCATATAAACCAAAGCCGGGTCATAGAAACCAAAGCCAGGTCACAGAAACCAAAGCCGTGTCGCAGAAACCAAAGCCGGGTCACATAAACCAAAGCAGGATCACAAAAACCAAAACTGGGTCACAGAAACCAAAGTCGGGTCAACAAACCAAGGGCAGAGCACCCTTGTTGCACCCTAGTTGCGCCCTAGTTGCGCCCTATTTCCGCCCTAGTTGCGCCCTAGTTGCGCCATAGTTGCACCCTAGTTGCGCCCTAATTGCGCCCTTCTTGCACCCTAGTTGTGCCCTAGTTGTACCTTAGTTGCACCCTAGTTCTGCCCTAGTTGCGCCCTAGTTGCGCCCTAGTTTTTCCCTAGTTGCGCACTAGTTGGACCCTACTTGCGCCCTACTTGCGCCATACTTGCACCCTACTTGCGCCTCAGTTGAGCACTAGATACGCCCTAGTTGTACCCTAGTTGCGTCCTATTTGCGTCCTACTTGTGCCGTACTTGCGCCCTAGTTACACGTTAGTTGCACCCTAGTTGCACCATAGTTGAGCCTTAGTTGGGCCCTAGTTGCGTCCTAGTTGCGAACTAGTTGCGCCCTAATTGTGCCCTAGTTACGCCCTAGTTGCACCCTAGTTGCGCCCTAGTTGCACCCTATTTACGCCCTTATTGCACTCTACTTACACCCTACTGGCACCCTACTTGTACCCTAGTTGTGCCTTAGTTGGGCACCAGCTACGTCCTAGTTGTGCCCTAGTTGCGCGCTAGTTGCGTCCTACTTGTGCCCTACTTGAACGCTAGTTGCGCCTTATTAGCGCCTTAGTTACGCCCAACTTGCACACTAGTTGCACCCTAGTTGCACCCTAGTTGCGCCCTAGTTGTGCCCTACTTGCGCTCTAGTTACACCCTAGTTGCACCCTAGTTGCGCCCTAGATGTGCCCTAGTTGCGCCCTAGTTGTACCCTAGTTGCGATCTAGTTGCGCCCTACTTGCGCCCTAGTTGTGCCTTAGTTGTGCCCTAGTTGCGTCCAACTTGCACACTAGTTGCACCCTAGTTGCGCCCTAGTTGCGTCCTAATTGTGCCCTAGTTGCGCCCTAGTTGCGCCATACTTGCGCCCTACTTGCGCCCTAGTTGCGCCTCTGTTGGGCTCTAGCTACGTCCTGGTCGTGCCCTAGTTGCGCCCTATTTGCGTCTTACTTGTGCCCTACTTGCGCCCTAGTTACACCCTAGTTGCACCCTAGTTGCGCTCTAGTTGCGCCCTACTTGCGCCCTAGTTGCGCCCTAGTTGCGCCCTAGTTGCGCCCTAGTTGTGCCTTAGTTGTGCCCTAGTTGCGTCCAACTTGCACACTAGTTGCACCCTAGTTGCGCCCTAGTTGCGTCCTAATTGTGCCCTAGTTGCGCCCTAGTTGCGCCATACTTGCGCCCTACTTGCGCCCTAGTTGGGCCCTAGTTGCGCCCTACTTGAGCCCTAGGTGCGTCCTAGTTGCACCCTAGTTGCACCTAGTTGCGCCCTTTTTGCGCCCTTATTACACCAAACTTACACCCTACTGGCGTCCTACTTGCGCCCTAGTTGCGCCTCTGTTGGGCTCTAGCTACGTCCTGGTTGTGCCCTAGTTGCGCCCTATTTGCGTCTTACTTGTGCCCTACTTGCGCCCTAGTTGCGCCATACTTGCACCCTAGTTGCGCCCTAGTTGCGCCGTGAGTGCGTGCCCTAGTTGCGCACAAGTTGCATGCTACTTGCGCCCTACTTGCACCCTACGTGCGCCCTAGTTGCGCCTCAGTTTGGCACTAGCTACGCCCTAGTTGTACACTAGTTGCGGCCTAGTTGCATCCTCCTTGTGCCCTATTTGCGCCCTGGTTGCGCGTTAGTTTCGCTGTACTTGCGCCCTAGTTGCGCCCTAGGCGCGCCCTAGTTGCGTCCTAGTTGCGCCCTAGTTGTGTCCTAGTTGCGCCCTAGTTGCGCCCAAGTTGCGCCCTAGTTTCGCCCTAGTTGCCCCCAGTTGTGTCCTTTTTGCGCCCTAGTTTCGCCCTGGTTGCGCCTTAGTTGCGCCCTAATTGCACCCAAGTCGCGCCCTAGTCGCGCCCTAGTCGCGCTCTAGTCACGCCATAGTCGCGCCCTAGTTGCGCCCTAGTCGCGCCCTAGTTGCACCCTAGTTGCAACCTAGTTGCGCCGTCGTTGCGTCCTTATTGCACCCTCGTTGCGCCCTTGTTGCGCCCTCGTTGCGCCCTCGCTGTGCTCAAGTTGCGCCCTAGTTGCACCCTTGTTACGCCCTAGTTGTGCCCCACTTGTGTTGTAGTTGCGCCATACTTGCGCCCTACTTGCGCCCTACTTGCGCTCTAGTTGCACCCTTCTTGCACCCTATTTGCGCCCTAGTTGCGCCTTAGTTATGCCCTAGTTGCGCCCTAGTTGCGCCCTAGTTGCGCCCTAGTTGTACCCTAGTTGCACCCTAGTTGCGCCCTAGTTGAGCTCTAGTTGCGCCCTAGTTGCGCCCTAGTCGCGCCCTAGTCGCGCCCTAGTCACGACCTAGTCGCGCCCTAGTTGCGCCCTAGTTGCGCTCTAGTTGCACCCTATTTGCGCCCTGATTGTACCCTACTTGCGCCCTACTCGCACCCTTTTTGCGGTTTAGTTGTGCCTTAGTTGGGCACTAGCTATGCCGTAGTTGTGCGCTAAATGCGCCCTACTTGTGTCCTACTTGTGCCCTACTTGCGCGCTAGATGTGCCTTAGTTGTGCCTTAGTTGTGCCCAACTTGCACACTAGTTGTACCCTAGTTGCGCCCTAGTTGCGCCTTGGTTGTGCCCTAGATGCACCCTAGTTGCGCCCTGGTTGTGCCCTGGTTGCGCCCTAGTTGCACCCTAGTTGCGCCCTAGTTGCGCCCTAGTTGCGACCTCGTTGCGTCCTAGTTGTGCCCTAGTTGTGCCCTAGTTGCGCCCTTGTTGCACCCTAGATACGCCCTAGTTATACCCTAGTTGCGCCCTAGTTGCATCCTAGTTGCGCCCTACTTACGCCCTTGTTGCACCCTCGTCACGCCCTAGTTGCGTCCTCGTTGCGTGCTTGTTGCGCCCTGGTTGCGCCCTAGTTGTGCCCTAGTTGCGTCCTAGTTGCACCCTATTTGCGTCCTAGTTGCGCCCTAGTTGTGTCCTAGTTGCGCTCTATTTGCGCCCTAGTTGTGCCCTAGTTGCGCCCTAGTTGCGCCCTAGTTGCGTCTTAATTGTGCCCTAGTTGCACCCTACTTGCGCCCTACTTACACCCTAGTTGTACCCTAGTTGCGCCCTACGTGCGCCCTAGTCGCGTCCTAGTTGCACCCTAGTTACACCCTAGTTGTGCCCTTCTTGCGCCCTTGTTTGTCAGGAAACTGCATGAATGAGCAAGAGTGCTAGCTGAGCAGATGAGATCAACGAGGAAGCATTGGTGAAGCTGTAGGTGTCTGACGGTGTGCTGATGTCACAGAATAATAGTACAAAGTGCAGAAGCTTGCTGATGACTCGACGAAGGAGCTAAGGAGCAGAGACAATAGAGCAAGATGCAGGAGTGGGGGCGGTGCCGCAAGGGCACGAGCTGATCCGGAAGAACTGTAGAGTGGTGATGCTGGTTGCCACAGCAAGGGGTGCGGGTTGCCGGCAGGGCTAGCCTCAGCAGGTAGGAGCGGGCAGTCGGGTCGTGGGGCGAACAGATGTGATAGGAAGGACAACGCCTCAGCGAATGGAGGCGGGCGCGCCGAAGCTGAGACAACGAGTGATGATGGACGTCGAAAGGGATGGCTGAAAGATGGACTGCCACAGCACCGAGACGGGGGCTGAAGGCCTCAACGTCGAGGTGTGGGCAAGTGGAAAGGCTGATGGTGTGCCACAGCCAAGAGCGGGCAGCAGAAACACAAGGCGAATGCCACATCCGAGAGGCGGGCGGTAGAAAGCAGAAAGGAAATGCCACAGCCGAGAGGCGGGGAAAGTCATGAAATGCAAGAAGGTTGATATGACTGGAAGAGAGAAGCACGGAAATGTACATGGAAGTCCTAGATAAGTACCAGTGCTAGAAGAGAGTCTGTCTCAGTCCTTAGCTATGGTGGAGTGGCGGGAGCCGCCCTGCTTCTGCTGCTGCTGCTTGTTTAGAGGCGTCGCGATCTGGAGCTCCTTAGCACGTATGAGTGTTTGCGTGGGACATTTGGCAGTCGTGCACAGTTCGGGAGTGCCATGTTTAGGCATCGGTTGTCGCGACATGAGGACCGAGTCGCACGCGTTGGTCACGTAACCGGTTCCGGCGGTTGGTCGATGCCGGTCTGTCTTTGCCGTTAATCAAACATGCCTCGCCCAGTTATCTTGTTACCGCTCGGAAGTGATCCTGTCCTTTTCCTATTTTGATTTATTTGCTTGAACCAGGACAGTGTTCCGAGGTACTGGTTGACGTACGTCCCGAAAAGCTCTTTTCCGGCGAGTGTCTTGTGACCATTGCCACATATTTCCAACACCCCCCTTCAATGTCACAAGACCTCACATTCGTCCAGATGTTATGATGCCTCTTGATGGTTTGTCACCGTTGCTGTGGGTGCTGATGATGTCATATGAGGAGCAGGGAATGGAGTAGGTGTGGCGAGGTATTGCAAGACCTGGTTGGTCATCGTCTCAGGGGTGAACCTCAGTCTTTGTATGATCTGACTTCAATGAAGGAGTCAGGTCAATTGTACCTTCAGAGAGTTTCACGGCTGCAATGGAGGTTTCTTCTGTGTTGGCCGCTGAGGCCTTTGGTGTGATGGTGATTCCGTAGAAGCTCGTAATGAACTTCGACAGTTCGTCGGTGCTGAATAGTGGGGGTGTGTCTGCTGTGGTGTCAGGAGAGGTAGAGGTGCTGTGAGATGGAACGGAAGGTGGTCGGTAGTTGATGGATGGAGGAGCGATTCGTGGTGAGCCAATTTGTGGAGAGTTGGTGGAGACTGGACTCAAGTTGTTCTGGTCAGCTGAGTGTTGTGAGGTTGCAGTCTCCTCTGTGATGTCTAGGGTGGTCTCGTACAATGTCTCCATGAAGTTGGCGAGTTCTTTGCGGGTAAATAATGGAGCTGATGGGCTGGTGCACATGAAAGGGTTGGAAGCAGTTGTGCTGATGGGAAGTGCCATGTTGCAAGGGACTGGTGGTTGGAAGCTCTGGTGATTGAGTGAAGGAGATGTGGGTGACAGTGACGGTTGGTGGTACTGAATGGTGCTGAGAGGGCGTTGTAAGAGGAGGCGGCGTCTTCGACGTGCTTGGCTTTTTGAGCAGTGACGAGAGCTGCTCCTGCCAGAAATTGCTGTGAGGCATGGTGTGGTGTGAAGCGGTTCAGAGATAAATCCTGTAGTTGAACAGATTTCAAGCAGGTTGGTTTGAGTGGCGTCATTGTAGTTAATGGAGAAGATGTTGCCAGAGAGAGGAGTTCTGGTAGTGGCTGAAGATGAGAATGCTTATGAGGACGATGGGCTGTTGAGTAACGAAATGTGAGTACTGGAGTGGTGAAGTGTTACCATTGCATTCTGCAGACTCTGCTGCGCGTTGGAGGAAGGCTCGGAGGATCGTTGGTCTGGTTTTTGTGTGTGGCGACTGACGACAGCTCCCGCGAGGCATCCAAGACAAAAGATTAAGAGCAGCATGATGGAGGTGTGGGAAGGTCGACAAGGATGTGCGACAGTGCGGGTTGAGGTTGATGTAAAAAAGGAGGTAGTTGTGCGGGTCTGTGGATTGTGACGGCTCAGGCTCAAATGTCAGCTGCAAGAGATGAGGTAGATGAGGAATTATGTGCTTTGTTAGAGAATTGCTGCTGCTGCTGATGCTGCTCCTGTTGTTGCTTCTCGTGTTGTGATGTCGCCACTGCACTGTACCCATACACAGTTCAGTGATAGTTTTGACATGATGGTCAGGGTGATGGAGCAGGAGAGGACGGCTTGTGAAGATGTGCTGCTGGTTTTGTGAGAGATGTTGCTGTTGTTGGGCGCTGCTGCGGAGATGACCGGTGTGTGTTGATGGCTGTTGGCAACGGCTTCAATTACGACAGAGGAGGATATGGGCTGTAGGAGCTTGGGGATTGTGCCCATACACAGTCCCTTTGCTCCTGTAGGTGAGCAAGGTGATGGCGGTGGTGTACCTGCTGCTGATCGA
Organism: Penium margaritaceum; assembly: GCA_023375785.1. NCBI lineage: Eukaryota > Viridiplantae > Streptophyta > Zygnematophyceae > Desmidiales > Peniaceae > Penium > Penium margaritaceum. The sequence goes on along the minus strand of SZWC01000005.1, from coordinate 393,699 downwards.
CTGCGCGATTCGGCGGGCGTTTCAGGCGTGAGTGATGATAATGTTGCTGCCAACAGAGCCAGGAGCTTTCGCTCTGCTCTGATACCATGTCAGGAAACTACATGAATGAGCAAGAGTACTAGCTGAGCAGATGAGATCAACGAGGAAGCATTGGCAAAGCTGCAGGTGTCTGACGATCTGCTGACGTCACAGAATAATAGTACAAAGTGCAGAAGCTTGCTGATGACTCGACGAAGGAGCAAAGGAGCAGAGACAACAGAGCAAGATGCAAGAGTAGGGGCGGTGCCGCAAGGGCACGAGCCGATCCGGAGGAAGAACTGTAGAGTGGTGATGCTGGTTGCCACAGCAAAGGAAGCGAGCTGCTGGCAGGGCTAGCCTCAGCAGCTAGGAACGGGTAGTCGGGTCGTGGGGCGAACAGATGTGATAGAAAGGATAGCGCCTCAGCAAATGGAGGCGGGCGCGACAAAGCTGAGACAGCAAGTGATGATGGACTTTGAAAGGGATGGCTGATGAATGGACTGTCACATTACCGAGACGCGGGCTGAAGGCCTTACCGTCGAGGTGCGGGCAAGTGGAAAGGGTGATGGTGTGCCACAGCCAAGAGCGGGCTGCAGAAATACAAGGCGAATGCCACAGCCAAGAGGCGGGCGGTAGAAAGCGAAAAGGAAATGCCACAGCCGAGAGGCGGGCAAAGTCATGAAACGCAAGAAGGTTGATATGACTAGAAGAGAGAAGTACGGAAATGTACATGGAAGTCCTAGATAAGTACTAGTGCCAGAAGAGAGTCCGTCTTAGTCCTTAGCTATGGTGGAGTGGCGGGAGCCACCCTACTTCTGCTGCTGCTACTTGTTTAGATTGTGTTTGCGTGGGAGATTTGGCAGTCGTGCACGGTTCAGGAGTGCCACGTTTAGGCATCGGTTGTCGCGTCATGGGGACCGAGTCGCAGGCGTTGGTCACATAACCGGTGTCGGCGGTTGGTTGGTGCCAGTCAGTCTTTGCCGTTAATCGAACGTGCCTCGTCCATTTATCTTGTTGCCGCTCGGAAGTGATCCTGTCCTTTTCCTCTTTTGATTCATTCGCTCGAGCCAGGACAGTATTCCGAGGAACTGGTTGACGTACGTTCCAAAGAGCTCTTTTCCGGCGAGTATCTTGTGACCATTGCCACATATTTCCAACATTATTGCACCCGACTTACGCCCTACTGGCGCCCTACTTGCGCCGTAGTTGCGCCTTAGCTGGGCACTAGCTACGCCCTAGTTGTGCCCTAGTTGTGCCCTAGTTGCGTCTTACTTGCACCCAACTTGCGCCCTAGCTGCGCCCTAGTCACGCCCTAGTCGCGCCCTAGTCGCGCCCTAGTAACGCCTTAGTTGCGCCCTAGTTGCACCCTAGTTGCGCCCTACTTGTGCCGTAGTTGCGCCCTAGTTGTGCCCTAGTTGCGTCATAGTTGCGGCCAAGTTGCACCCTAGTTGCACCCTAGTTACACCCTAGATGTGCCCTAGTTGCGCACTAGCTACGCCCTACTTGCGTCCTAGTTACGCCCTAGTTGCGCCCTAGTTGCACCCTAGTTGCGCCCTAGTTGCGCCCTATTTACGCCCTACTTGCGCCCTACTCTCGCCCTAGTTGCGCCTGAGTGGGGCACTAGCTACGCCCTAGTTGTACCCTGGTTGCGCCTTAGCTGCATCCTACATGTGCCCTACTTGCGCCCTAGTTGCACCTTAGTTGCGGCTTAGTTGCGCCTTAGTTGCGCCTTAGTTGCGCCCTAGTTGCGTCCTAGTTGCGCCCTAGTTGCGCCCTAGTTGCACCCTAGTTGCCCCCTAGCTGCGCCCTAGTTGCGCCCTAGTTACACCCTACTTGCGTCCTAGTTGTGCCCTTGTTGTACCCTTGTTGCGCCCTCGTTGCACCCTTGTTGCGCCCTAGTTGCACCCTTCTTACGCCCTTGTTATGCCCCACTTGTGCCGTAGTTGCACCCTACTTGCGCCCTACTTGCGCCCTACTTGCGCCCTACTTGCACCCTTTTTGTGCCCTAGTTGCGCCCTAGTTGTGCCCTGTTTGCGCCCTACTTGCGCCCTAGTTGTGCCCTGGTTGCACCCTAGTTGCGCCCTAGTTGCGCCCTACTTGCGCCCTACTGGCACCCTTCTTACGCCCTAGTTGTGCCTTAGTTGGACACTAGCTACGCCCTAGATGTGCCCTAGTTACATCCTAGTTGCGTTCTACTTGTGTCCAACTTGTGCGCTAGTTGCGCCTTAGTTGCACCTTAGTTGCGCCAGACTTGCACACTAGTTACACCCTAGTTGCGCCCTAGTTGCGCATTAGTTGTACCCTAGTTACGCCCTAGTTGCTCCCTAGTTGCACCCCAGTTGCGCCCTAGTTGTGTCCTAGTTGCGTCCTAGTTGTGCCCTAGTTGCGCCCTAGTTGCGACCTAGTTGCGTCCTTGCTCGGCCCAAGTTGTACCCTGGTTGCGCCCTAGTTGAACCCTATTTGCGCCCTAGTTGGACCCTAGTTGTGCCCTAGTTGCGCCCTAGTTACACACTTGTTTCGCCCTCATTGCGCCCTCGTTGCGCCCTAGTCGCGCCCTCGTTACGCCCTTGTTGCGCCTTAGTCATGCCCTAGTTGCGCTCTTGTTGCGCCCTAGTTGCGTCCTAGCTGCGCCCTAGTTGCGCCCTAGTTGCGCTCTAGTTTCGCCCTAGTTGCGCTCTAGTTGCACCCTAGTTGCACCCTAGTTACGCCCTAGTTGCGCCCTAGTTGTGCCCTAGTTGCGTCCTTGTTGCGCCTTTGTTGTGCCCTAGTTGCACCCTACTTGCACCCTACTTGCACCCTAGTTGCGCCCTACTAGCATCCTAGTTGCGTCTTAGTTGCGCCCTAATTGCGCCCTAGTTGCGCCTCAGTTGGGCACAAGCTATGTACTAGTTGTACCCTACTTGCATCCTAGATGCGTCCTATTTGTGCCCTATTTGCGCCCTAGTTGCGCCTTAGTTGCGCCCTAGTTGCACCCTAGTTGTGTCCTAGTTGCGTCCTAGTTGCGCCCTAGTTGCATCCTAGTTGCACCCAAGTCGCACCCTAGTCACGCCCTAGTCCTGCCCTAGTTGCGCCCTAGTTGCCCACTAGTCGCACCCTAGTTGGGCCCTAGTTGCGCCCTAGTTGCGCCCTTGTTGTGCCCTAGTTGCAACCTAGTTGTGCCCTATTTTCACCCTAGTTGCCCCCAGTTGCGCCCTAATTGCACCCTAGTTGCGCCCTAGTTGCGCCCTAGTTGTGCCCTAGTTGCGCCCTAGTTGCGCCCAAGTCGCGCCCTAGTCGCGCCTAGTCGCGCCCTTGTTGTGTCCTAGTTGCGCACTAGTAGCACCCTAGTTGCGCCCTAGTTGCGCCCTAGTTGCGTCCTAGTTCTACCCTAGTTGCGTCCTAGTTGTGCCCTAGTTGTGCTCTAGTTGCCCCCTAGTTGCGCCCTACTTCCGCCCGGACGCCCTAGTTGCGCCCTAGTTGCGCCCTACTTGCACCCTAGTTGCACCCTAGTTACGCACTAGTTGCGCCCTAGTTGCGTCCTAGTTGTGCCCTAGTTGCGCCATAGTTGCGAACTACTTGCGTCCTACTGGCGCCTACTTGCGCCCTAGTTGTGCCTCATTTGGGCACTAGCTACGCCCTAGTTGTCCCCTAGTTGCGCCATTAGTTGCGTCTTACTTACGCCCTAGTTGCGCCTTAGATGCGCCCTAGTTGCGCCCAACTTGCAGACTAGTTGTACCCTAGTTGCGCCCTAGTTGCGCCCTAGTTGCGCCCTAGTTGCACCCTAGTTGCGCCCTTGTTACGCCCTAGTTGCGCCCTTGTTACGCCCTCGTTGCGCCCTAGTTGCACCCTAGTTGCGCCCTAGTTGCGCCCTAGTTGCGCCCTAGTTACACCCTAGTTGCGCCCTTGTTGCGCCCTAGTTGCACCCTAGTTGCGCCCTTGTTACGCCCTAGTTGCGCCCTTGTTACGCCCTCGTTGCGCCCTAGTTGCACCCTAGTTGCGCCCTAGTTGCACCCTAGTTGCCCCCAGTTGCGCCCTCATTGCGCCCTAGTTGCACCCTGGTTGCACCCTAGTTGCGCTCTAGTTGCCCCCTAGTTGCGTCCTAGTTGCGCCCTAGTTGCGCCCTAGTTGCGCTTTAGTTGCGCCCTAGTTGCGCCCTAGTTGTGCCCTAATTACGTGCTAGTTACGCCTAGTTGCGCCCTAGTTGCATCCTTGTTGCGCCTTAGTTGTGTCCTAGTTGCGCCCTAATTGCGCCCTACTTGCGTCCTAGTTGCACCCTTCTTGCATCCTAGTTGCGTCTTAGTTGCGCCCTAGTTACGCCCTAGTTGCGCCCTTCTTGCGCCCTTATTGCACCCTACTTACACCCTATTGGCGCCCTACTTGCGCCCTAGTTGCGCCTCAGTTGGACACTAGCTACACCCTAATTGTGCCCTAGATGCGCCCTAGTTGTGTCTTATTTGCACCCTACTTGTGCCCTAGTTGCACCCTAGTTGCGCCCTAGTTGCGCCCTAGTCACGCCCTTGTTTTGCCCTCATTGCGCCCTCGTTGCGCCCTAGTTGCGCCCTCGTTGTGCCCTTGTTGCGCCCTAGTTACGCCCTAGTTGCGCTCTAGTTGCACCCTAGTTGCGTCCTAGTTGCGCCCTAGGTGCGCCCTAGTTGCGCTCTAGTTGCGTCCTCGTTGTGCCCAGTTGCACCCTAGTTGCACCCTAGTTGCGCCCTAGTTGCGCCCTAGTTGCGCCCTGGCTGCGCCCGTGTTCCGCCTTAGTTGTGCCCTAGTTGCACCCTACTAGCACCCTACTTGCGCCCTAGTTGCGCCCTACTTGCACCCTAGTTGCGTCTTAGTTGTGCCCTAATTGCGCCCTAGTTGCGCCTCAGTTGGGCACTAGCTATGCCCTAGTTGTACCCTACTTGCGTCCTAGATGCGTCCTACTTGTGCCCTATTTGCGCCCTAGTTGCGCCTTAGTTGTGCCCTAGTTGCGCCCTAGTTGCGTCCTAGTTGCGTCCTAGTTGCACCCTAGTTGCGTCCTAGTTGCGCCCAAGTCGCGCCCTAGTCACGCCCTAGTCGCGCCCTAGTTGCGCCCTAGTTGTGCACTAGTTGCACCCTAGTTGCGCCCTAGTTGCACCCTAGTTGCGCCCTTGTTGTGCCGTAGTTGCAACCTAGTTGCGCCCTAGTTGCGCCCTAGTTGCCCCAGGTTGCGCCCTAATTGCACCCTAGTTGCGCCCTAGTTGCGTCCTAGTTGTGCCCTAGTTGCCTCCTAGTTGCGTCCAAGTTGCGCCCTAGTCGCGCCCTAGTTGCGCCCTAGTTGCGCCCTAGTTGTACCCTAGTTGCGCCCTTGTTGCGCCCTAGTTGCCCCCTTGTTGTGCCCTCGTTGCGCCCTAGTTGCACCCTACTTGCGCCCTAGTTGTGCCCTAGTTGCGCCCTAGTTGTCCCCAGTTGCGCCCTAATTGCGCCCTACTTGCACCCTAGTTACACCCTAGTTGCGCTCTATTTGCACCCTAGTTGCGCCCTAGTTACGCCCCAGTTGCGCCTTAGTTGCGCCCTAGTTGTGCCCTAGTTGCGCCCTAGTTGTGCCCTAATTACGCCCTAGTTGCGCCTAGTTGCGCGCTAGTTGCGTCCTTGTTGCGCCTTAGTTGTGCCCTAGTTGTGTCCTACTTGCGCCCTACTTGCGCCCTAGTTGCACCCTTCTTGCATCCTAGTTGCGTCTTAGTTGCGCCCTAGTTTCGCCCTAGTTGCGTCCTTCTTGCACCCTTATTACACCCTACTTACACCCTATTGGCGCCCTACTTGCACCCTAGTTGCGCCTCAGTTGGACACTAGCTACACCCAAATTGTGCCCTAGATACATCCTAGTTGCGTCTTACTTGTACCCTACTTGCACCCTAGTTGCATCCTAGTTGCGCCCTACTTGCACCCTAGTTTCGCCCTAGTTGCGCCCTAGTTGCGCCCTAGTTGCGCCCTAGTTGCGCCCTGGTTGTGTCTTAGTTGCGTCGTAGTTGCGCCCTAGTTGCGTCCTAGTTGGACCCAAGTCGCGCCCTAGTCACGCCCTAGTCGCGCCCTAGTTGCGCCCTAGTTGCGCACTAGTTGCACCCTAGTTGCGCCCTAGTTGCGCCCTAGTTGCGCCCTTGTTGTACCCTAGTTACAACCTAGTTTCGCCCTAGTTGCGCCCTAGTTGCCCCCAGTTGCGCCCTAATTGCACCCTAGTTGCGCCCTAGTTGCGCCCTAGTTGCGCCCTTGTTGTACCCTAGTTACAACCTAGTTTCGCCCTAGTTGCGCCCTAGTTGCCCCCAGTTGCGCCCTAATTGCACCCTAGTTGCGCCCTAGTTGCGCCCTAGTTGTGCCCTAGTTGCGCCCTAGTTGCGCCCAAGTCGCGTCCTAGTCGCACCCTAGTTGCGCCCTAGTTGCGCCCTAGTTGCTTAGTAGTTACACCCTAGTTGCACCCTAGTTGCGCCCTAGTTACGCCCTTGTTGTGCCCTAGTTGCAACGTAGTTGCGCCCTAGTTGCGCCCTAGTTGTACCCTAATTCCGCCCTTGTTGCGCCCTAGTTGCGCCCTCGTTGCGCCCTCGTTGCGCCCTAGTTGCACCCTACTTGCGCCCTAGTTGCGCCCTAGTTGCGCCCTAGTTACCCCCATTTACGCCCTAATTGCGCCCTATTTGCACCCTAGTTGCACCCTAGTTGCGCTCTAGTTGCACCCTAGTCGCGCCCTAGTTGCGCCCTAGTTGCGCCCTAGTTGCGTCCTAGTTGCGCCCTAGTTGTGCCCTAATTACGCCCTAGTCGCGCCTAGTTGCGCCCTAGTTGCGTCCTTGTTGCGCCTTAGTTGTGCTCTAGTTGCGCCCTACATGCGCCCTACTTGCGCCCTAGTTGCACCCTTCTTGCATCCTAGTTGCGTCTTAGTTGCGCCCTAGTTGCGCCCTAGTTGCGTCCTTCTTGCGCCTTTATTGAGCCCTACTTACACCCTATTGGCGCCCTACTTGCACCCTAGTTGCGCCCTAGTTGCCTCTTACTTGCACACTACTTGCACCCTAGTTGCATCCTAGTTGCGCCCTACTTGCACCCTAGTTGCGCCCTAGTTGTGCCCTAGTAGCGCCCTAGTTGCGCCCTAGTTGGGCCCTGGTTGCGCACAAGTTGCAACCTACTTGCGCCCTACTTGCATACTACTTACGTCCTAGTTGCGCCTCAGTTGGGGACTAGCTACGCCCTAGTTGTACCCTAGTTGTACCCTAGTTGTACCCTAGTTGCGTCCTACTTGGACGCTATTTGTACCCTAGTTACGCCGTAGTTGTGCCCTAGTTGCGCCCTAGTTGTACCCGAGTTGCGCCCTAGTTGCGCCATAGTAGCGCCCTACTTGCGTCCTAGTTGTGCCATAATTGCGCTCTAGCTGTCCCCTAGTTGCGCCAAAGCCGCGCCCTAGTCGCGCCCTAGTTGCGCCCTAGTTGTCCCCTAGTTGCGCCCTAGTTGCGCCCTAGTTGCGCCCTAGTTGCCCCCAATTACGCCCTAATTTCAACCTAGTTGCGCCCTAGTTGCGCCCTAGTTGTGACCTAGTTGCACCCTAGTTGCACCCAAGTCGCGCCCTATTCGCGCCCTAGTCGCGCCCTAGTTGCGCCCTAGTTGCGCACTAGTTGCATCCTAGTTGCGCCCTAGTTGCACCCTAGTTCTACCCTAGTTGTGCCCTAGTTGCGTCCTAGTTGCGCCCTAGTTGCGTCCTAGTTGCCCCCTAGTTGCGCCCTTATTGCATCCGGGCACCCTAGTTGTGCCCTAGTTACGCCCTACTTGCACCCTAGTTGCACCCTCATTACGCACCAGCTGCGTCCTAGCTGCGCCCTAGTTGCGCCCTACTTGCGCCTTTCTGGCGCCTACTTGCGCCTTTCTGGTGCCTACTTGCGCCCTAGTTGCGCCTTAGTTGGGCACTAGCTACGCCCGAGTTGTCCCCTAGTTGCGCTCTAGTTCCGTCCTACTTGTGCCCTAGTTGCGCCTTAGTTGCGTCCTAGTTGCGCCCAACTTGCACACTAGTTGCACCCTAGTTGGCCCCTATTTGGGCCCTAGTTCTGCCCTATTTGTGCCCTAGTTGCGCCCTAATTGCGCCCTCGTTGCGCCCTCATTGCACCCTAGTTGTGCCCTAGTTGCATCCTAGCTGCGCCCTTGTCACGTCCTAGTTGCGCCCTAGTTACACCCTAGTTGCGTCCTTCTTGCGTCCTTATTGCACCCTACTTACACCCTACTGGCGCGCTACTTGCGCCCTAGTTGCGCCTTAGTTGGGCACTAGCTACGCCCTAGTTGTGCCGTAGTTGCACCCTAGTTACGTCTTACTTGCGCCCTACTTGCTCCATAGTTGCGTCCTAGTCGCGCCCTAGTCACGCCCTAGTTGCGCCTTAGTTGCGCCCTAGTTGCACCCTAGTTGCACCCTAGATGCACCCTAGTTCCGCCCTAGTTGTGCCCTAGTTGCGTCATAGTTGCGCCCTAGTTGCGCCCTATTTGCGCCCTAGTTACGCCCTAGTTGTGCCCTAGTTGCACCCTAGGTGCGCCATACGTGCGTCCTAGTTACGCCCTAGTTGCGCCCTAGTTGCGCCCTAGTTCCTCTCTAGTTATGCCCTACTTGCGCCCTACTTGCACCCTCCTCTCACCCTAGTTGCGCCTCAGTTGGATACTAGCTACGTCCTAGTTGTACCCTAGTTGCACTCTAGCTGCGTCCTACTTGTGCCCTACTTGCGCCCTAGTTGCGCCTTAGTTGCACCTTAGTTGCGTCTTAGATGCGCCCTAGTTGCGCCCAAGTTGCGCTCTAGTTGCGCCCTAGTTGCACCCTAGTTGCGCCCTAGTTGTGCCCTGGTTCCGCCCTAGTTGCGCCCTAGTTGCGTCCTAGTTGCGCCCTTGTTGTGCTCTTGTTGCGTCCTCGTTGCGCCCTTGTTGCACCCTCGTTGCGTCCTCGTTACGCTCAAAGTTGCACCCTATTTGCACCCTTGTTACGCCCTAGTTATGCCCCACTTGTGCCGTAGTTGCACCCTACTTGCGCCCTACTTGCGCCCTACTTGCGCCCTAGTTGCACCCTTTTTGCGCTCTAGTTGCGCCCTAGTTGCGCCCTAGTTGCGCCCAAGTTGCGCCCTAGTTGCACCCTAGGTGCACCCTAGTTGCGCCCTAGTTACGCCCTAGTTGCGCCCTAGTTGTGCCCTAGTTGCGCCCTAGTCGCGCCCGAGTCGCGCCCTAGTCACGCCCTAGTTGCGCCCTAGTTACGCCCTAGTTGCGCTCTAGTTGCACCATATTCGCCCTTATTGCACCCTACTTGCGCCCCACTGGCACCCTTCTTGCGCCCTATTTGTGTCTTAGTTGGGCACTAGCTACGCCCTAGTTGCGCCCTAGTTGTGCCCTAGTTGCATCATACTTGTGCCCTACTTACGCGCTAGTTGCGCCTTAGTTGCACCTTAGTTATGCCTAACTTGCACGCTAGTTGCACCCTACTTGCGCCCTAGTTGTGCCCTAGTTGCGCCCTAGTTGCGCCCTAGTTACGCCCCAGTTGCGTCCTAGTTGCGTCCTAATTGCGCCCTAGTTGCGCCCTAGTTGTGCCCTAGTTATGACCTAGTTGCGTCCTAGTTGTGCCCAAGTTGTGCCCTAGTTGCACCCTAGTTGCACCCTACTTGCGCCCTAGTTGCACCATAGTTGCGCCCTAGTTGTGCCCTTGTTGCGTCCTCGTTGCACCCTCGTTGCGCCCTAGTTGCGCCCTTGTTGCGTCCTTGTTACGCCCTAGTTGCGCCCTAGTTGCGCCTTAGTTGCGTCCTAGTTGCGCCCTAGTTGTGCCCTAGTTGCGTCCTCGTTGCACCCTCGTTGCGCCCTAGTTGCGCCCTTGTTGCGTCCTTGTTACGCCCTAGTTGCGCCCTAGTTGCGCTCTAGTTGCGCCCTAGTTGCGTCATAGTTGCGCCCTCGTTGCACCCTAGTTGCGCTCTCGTTGCACCCTAGTTGCGACCTAGTTGCGCCCTAGTTGCACCCTAATTGCGCCCTAGTTGCGCCCTAGTTGCGCCCTAGTTGCACCCTTGTTGCATCTTAGCTGTGCCCTAGTTGCACCCTACTTGCGCCCTACTTGCGCCCTAGTTGCGCCCTACTTGCACCCTAGTTGCGTCTTAGTTGCACCCTTGTTGCGCCCTAGTTGCGACTCAGTTAGGCATTAGCTACGCCCTATTTTTACCCTACTTGCGCTCTAGATGCGTCCTACTTGTGCCCTATTTGCGCCCTACTTGCGCCTTAGTCGCGACCTAGTTGCGCCCTAGTTGCGCCCTAGTTGCGCCCTAGTTGCGCCCTAGTTACGCCCTAGTTGCGTCCTAGTTGCGCCTTAGTTGCGTCCTAGTTGCGCCCTAGTTGCGCCCTAGTAGCGCACTAATTGCCCCCAGTTGCGCCCTGATTGCGCCCTAGTTGCGTCCTAGTTGCGCCCTAGTTGCG
>SZWC01000005.1:369908-383227 GCA_023375785.1 Penium margaritaceum | reverse complement strand
CTAGTTGCACCCTAGTTGCGCCCTAGTTGCGCCCTAGTTGCGCCCTAGTTATGCCCTAGTTGTGCCCTAGTTGCGCCCAAGGCACGCCCTAGTCGCGCCCTAGTCGTGCCCTAGTTGCGCCCCAGTTGCGCACTAGTTGTGTCCTAGTTGCGCCCTAGTTGCGCCCTAGTTGCGCCCTAGTTGTGCCCTAGTTGCGTCCTAGTTGCGCCCTAGTTGCGCCCTAGTTGCCCCCTAGTTGCGCCCTAGTTGCACCCGGGCGCCCTAGTTGCGCCCTGGTTGCGCCCTACTTGCACCCTAGTTGCAGCCTAGTTACGCACTAGTTGCGCCCTAGTTGCATCCTAGTTGCGCCCTAGTTGCACCCTAGTTGCACCCTACTTGCGCCCTACTGGTGCCTACTTGCGCCCTAGTTGTGCCTCAGTTGGGCACTAGCTACGCCCTAGTTGTCCCCTAGTTGCGCCCTTAGCTGCGTCATACTTACGCCCTAGTTGCGCCTTAGTTGCGTCCTAGCTACGCCCAACTTGCAGACTAGTTGCATCCTAGTTGCGCCCTAGTTGAGCCCTAGTTGCACCCTAGTTGCGCCCTAGTTGCGCCCTAGTTGCACCTTAGTTGCGCCCTAGTTGCGCCCTAGTTGCTCCCTCGTTGTATCCTCGTTGCGCCCTAGTTGCACCCTAGTTGCGCCCTAGTTGCGCCCTCGTTGTATCCTCGTTGCGCCCTAGTTGCACCCTAGTTACGCTCTAGTTGCACCCTAGTTGCGCCCTAGTTACGCCCTAGTTGCGCCCTAGTTGCGCCCTAGTTGCCCCCAGTTGCGCCCTAATTGCGCCCTAGTTGCGCCCTAGTTGCACCCTAGTTACGCTCTAGTTGCACCCTAGTTGCGCCCTAGTTGTGCCCTAGTTGCGCCCTAGGTGCGCCCTAGTTGTGCCCTAGTTCCGTCCTGGTTGTGCCATAATTACGCCCTAGTTGCGTCTTGTCGCGCCCTAGTTGCGCCCTTGTTGCGCCTTAGTTGTGGCCTAGTTGCGCCCTACTTGCGCCCTTCTTGCACCCTAGCTGCGCCCTTCTTGTATCCTAGTTGCTTCTTAGTTGCGCACTAGTTGCACCCTAGTTATGCCCTTCTTGTGCTCTTATTGCACCCTACTTACACCCTATTGGCGCCCTACTTGCGCCCTAGTTACGCCTCAATTGGGCACTAACTACTCCCTAATTGTGCCCTAGATACGCCCTAGTTGCCTCGTACTTGCGCCATACTTGCGCCCTAGTTACACCCTAGTTGCGCCCTACTTGCACCCTAGTTGCACCCTAGTTGCGCCCTAGTTACGCCCTAGTTGCGCCCTAGTTGCGCCCTGGTTGCGCACAAGTTGCAACCTACTTGCGCCCTACTTGCATCCTACTTGCGCCCTAGTTGCGCCTCAGTTGGGGACTAGCTACGTCCTAGTTGTAACCTAGTTGCACCCTAGTTACGTCCTACTTGTACCCTATTTGTGCCCTAGTTGCGCCTTAGTTGCGCCCTACTTGCGCCCTAGTTGTACCCTAGTTGCGCCCTAGTTGCGCCATAGTTGCGCCCTAGTTGCGCCCTATGTGTGCCCTAGTTGCGTCCTAGTTCCGCCCTAGTTGCGCCCAAGCTGCGCCTTAGTCGTGCCGTAGTTGCGCCCTAGTTGTGCCCTAGTTGTGCCCTAGCTGCACCCTAGTTGCGCCCTAGTTGCGCCCTAGTTGTCCCCAGTTGCGTCCTAATTGCAACCTAGTTGCGCCCTAGTTGCACCCTAGTTGCGCTCTAGTTGCGCCCTACTTGCGCCGAAGTCGCGCCCTAGTCGCGCCCTAGTCGCACCCTAGTTACGCCCTAGTCGCGCACTAGTTGCACCTGAGTTGCACCCTATTTGCGCCCTAGTTCCGCCCTAGTTGTGCCCTACTTGCGTCCTTGTTGCTCCCTAGTTGCACCCTAGCTACCCCCTAGTTGCGCCCTTCTTGCGTCTGGGCGCCCTAGTTGCGCCCTAGTTGCGCCCTACTTGCACCCTAGTTGCACCCTAGGTACGCACTAGTTGCGCCCTAGTTGCGTCCTAGTTGCGCCCTAGTTGCGCCCTACTTGCGTCGTCTTTGCGCCCTTCCAGCGCCTACTTGCGCCCTAGTTGCGTCTCAGTTGGGCACTAGCTACGCCCTAGTTATCCCCTAGTTGCGCCCTAGTTGCGTCCTATTTGCGCCCTAGTTGCGCCTTAGTTGCGTCCTAGTTGCGTCCCATTTGCACACTAGTTACACCCTAGTTGCGCCCTAGTTGCGCCCTAGTTACGCCCTAGTTGTGCCCTACTTGCGCCCTAGTTGCGCCCTAGGTGCGCCTTAGTTGCGCCCTCGTTGCGCCCTCGTTGCGCCCTCGTTGTGCCCTAGTTGCATCCTAGTTGCACCCTATTTGCGCCCTAGGTGCGCCCTGGTTGCACCCTAGTTGCGCCCTAGTTGCGCCCTAGTTGCGTCCTTGTTGCGGCGTAGTTGCGCTCTAGTTGCGCCCTAGTTGTGCCCTAGTTGCGCCCTAGTTGTGCCTTATTCGTGCCCTAGTTGCCCCCTACCTGCGCCCTACTTGCGCCCTCATCGCTCCCTAGTTGCGCCCTACTTGTGTCCTAGATGCGTCCTACTTGCGCCCTAGTTGCGCCCTTCTTGCGCCCTTATTTCACCCTACTTACGCCCTATTGGCGCCATACTTACGCCCTAGTTGCGCCTCAGTTGGGCACTAGCTACACCCTAGTTGTACCCTGGTTGCACCCTAGTTGCTTCCTACTTGTACCCTACTTGCGCCCTAGTTGCACCTTTGTTGCGCCCTAGTTGCGCCTTAGTTGCGCCCTAGTTGCGCCCTAGTTACGCCCTATTTGCGCCCTAGTTGTGTCCTAGTTACGCCCTTGTTGTGCCCTTGTTGCACCCTCGTTGCGCCCTCGTTGCACCCTAGTTGTGCCCTAGTTGCGCCCTAGTTGTGCCCCACTTGCGCCGTAGTTGTGACCTACTTGTGCCCTACCTGCGCCCTACTTGCACCCTAGTTGTACCCTAGTTTCGCCCTAGTTGCGCCCTAGTTACGTCCTAGTTGCGCCCTAGTTGCACCCTAGTTGCGCCCTAGTTTCGCCCTAGTTGCGTCCTTGTCGCGCCCTAGTCGCGCCCTAGTTCCGCCGTAATTGCGCGTTAGCTGCGCCCTAGTTATGCCCTAGTTGCGCCCTAGTTGCGCCCTAGTTGCGCCCTAGTCGCGCCCTTGTTGCGCCCTAGTTGCGCCCTAGTTGCACCCTACTTGCGCCCTTATTGCACCCTACTTGCGCCCTACTGGCACCCTACTTGTACCCTAGTTGTGCCTTAGTTGGATACTAGCTAAGCCCTAGTTGGGCCCTAGTTGCATCCTAGTTGCGTCCTACTTGCGCCCGACTTGGGCGCAAGTTGTGCCTTAGTTGCGCCTTAGTTGTGCCGAGCTTGCACACTGGTTGCACCCTCATTGCGCCCTAGTTGCGTCCTAGTTGGGCCCTAGTTGCGCTCTAGTTGCACCCTGGTTGCACCCTACTTGCGCCATAGTTGCGCCCTACTTGCGCTCTAGTTGCACCCTACTTGCGCCCAAGTTGCGCCTAAGTTGCGCACTAGTTACGCCTAACTTGCAAACTAGTTGTACCCTAGTTGCGCCTTAGTTGCACCCTAGTTGTGCGCTTCTTGCACCCTTATTGCACCAAACATACACCCTACTAGCACCCTATTTGCGCCCTGGTTGCGCCTCAGTTGGGCATTAGTTACACCCTACTTGTGCCCTCGTTGCGTCCTAGTTGCGTCTTACTTGCGCCCTACTTGCGCCGTAGTTGCACCCTATTTGCGCCATAATTGCACCCTAGTTGCACCCTAGTTGCGCCCTAGTTGCGCCCTGAGTGCGCGCCCTAGTTGCACAGAAGGTGCACCCTACTTGCGTCCTACATGCACCCTACTTGCGCCCTAGTTGCGCCTCAATTGGGTACTAGCTACGCCCTAGTTGCGCCTCAATTGGGTACTAGCTACGCCCTAGTTGTATCCTAGTTGCGCCCTAGTTGCGTCCTACTTGTGCCCTATTTGTGCCCTAGTTGCGCCTTAGTTTCGTCCGAGTTGCACCCTAATTGTGCCCTAGGTGCGTCCTAGTTGCACCCTAATTGCACCCTAGTTGTGCCCTAGTTGCGCCCTAGTTGCGCCCAAGTTGCGCCCTAGTTGCTCCCTAGTTGTCCCTAGTTGCGCCCTAATTGCGCCCTAGTTGCGGCCTAGTTGCGCCTTAGTTGCGTCCTAGTTGCGTCCTAGCTGCGCCCAAGTCGCGTCCTATTCGCGTCCTAGTCGCGTCCTAGTCGCGCCCTAGTCGCGCCCAAGTCGCGCCCTAGTCGCGCCGTACTTGCACCTTAGTTGCGCCCTAGTTGCACCCCGGTTGCGCCCTAGTTGCGTCCTAGTTGCGTCCTATTTGTGCCATAGTTGCGCCCTGGTCGCGCCCTAGATGTGCCCTGGTTGCGTCCTAGTTATGCCCTACTTGCGTCCTAGTTGCGCCCTAATTGCGCCCTAGTTGTGCCCTAGTTGCGCCCTAGTTGCGCCCTACTTGCGCCCTATTCTCGCCCTAGTTGCGCATCAGTTAAGCACTAGCTACGCCCTAATTGTACCCTAGTTGCGCCCTAGCTGCGTCTTGCTTGTGCCCTACTTGCGTCCTACTTGCGCCTCAGTTACAGCTTTGTTGCGCCTTAGTTATGTCTTAGTAGCGCCCTAGTTGCGCCCAAGTTATGCCCTAGTTGCGCCCTAGTTGCACCCTAGTTGTGCCCTAGTTGAGCCCTAGTTGCGCCCTAGTTGTACCCTAGTTGCGCCCTAGTTGCGCCCTTGTTGTGCCCTTGTTGCGCCCTCATTGCGCCCTCGTTGCGCCCTCGTTGCGCATTCATTACGCTCAAGTTGCACCCTAGTTGCGCCCTTGTTACGCCCTAGTTTTGCCCTGCTTGTGCCGTAGTTGCGCCCTACTTGCACCCTACTTGCGCCCTAGTTGCGCCCTAGTTGCACCCTGGTTACGCCCTAGTTGCGCCCTAGTTGCGCCCTAGTTGTGCCCTAGTTGCACCCTTCTTGCGCCCTACATGTGCCCTAGTTGCGCCCTAGTTGCGCCCTAAATGCGCCCTAGTTGCGCCCTAGTCGCGCCCTACTCGCGCCCTAGTCACGCCCTAGTTGTGCCCTAGTTGCGCCCTAATTGCGCTATAGTTGTACCCTAGCTGGGCCCATATTGCACCCTACTTACACCCTACTGACACCCTTCTTGCTCCCTCGTTGTGCCCTAGTTGGGCACTAGCTAGGCCCTAGTTGTGCCCTAGTTGCACCCTAGTTGCGTTCTACTTGTGCCCTACTTGCGCGTTAGTTGCGCCTTAGTTGCGCCTTCGATGCGCCCAACTTGCACACTAGTTGCACCCTAGTTGCGCCCTAGTTGCACCCTCGTTGTACCCTAGTTACGCCCTAGTTGCACCCTGGTTGCGCCCCGGTTGCGCCCTAGTTACGTCCTAGTTGCACTCTAGTTGCGCCCTAGGTAAGCCCTAGTTGCGACCTAGTTGTGTCCTATTTGTGCCCTAGTTGTGCCCTAGTTGCGCCTAGTTGCACCCTAGCTGCGCCCTAATTGCACCCTAGTTGCGCCGTAGTTGTGCCCTAGTTGCGCCCTATATGCGTCCTCATTGCGCCCTCGTTGCGCCATAGTTGTGCCCTCCTTGCGCCCTTGTTGTACCCTAGTTGCATCCTAGTTGCACCCTAGTTGCGCCCTAGTTGCGCTCTAGTTGTGCCCTAGTTGCGTCCTAGTTGCACCCTAGTTACGCCCTAGTTGCGCCCAAGTCGCGCCCTAGTCACACCCTAGTCGCGCCCTAGTTGCGCCCTAGTTGCGCACTGGTTGCACCCTAGTTGCGCCCTAGTTACGCCCTGGATGCGCCCTAGTTGTGTCCTAGCTGTGCCCTAGTTCCGACCTAGTTGCGCCCTAGTTGCCCCCAGTTGCGCCCCAATTGCGCCCTAGTTGCGCCCTAGTTGCGCCTTAATTGTGCCCTAGTTGCGCTCAAGGCGCGCCCTAGTCGCTCCTTGGTCGCGCCCTAGTTGCGTCCTAGTTGCACACTAGTTGCACCCTAGTTGCGCCCTAGTTGTGCCCTAGTTGCGTCCTAGTCGTGACCTAGTTGCATCCTAGTTGCGCCCTAGTTGCACCCTAGTTGCCTCCTAGTTGCGCCATAGTTGCGCCCGGGCGCCCTAGTTGCGCCCTAGGTGCGCCCTACTTGCACCCTAGTTGCAACCTAGTTACGCACTAGTTGCGCCCTAGTTGTGACCTAGTTACGCCCTAGTTGCGCCCTAGTTTCGTCCTACTTGCGCCCTACAGGCACCTACTTGCGCCCTAGTTGCACCTCAGTTGGGCACTAGCCAAGCCCTAGTTGTCCTATAGTTGCGCCCATAGTTACTTCCTACTTGTGCCCTAGTTCCGCCTTAGTTGGGCCCTAGTTGTGCCTAACTTACACACTATTTGCGACCTAGTTGCGCCCTAGTTGCGCCCTAGTTGCGCCCTAGTTGCACCCTAGTTGCGCCCTAGTAGCGCCCTAGTTGCACCCTCGTTGCGCCCTTGTTGCGCCCTAGTTGTGCCCTAGTTGCACCATAGTTGCGCCCTAGTTGCGCCCTAGTTGCCCCCAGTTTCGCCCTAATTCCGCCCTAGTTGTACCCTAGTTGCGTCCTAGTTTCGCTCTAGTTGCGCCCTAGTTGCCCCCTAGTTGTGCCCTAGTTGCGCCCTAGCTGCACCCTTGTTGCGCCCTAGTTGCGTCCTAGTTGCGCCTAGTTGCGCCCTAGTTGCGTCCTTGTTGCGGCTTAGTTGTGCCATAGTTGCACCCTACTTGCGTCCTACTTGCGCCCTAGCTGTCCCCTACTTGCACCATAGTTGCGTCTTAGTTACACTCCAGTTGTGCCCTAGTTGCGCCCTAGTTGCGCCCTTCTTGCATCCTTATTGCACCGTACTTACACATTACTGGCGCCCTACTTGCGCCCTAGTTGCGCCTCAGTTGGGCACTAGCTACACCCTAATTGTGCCCTAGTTGCGTCCTAGTTGCGCCCTAGTTGCATCCTAGTTGCGCCCTACTTGCACCCTAGTTACACCCTAGTTGGGCCGTAGTTGCACCCCAGTTGTACCCTGGTTGTGCACGAGTTGCAACCTACTTGCGCCCTACTTGCACCATACTTGCGCCCTAGTTGCGCCTCAGTTGGGGACTAGCTACGCCCTAGTTGTACCCTAGTTGTGCCCTAGTTGCGTCCTACACGTGTCCTATTTGTGCCCAAGTTGCGCCTTAGTTACGCCATAGTTGCGTCCTAGTTGCATCCTAGTTGCGCCCTAGTTGTGCCCTAGTTGCGCCCTAGTTGCGCCCTAGTTGCGTCCTAGTTGCGCCCTAGTTGCGCCCTAGTTGTGCCCTAGTTGCGCCCTAGTTGCCCCCAGTTGCGCCCTAATTTCACCCTAGTTACGCCCTAGTTGCGCCCTAGTTGCGCCCTAGTTGCGTCCTAGTTGCGCCCTGGTTGCGCCCTAGTTGCGCCCTAGTTACGCCCTAGTTGCGCCCTAGTTGCGCCCTAGTTGCGCCCTAGTTGTGCCCTAGTTGCGCCCTAGTTGCCCCCAGTTGCGCCCTAATTTCACCCTAGTTACGCCCTAGTTGCGCCCTAGTTGCGCCCTAGTTGCGCCCAAGTCGCGTCCTAGTCACGCCCTAGTTGCGCCCTAGTTGCGCCCTAGTTGTGCCTAGTTGTGCCCTAGTTGTACCCCAGTTACGCCCTAGTTGCCCCCAGTTGCGCCCTAATTGTGCCCTAGTTGCGTCCTAGTTGCGCCCTAGTTACGCCCTAGTTGCGTCCTAGTTGCGCCCTAGTTGCGCACTAGTTGCACCCTAGTTGCGCCCTCGTTGCCTCCTAGTTGCGTCTTAGCTGCGCCCTAGTTGCGCCCTAGTTGCCCCCTAATTGCGCCCTTGTTGCGCCTGGGCGTCCAAGTTGCGTCCTAGTTGCGCCCGACTTGCACCCTGGTTGCACCCTAGTTACGCACTAGTTGCGCCCTAGTTGCTTCCTAGTTGCGCCCTAGTTGTGCCCTAGTTGCACACTACTTGCGCCCTACTGGCGCCTACTTGCGTCCTAGTTGCGCCTCAGTTGGGCAATAGCTACGCCCTAATTGTCCCCTAGTTGCGCCCTTAGTTGCGTCTTGCTTACGCCCTAGTTGCGCCTTAGTTGCGCCCTAGTTGCACCCAACTTGCAGACTAGTTGCACCCTAGTTGGGCCCTAGTTGCGCCCTAGTTGTGCCTTAGTTGCACCCTAGTTACGCCCTAGTTGCGCCCTAGTTACGCCCTCGTTCCCCCCTCGTTGCGCCCTAGTTGCACCCTAGTTGCGCACTAGTTGTGCCCTAGTTGCGCCCTAGTTGCCCCCAGTTGCGCCCTAATTGCGCCCTAGTTGCGCCCTAGTTGCACCCTAGTTCCGCTCTAGTTGTGCCCTAGTTGCGCCCTAGTTGCGTCCTGGTTGCGCCCTGGTTGCGCCCTAGTTGCGCCCTAGTGACGCCCTAGTTGTGCCCTAATTACGCCCTAGTTGCGCCTAGTTGCGCCCTAGTTGCGCCCTTGTTGCGCCTTAGTTGTGCCCTAGTTGCGCCCTACTTGTGCCCTACTTGTGCCCTAGTTGCGCCCTTCTTGCATCCTAATTGCGTCTTAGTTGCATCCTAGTTGCGTCCTAGTTGTGCCCTTCTTGCGCCCTTATTGCACCCTACTTACACCCTATTGGCGCCCTACTTGCGTCCTTGTTGCGCCTCAGTTGGGCACTAGCTACGCCCTAATTGTGCCCTAGATGCGCCCTAGTTGCGTCTCACTTGCGCCCTACTTGCGCCCTAGTTGCACCCTAGTTGTGCCCTCCTTGCATCCTAGTTGCGCCCTAGTTGCGCCCTAGTTGCACCCTAGTTGCGCCCTAGTTGCGCCCTGGTTGCGCACAAGTTGCAACCTGCTTGCGCCCTATTTGCATCCTACTTGCGCCCTAGTTGCGCCTCAGTTGGGGACAAGCTACGCCCTAGTTGTACCCTAGTTGCACCCTAGTTGCGTCCTACTTGTACCCTATTTGTGCCCTAGTTCCGCCTTAGTTGCGCCCTAGTTGCGCCCTAGTTGCACCCTAGTTGCACCTTAGTTGTGCCATAGTTCACCCTAGTTGCGCCCTAGTTGTGCCCTTGTTGTGCCCTAGTTGCACCCTAGTTACACCCAAGCCGCGTCCTAGTCGCGCCCTAGTTGTGCCCTAGTTGTGCCCTAGTTGTGTCCTAGTTGCGCCCTAGTTGCGTCCTAGTTGCGCCCTAGTTGCCCCCAGTTGCGCCCTAATCGCAACCTAGTTGCGCCCTAGTTGCGTCCTAGTTGCAACCTAGTTGCGCCCTAGTTGCGCCTAAGTCGCGCCCTATTCGTGCCCTAGTCACGCCCTAGTTGCGCCCTAGTTGCGCACTAGTTGCATCCTAGTTGCACCCTAGTTGCGCCCTAGTTCCGCCCTAGTTGTATGCAAGTTGGGTCCTAGTTGCGCCCTAGTTGCGCCCTAGTTGTCCCCTAGTTGTGCCCTTGTTGCATCTGGGTGTCCTAGTTGCGCCCTAGTTGTGCCCTACTTGCACCCTAGTTGCACCCTAGTTATGCACTAGTTGCGTCCTAGTTGCATCCTAGTTGCGCCCTAGTTGCGCCCTAGTTGAGTCCTAGTTGCGCCCTACTTGCGCCTTTCTCGCGCCTACTTGCGCCCTAGTTGCACCTCAGTTGGGCACTAGCTACGCCCTAGTTGTCCCCTACTTGCGCCCTAGTTGCGCCCAAGTTGCATCCTACTTGCGTCCTAGTTGCACCTTAGTTGCATCCTTGTTGCACCCAACTTGCACACTAGTTGCACCCTAGTTGCGCCCTAGTTGCGCCCTAGTTGCACCCTCGTTGCGCCCTAGTTGCGCCCTAGTTGCGCCCTCATCGCGCCCTCGTTGCACCCTAGTTGCGCCCTAGTTGCGCCCTAGTTGCGCCCTAGTCGCGTCCTAGTTGCGCCCTGGTTACACCCTAGTTACGCCCTTGTTGCGCCCTTATTGCACCCTACTTACGCCCTACTGGCACCCTCCTTGCGCCCTAGTTGCGCCTTAGTTGCGTCCTTGTTGCGCCCTACTTGCGCCCTAGTTGCGCCTTAGTTGCGTCCTTGTTGCGCCCTACTTGCGCCCTAGTTGCGCCTTAGTTGCGTCCTTGTTGCGCCCTACTTGCGCCCTAGTTGCGCCTTAGTTGCGTCCTTGTTGCGCCCTACTTGCGCCCTAGTTGCGCCTTAGTTGCGCCCTAGTTGCACCCTAGTTGCGCCCTAGTTGCGCCCTAGTTGCGCCCTAGTCGCGTCCTAGTTGCGCCCTGGTTACACCCTAGTTACGCCCTTGTTGCGCCCTTATTGCACCCTACTTACGCCCTACTGGCACCCTACTTGCGCCCTAGTTGCGCCTTAGTTGGGCACTAGCTACGCCCTAGTTGTGTCCTAGTTGCGTCCTAGTTGCGTCTTACTTGCGTCCTACTTGCGACCTAGTTGTGCCCTAGTTGCGCCCTAGTCGCGCCCTAGTCGCGCCCTAGTTGCGCCTTAGTTGCGCCCAAGTTGTACCCTAGTTGCGCCCTAGTTGCGCCCTAGTTCCGCCCTAGTTGTGCCCTAGTTGCGTCATAGGTGTACCCTACTTGCGCCCTAGCTGCGCCCTAGTTACATCCTAGATGTACCCTAGTTGCGCCATATTTGTGCCCTACTTGCGCCCTGGTTGCGCCCTAGTTGCGCCCTAGTTGCGCCCTAGTTGCGCCCTACTTGCCCCCTACTTGCGCCCTAGTTGCGCCCTACTCTCGCCCTAGTTGCGCCTCAGTTGGACACTAGCTACGCCCTAGTTGTACCCTAGTTGCAACCTAACTGCGTCCTACTTGTACCCTACTTGCGCCTAGTTGCGCCTTAGTTGCGCCTTAGTTACGCCTTAGTTGCGCCTTAGTTGCGCCCTAGTTGCGCCCAAGTTGCGCCCTAGTTGCGTCCTAGTTGTACCCTAGCTGCGCCCTAGTTGCGTCCTAGTTGCGCCTTAGTTGCGCCCTATTTGCGCCCTAGTTGCGCCCTTGTTGTGCTCTCGTTGCGCCCTCGTTGCACCCTCGTTGTACCCTCGTTGCGCCCTTGTTGCTCTCAAGTTGCGCCCTAGTTGCACGCTTGTTACACGCTAGTTGTACCCCACTTGTGCCGTAGTTGTACCCTACTTGCGTCCTACTTGCGCCCTACTTCCGCCCTAGTTGCACCCTTTTTGCGCCTTAGTTGTGCCCTAATTGCGCCCTAGTTGCGCCCTAGTTGCGCCCTAGTTACACCCTAGTTACATCAAGTTGCGCCCTAGTTGCTCGCTAGATGCGCCCTAGTTGCGCCCTAGTTGTACCATAGTTGCGCCCTAGTCGCAGCCTAGTCGCGCCCTAGTCACGCCCTAGTTGCGCCCTAGTTGTGCCATGATTGCGCTCTAGTTGCACCCTATCTGCGCCCTTATTGCACCCTACTTGCGCCCTACTGGCACCCTTCTTGCGCCCTAGTTGTACCTTAGTTGAGCACTAGCTACGCCCTAGTTGTGCCCTTGTTGCGCCCTAGTTGCATCCTACTTGTGCCCTACTTGCGCGCTAGTTGCGCCTTAGTTGCACCTTAGTTGCGCTCAGCTTGCACACTAGTTGCACCCTAGATGCCCCCTAGTTGTGCCCTAGTTTTGCCCGAGTTCCGCCCTAGTTGCGCCCTGGTTGCGCCCCGGTTGCACCCTAGTTGCCTCCTAGTTGCGCCCTAGTTGCGCCCTAGTTGCGTCCTTGTTGCGACCTAGTTGCGTCCTAGTTGTGCCCAAGTTGTGCCCTAGTTGCGCCCTTGATGCACCCTAGTTGACCCTAGTTGTACCCTAGTTGCACCCTAGTTGCGTCCTAGTTGCGCCCTTGTTGCATCCTCGTTGCGTCCTCGTTGCGCCCTAGTTGCGCCCTCGTTGCGCCCTTGTTGCGCCCTAGTTGCGCCCTAGTTGCGCTCTAGTTGCGCCCTAGTTGCGTCCTAGTTGCGCCCTAGTTGTGCCATAGTTGCGCTCTAGTTGCGCCCTAGTTGCACCCTAGTTACGTCCTAGTTGCGTCCTAGTTGCGCCCTAGTTGCGCCCTAGGTGCACCCTAGTTGCGCCCTAGTTGCGTCCTTGTTCCGCCTTAGTTGTGCCCTAGTTACACCCTACTTGCGCCCTACTTGGGCCCTAGTTGCGCCCTACTTGCACCCTAGTTGCGTCTTAGTGGCGCCCTACTTGCGCCCTAGTTGCGCCTCAGTTGGGCACTAGCTACGCCCTAGTTGTACCCTACTTGCGCCCTAGATGCGTCCTTCGTGTGCCCTATTTGCGCCCTAGTTGCGCCTTAGATACCCCCTAGTTGCCCCCTAGTTGCGCCCTAGTTTCGCCCTAGTTGTGCCCTAGTTGCGCCCTAGTTGCGCCATAGTTGCGCCCTAGTTGGGCCTTAGTTGCGCCCTAGTTGCGCCCTATTTGTGCCCTAAATGCGAACTAGTTGCCCCCAGTTGCACCCTCATTGCGCCCTAGTTGCGTCCTAGTTACGCCCTAGTTGCGTCCTAGTTGCGTCCAAGTCGCGTCCTAGGCGCGCCCTAGTCGCGTCCTAGTTGTGCCCTAGTTGCACACTATTTGCATCCTAGTTGCGCCCTTGTTGCGCCCTAGTTGCGCCCTAGTTGTGCCCTAGTTGCAACCTAGTTGGGCCCTAGTTGCGCCCTAGTTGCCCCCAGTTGTGCCCTAATTGCGCCTTAGTTGCGCCCTAGTTGCGCCCTAGTTGTTCCCTAGTTGTGCCCTAGTTGCACCCAAGTTGCGCCCTATTCGCGCCCTAGTGGTACCCTTCTTGCGCCCTAGTTGCACACTAGTTGCACCCTAGTTGCACCCTAGTTGCTCCCTATCCCAGTCCCGATCCCAGTCCCGATCCCATTCCCGCTCCCAGTCCCGATCACAGTCCCGATCCCAGTCCGGATCCCAGTCCTGATCTCAGTCCCAATCCCAATCCCGATCCCAGTCCCGATCCCTGTCCCAATCCTAGTCTCGATCCCAGTCCCGATCCCACTCCCGATCCAAGTCCCGATCCCAGTCCCAATCCCAGTCCCGATCCCAGTCCCGATCCTAGTCCCGATCCGAGTCCCGATCCCAGTCCCTATCTCAGTCCCCATCCTAGTCCTGATCCCAGTCCCAATCCTCGTCCCGATCCCACTCCCGATCCCAGTCCCGATCCGAGTCCTGATCCAAGTCCCGATCCCAATCCCGATCCTAGTCCTGATCCCAGTTTCAATCCCAGTCCTAGTCCCAGTCCCGATCCCAGTCCCGATCCCAGTCCCGATCCCAG
>SZWC01000005.1:334745-366250 GCA_023375785.1 Penium margaritaceum | reverse complement strand
AACACTTGATCAAGGCTCACAAGCAGTGGCATTTTATAGCCACTGATCTAAGCTTTCCAGAACACCAAAGCATGCCAGATTTGGAGCTTCCTAGCAGATTCTATGGCTTCTAGAGTGCTCCTTGGTAGGCTGTCCTTTTCCCACCTAGGAAGGCATCCCTTCCCTCCTCTAGAAGCTTCTGCCCCTTCCTAGATTCCTCAGCTTGCTTCTAGTAGGAGGGAAGGTGTCCAGAAGACCAAGACACCTCTAGATGCCTTGTAGGACAAGTCACCCCTTCTAGAAGGTGTGCCACCTTCCTGGACCCTCACCTGGCCTTCTAGAAACTTAAAGAGGAACTCTAGAGGTTGAGCTAGCTTCCTGGCATCTATTTTCCACCTCCCTTGAGGCAGGGCAGAATTTCATCTTGTGGGACTTGAACCCGGGCCCCTGCCTCTAGAGGTGGACACCATTAACCACTAAGCCACTAAGGCTTGTCTTTTTGGTGTTCCTTTTTGGAGTCACTCCTGCCATGGTGAGGAGCATCATTCCAACAGTCCTAGTCCCAGTCCCAATCCCAGTCCCAGTCCCAGTCCCAGTCCCAGTCCCTCTCCCAGTCCTAGTCCTAGTCCATATTTGTGCCCTAGTTGCGCCTTAGTTTCGCCCTAGTTACGCCCTAGTTGCGCCCTAGGTGCGCCCTAGTTACGCACTAGTTGCGCCCTAGTTGTGCCCTAGTTGCGCCCTAGTTACACCCAAGTTCCACCCTAGTTGAGCCCTAGTTGCCCCCAGTTGCGCCCTTATTGCGCCCTAGTTGCGCCCTAGTTGCGCCTTAGTTGCGCCCTAGTTGCGTCCTAGTTGCACCCAAGTCGTGCCCTAGTCGCGCCCTAGTCGCGCTCTAGCCACGCCATAGTCGCGCCCTAGTTGCGCCCTAGTTGCACCCTAGTTGCATCCTAGTTGCGCCCTTGTTGCGTCCTAGTTGCGCCCTTGTTGCGCCCTCATTGCGCCCTCGTTACGCCCTCGTTGCGCCCTCGTTGCGCTCAAGTTGCGCCCTAGTTGCGCCCTTGTTACGCCCTAGTTGTGCCCCACTTGTACCGTAGTTGCTCCCTACTTGCGCCCTACGTGCGTCGTACTTGCACTCTAGTTGTACCCTTGTTGCGCCCTAGTTGCCCCATAGTTGCACCCTAGTTGCGCCCTAGTTTCACCCTAGTTGCGCCCTAGTTGCGCCCTAGTTGCACCCTAGTTGCGCCCTGGTTGCGCCCTAGTTTCGCCCTAGTTGCGCCCTAGTCGCGTCCAAGTCGCGCCCTAGTCACGACCTAGTTGTGCCCTAGTTGCGTCCTACTTGCACTCTAGTTGCACCCTATTTGCGTCCTTATTGCATCCTACTTGCGCCCTACTGGCACCCTTCTTGCACCCTAGTTGTGCCTTAGTTGGGCACTAGCTATGTCCTAGTTGTGCCCTAGTTGCGCCCTAGTTACGTCCTAGTTGTGCCATACTTACGCGCTAGTTGAGCCTTAGTTGCGCCTTAGTTGCGCCCATCTTGCACACTAGTTGCACCCTAGTTGCGCCCTAGTGGCGCCCTAGTTGTGCCCTAGTTGCGCCCTAGTTGCGTCCTGGTTGCGCCCCGGTTGCGCCCTAGTTACACCCTAGTTGCGTCCTAGTTGTACCCTAGTTGTGCCCTAGTTGCGCCCTCGTTGCGCCCTCGTTGCGCCCTAGTTGCGCCCTTGTTGCACCCTTGTTGTGCCTTCGTTGCACCCTAGTTGCGCCCTAGTTGCACCCTAGTTGCGTCCTAGTTACGTCCTAGTTGCATCCTAGTTGTGCCCTAGTTGCGCTCTAGTTGCGCCCTAGTTGCGCCCTAGTTGCGCCCTAGTTGCCCCCTAGTTGCGTCTAATTGTGCCCTAGTTGCACCCTACTTGCGCCCTACTTGCGCCCTAGTTGCGTCCTAGTTACGTCCTAGTTGCATCCTAGTTGTGCCCTAGTTGCGCTCTAGTTGCGCCCTAGTTGCGCCCTAGTTGCGCCCTAGTTGCCCCCTAGTTGCGTCTAATTGTGCCCTAGTTGCACCCTACTTGCGCCCTACTTGCGCCCTAGTTGCGACCTAGTTGCACCCTACTTGCGCCCTTGTCGCGTCCTAGTTGCGCCCTAGTTGCACCCTAGTTGCGCCCTTCTTGCACCCTTATTGTACCCTACTTACGCCCTACTGGCACCCTACTTGCGCCCTAGTTGCGCCTTAGTTGGACACTAGCTACGCCCTACTTGTGCCCTAGTTGCGCCCTAGTTGGGTCATACTTGTGCCCTACTTACGCCCTAGTTGCGCCCTAGTCGCGCCCTAGTTGCGCCCTAGTTGCACCCTAGTTGCGCCCTAGTTGCGCCCTAGTTGCACCCTAGTTGCGCCCTAGATGCGCTGTAGTTGCGCCCTGGTTCCACCCTGGTTGCGCACTAGCTGTGCCCTAGCTGTGCCCTAGTTGCGCCCTAGTTGCGTCCTAGTTGCACCCTAGATGCGACCTAGTTGTGTCCTAGTTCTTCCCTAGTTGCACCCTAGTTGCGCCCTAGTTGCGCCCTAGTTGCGCCCTAGTTGCGCCCTGGTTGCGCCCTAGTTTTGCCCTAGTAGCACCCTAGTTGTGCCCTAGTTGTGCCCTAGTTGTGCCCTAGTTCCGCCCTAGTTGCGCCCTAGTTGCATCCTAGTTGCGCCTTAGTTGCGCACTAGTTACACCCTACTTGCGCCCTACTTGCGCCCTACTTGCGCTCTAGTTGCGCCTCAGTGGGGCACTAGCTACGTCCTAGTTGTACCCTAGTTGCGCCCTAGTTGCTTCCTACTTGTGCCCTACTTGCGCCCTAGTTACGCCTTAGTTGTGCCCTAGTTGCGCCCTAGTTGTGCCTTAGTTGCGCCCTAGATGCGGCCTAGTTGCGCCCTAGTTGCGCCCTAGTTGCGCCCTAGTTACGTCCTAGTTGCGTTCTAGTTGCGCCCTAGTTGGGCCCTAGTTGCGCCCTAGTAACGCCCTAGTCGGGCCCTATTCGCGCCCTTGCTGCGACCCAGTTACGCCCTAGTTATGCTCTAGTTGCATCCTACTTGCGCCCTTAATGCACCCTACTTGCGCCCTACTGTCACCCTGCTTGCGACCTAGTTGTGCCTTAGTTGGGCACTAGCTACGCCCTAGTTTTGCCCTAGTTGCGCGCTAGTTGCGTCCTACTTGTGCCCTACTTGCGCACTAGTTGCACCCTAGTTGCGTCCTAGTTGCGCCCTATTTGTGCCATGCTTGTGCTCTAGTTGCACCCTAGTTGCAACGTACTTGCACCCTAGTTGTGCCCTAGTTGCGCCCTAGTTGCGCCCTAGTTGCGCTCTAGTTGCGCCCTACTTGCACCCTAGGTGCCACTTTGTTGCGCCCTAGTTGCGCCCAACTTGCACACTAGTTGCACCCTAGTTGCGCCCTAGTTGCGCCCTAGTTGCGCCCTAGTTGCGCCCTATTTGCGCCCTACTTGCGCCCTACTTGCGCCATACTTGCGCCCTAATTGCGCCCTAGTTGCGCCTTACTTGCGCCCTAGGTGCGCCCTAGTTGCGCCCAAGTTTCACCCTAGTTGCGCCCTTCTTGCGCCCTTATTACACCAAACATACACCCTACTGGCGCCCTACTTGCGCCCTAGTTGCGCCTCAGTTGGGCACTAGCTATGCCCTAGTTTTCCCCAGTTACGTCCTAATTGCGCCCTAGTTGCGCCCTAGTTGGGCCTTAGTTGCGCCCTAGTTGCACTCCAGTTACGCCCAAGTCGCGTCCTAGTCGCGCCCTAGTCGCGCCCTAGTCGCGCCCTACTCGCGGCCTAGTTGCGCCTTAGTTGCACCCTAGTTGCACCCTAGTTGCATCCTAGTTGTGCCCTAGTTGCACCCTAGTTGTGCCCTAGTTGCGTCCTAGTTGCGCCCTAGTTGCACCCTAGTTGCGCCCTAGTTGCGCCCTAGATGTGCCCTAGTTGCGCCCGAGTTGCGCCCTACTTGCGCCCTAGTTGCGTCCTAGTTGTGCCCAAGTTGCGCCCTAGTTGTGCCATAGTTGCGCCCTACTTGCGCCCTACTCTCGCCATAGTTGCGCCTCAGTTGGGCACTAGCTACGCCCTAGTTGTACCCTAGTTGTGCCATAGCTGCGTCCTACTTGTGCCATACTTGCGCCCTAGTTGTGCCTTAGTTGCGCCTTTGTTGCGCCTTAGTTGCGCCTTAGTTGCGCCCTAGTTGCACCAAGTTGCACCCCAGTTGCGCCCTAGTTGCACCCTACTTGCGCTCTAGTTGCGTCCTAGTTGCGTCCTAGTTGTGCCCTTGTTGCGCCCTAGTTGCGCCCTTGTTGCGCCCTTGTTGCGCCCCCGTTAAGCCCTCGTTGCACCCTCATTGCGCCCTCATTGCGCTCAAGTTGCGCCCTAGTTGCGCCCTTATTACGCCCTAGTTGTGTCCCACTTGTGTCGTAATTGCACCCTACTTGCGCCCTACTTGCACCCTACTTGCGCCCTAGTTGCACCCTCGTTGCGCCCTAGTTGCACCCTAGTTGTGCCCCAGTTGCGCCTTAGTTGTGTCCTAGTTGGGCCCTAGTCGCGCCCTAGTCACACCCTAGTGACGCCCTAGTTGCGCCCTAGTTGTGCCCTAGTTGCGCTCTATACAACTGAAACAATCACTAGACAATTGGAACAAGTCCAAGACAATTGGACTAAGGCGAAGACAACTTGAAAAAGCCCAAGACGACAGGAGAAAGCCCAAGACATTTGGAGAAAGCCCAAGACAAATGGAGCAAAACGTAGCCAAGTGGAGCAAGGCCACGACAACTGGAGCAAGGCCAAGAAGGATGGAGCAGGCCCTAGGCACCGGGGCAAGGCCAAGACAACTGGAGCAAGCTCACGACAATAGGAACAAGCCCAAGACAACTGGGGCAAGCCCATGACAACTGGAGCAAGCCTAAGACAACTGAAGCAATGCCATGAAAACTGGAGTAGCACAAGAAAACTGGAGCAAGCCCAAGACAACTGGAGCAAGCCTAAGAAAATGGGAGCAAGGCAAAGACAACTAGAGCAAGCCCAAGACACCTTGAGCAAGCTCAAAATATTTGGAGCAAGGCCAAGACAACTGGAGCAAGGCCAAGAAAACTGAAGCAAACCGAAGACAACGGGAGCAAGCCAAAAACAACTTGAGCAAGTCCAAGACAATGAGGAAAATGCCAAGACAAATGGAGCAAGCCCAAGACAAGTGGAGCAAGACCAAGACAACTGGAGTTAGGCCAAGACAACTGGACCAAGGCCAAGAAAATTGGAGCAAGCCCAAGACAGCTGGAGCAAGCCCAAGACAACTAGAGCAGGCCAAAGACAGCTGGAACAAGGCCAAGACAAGTGGAGCAAGGCCAAGACAACTGGAGCAAGCCCAAGACAACTGTAGCAAGGCCTAGACACCTGGAGAACGGCCAAGACAGCTGGAGCAAGCCGAAGACAACTGGAGCAAGGCTAAGCCAAATCAAGCAAGCCCAACACAACTAGAGCGAGCCCAAGACAACTGGGGCAAGCCCAAGTCAACTGGAGCAAGCCTGATACAACTGGAGCAAGACAAAGAGAAGTGGAGCAAGCCCAATACAACTTGAGCAAGCCCAGCACAAGTGGAGGAAGCCCAAGACAAGTGGACCAAGCCCAAGACAACGGGAGCAAGACTATGACAACTGGAGCATGGTGAAGACAACTGGAGCAAGCCCAAGACAACTGAAGCAAGCCCAAGACAACTGGAGCAAGACGAAGACAACTGGAGCAATGCCAAGACAGCTGGAGCAAGCCCAAGACAACTCGAGCAAGGCCAAGAAAACTGTAGCAAGCCTGAGAAAACTGAAGCAAGCCCAAGACAACTGGAGCAAGCCCAAGATAGCTAAAACACGCCCAAGACAACTGGAACAAGTCCAAGACAACTGGAGTAAGGCCAAGAAAACTAAAGCAAGCAGAAGACAGCTGGAGCAAGCCCAAGACAGCTAGATCAAGGCCAGTACAACTGGAGCAAACCCCAGACAACAGGAGCAAGTCCAAGACAATTGGAGCACACCCAGGAAAACTAGAGCAAGCCCAAAATAACTAGCGCAAGGCCAAGACAACTGGAGCAAGGCCAAGACAACTGGAGCAAGGCCAAGACAACTAGAGCAAGGCAAAGACAGATGGAGCAAGCCCTAGACAGCTGGAACAAGCTCTAGATAGCTGGAACAATACCATGACAAGTGGAGCAAGCCCAAGAGAACTGGAGCAAGCCCAGAGGCAACTGGGGCAAGGCAAAGAAAACTTGAACAAGCCTTAGACAACTGGATCAATGCCAAGACAACTGGAGCAAGCCCAAGACAGCTGGAGCAAGCCCAAAAAAACTAAATCAAGGCCACTACAACAGGAGCAAGCCCACAGCACCTGGAGCAAGCTCTAAATATATAAAGGAAACCCAAGACAACAAGAGGAAGGCCAAGACAACTGGAGGAAGGCCAAGACAACTGGATCAAAGCCAAGACAACTAGAGCAAGTCCAAGACAACTGAAGCAGACCCAAGACAAGTGGAGCAAGGCCAAGACAACTGGAGCAAGGCTAGAATATCTAGAGCATGGCCAAGATAGCTGGAGCAAGGCCATGACACCTTCGGCAATGCCAAGATAGCTGGAGCAAGCCCAGGACAACTAGAGCAAGGCCAACACAACTGGAGCGAGTCCAAGACAATTGGAGAAAGTCCAAAACATCTGGGGCAAGCCCATGACACCTGGAGCAAGCCCGAAACAGCTATAGCAAGGCCAAGACAACTAGAGCAAGGCCAAGACAACTAGAGCAAGCCTAAGACAACAGGAGCAAGCCCAAGAAAGTTATCCCCTAATAAAGTGATATCTGTCACCCGCGTCCGGCTCGCGGAAAGAAGCCGTTGCTTTGCTCTTTTGTCCTGTTCTTTCCTTCTTATACTGAGGATGTTCATTCTCTCAAGTTTACCGGAACAATTCGACACATCCTGTTCCCTTTGGTTCCGCGGCATCGCCGTTGTGTGCTCGCTCTGCTCACCTCTCGCTCCCATTGCCTTCGTCCACCACTCTCTCCTCACGGCTCTCCGCTTTGTCATCCTCAACCTTTTGCTTCCGACGCCTCCTTCGCTTCCCTCTCAAGTTCTCTCATCTATGCTCTGTCTACCATGGAGCTCCAGTGCCTCGCGTTCTTTTGCGACCCTGCGACTAACTCCTTGGGCCCGCTCTTACTACTCCGCTTCCTTCACTCCACTACGTCACTTCTGCCTGCTTCGTTGCTTCTGCTTGCTTCTGCTTCTACTGTCCTCGCGCATTGCATTGTTTTGACACAAACTGTGGAGATATAATGCCAAACTGTGATTCTCTAGTGCCAATGTGTGACGCTCTAGTGCCAAAGTGTGACGCTGTAGTGCCAAAGTCTGACGCTCTAGTGTCAAAGGATGAAGCTCTTGTGCCAAAGTGTGCACTCTATTGCCAAAGTGTGATATTCTGGTGTCAAAATGTGACGCTCTAGTGCCAAAGTGTGACGCTCTAGTTCCAAAGTGTGACACTCTATTGCCAATGTGTGACTCTCTAGTGTCCAAATGTGACTCTCTAGTGCCAGAATTTGAGACTCTAGTGCCAAAGTGTGACGCTCTAGTACCAAAGTGTGACACTTTAGTGCAAATGTGTGATGCTCTAGTTCCAAGGAGTGACACTCTAGTGCCAAAGTGTGAAGCTCTAGTGCCAAAGTGTGATGCTGTGGTGCCAATGTGGGACGATCTAGTGTCAAAGTGCGACGATCTTGTGCCAAAGTGTGGAACTCAAGTGCCAAAGCGTGACGCTCTAGTGCCAAGGTGTGAAGCTCTAGAGCCAAAGTCTGATGCTCAAGTGCCAAAGTGTGATGCTATTGTGCCAAAGTGTGATGCTCGAGTGCCAAGGTGTGAAGCTCTAGTGCCAACGCGTGATGCTCTCGTACCAAAGTCTGACGCTCTAGTTCAAAAGTGTGATGCTCTAGTGCCAAAGCGTGTCGCTCTAGTGTCCAAGTGTGACGCTCTAGTGCCAATGTGTGAAGGTCTAGTGCCACAGTGTGACGCTCTAGTATGAAAATGTGAGGCGACTAGTGCCAAAGTGTGACGCTCTAGTGCCCAATTGTGACGCTCCAGTGCCAAAATACGACGCTCTAGTGCCAAAGTGTGACGCTATAGTGCCAAAGTGTGACGCTCTAGTGCCAAAGTGTGACGCTCTAGTGCCAAAGTGCGAGGCTCTAGTGCCAAAGTTTGAAACTCAAGTGCCAAAGCGTGATACTCTAGTGCCAAAGTGTGACCCTCTTCTGCCAAAGTGTGATGCTGTAGTGCTAAAGTCTGACGCTCTAGTGCCAAAGTTTGAAGCTGTAGTGCCAAAGTGTGACGCACTAGTGCCCAAGTGTGACACTCTCGTACCAAAGTGTGAAGGTCTAGTGCCACCTTGTGACGCTCTAGTGCCAAAGAGCGACACTCTAGTGCCAATGTGTGATGCTCTAGTGCCCAAGTGTGACGCTCTAGTACCAAAGAGCGACGCTCTAGTGCCAAAGTGTGACGCTATAGTGCCATAGTGTGACGCTCCAGTGCCAAATTGGGACGCTCTAGTGCCAAAGTGTGACGCTCTAGTACCAAAGTATGAAGCTCTAGGGCCAAAGTGTGACTTTCTAGTGCCAAACTGTGACGATCTAGTGCCAAAGTGTGATGTTCTAGTACCAAATTATGAAGGTCTAGTGCCAAAGTGTGATGCTCGAGTGCCAAACATGTGACGGTCTAGTGCCAAAGTGTGATGCTCTAGTGCCAAAGTGTGACGCTCTAATGCCAACATATGGAGCTCTAGTGCCAAATTGTGACGCTCTAGTGCCAAAGTGTGACACGGTAGTGCCAAAGTGTGACGCTCTAGTGCCAAAGTGTGGAGGTCTAGTGCCAAACTGTGATTCTCTAGTGCCAAAGTGTGACGCTCTAGTGCCAAAGTGTGACGCTCTAGTGCCAATGTGGGACATTCTACTGCCAAAGTGTAAATCTCTAGTGCCAAAGTGTGATGCATTTGTGCCAACGTATGACCCTCTAGTACCAAAGTTTGACGCTCTGGTGCCAAAGTGTGACGCTCTAGTTCCAAAGTGCGACACTCTATTGCCAAGATGTGACTCTCTAGTCCCAAAATGTGACTCTCTAGTGCCAAAATTCGAGACTGTAGTGCCAAAGTGTGACGCTCTAGTGTCAAAGTGTGACACTATAGTGCCAAAGTATGACGCTCTAGTTCCAAGGAGTGACGTTCTAGTGCCAAAGTGTGAAGCTCTAGTGCCAAAGTGTGATGCTCTAGTGCCAATGTATCACGCTCTAGTGTCAAAGTGTGACGCTCTAGTGCCAAAGTGTGGAACTCTAGTGCCAAAGTGTGACGCTCTAGTGCCAAGGTGTGAAGCTCTAGTGCCAAAGTGTGATGCTCAAGTGCCAAAGTGCGATGCTCTTGTGCCAAAGTCTGATGCTTGAATGCCAAGGTATGAAGCTCTAGTGCCATCGTGTGACGCTCTAGTGCAAATGTGTGACGCTCTACTGCCAAAGTGTGACGCTCTAAGGCCCACGTCTGAGGCTCTAGTGCCAAATTGTGATGGTCTAATGCCACAGTGTGACGCTCTAGTGCGAAAGTGTAAAGCTCTAGCGCCAAAGTGTGACGCTCTAGTGCCAAAGTGTGACGCTCTAGTGCCAAAGTGTGACCCTGTAGTGCCAAAGTCTGACGCTCTAGTGCCAAAGGTTGAAGCTCTAGTGCCAAAGTGTACAATCTATTGCCAAAGTGTGACATTCTAGTGCCAAAGTGTGACCCTCTAGTGCCAAAGTGTGACGCTATAGTTCAAAAGTGTGACACTCTATTGCCAAAGTGTGACTCTCTAGTGCCCAAATGTGACTCTCTAGTGCCAAAATTCGAGACTCTAGTGCCAGAGTGTGACGCTCTAGTGCCAAAGTGTGATACTCTAGTGCAAATGTGTGATGCTCTAGTTCCGAGGAGTGACGCTCTAGTGCCGAAGTGTGAAGCTCTAGTGCCAAAGTGTGACACTCTTGTGCCAAATTGCGACGCTCTAGTGTCAAAGTGTGACGCTCTAGTGCCAAAGTGTGGAACTCTAGTGCCAAAGTGTGACCCTCAAGTGCCAAGTTGTGAAGCTCTAGTGCCAAAGTGTGATGCTATTGTGTCAAAGTGTGATGTTCGAGTGCCAAGGTGTGAAGCTCTAGTGCCAACGCGTGACGCTCTCGTTCTAAAGTCTGACGCTCTAGTGCAAAAGTGTGACGCTCTAGTGCCAAAGCGTGTCGCTCTAGTGTCCAAGTGTGACGCCCTAGTGCCAATGTGTGAAGGTCTAGTGCCACAGTGTGACGCTCTAGTGCGAAAGTGTGAAGTGCTAGTGCCAAAGTGTGACGCTCTAGTGCCAAAGTGTGAAGCTCTTGTGCCAAAGTATGACGCTCTAGTGCCAAAGTGTGACGCTTTAGTGCCAAAGTGTGATGCTCTAGTGCCAAAGTGTGACCTCTAGTGCCAAAGTGCGAGGCTCTAGTGCCAAAGCTTGAAACTCTAGTGCCAAAGTGTGATACTCTAGTGCCAAAGTGTGCCGCTCTTGTGCCAAAGTGTGATGCTGTAGTGCTAAAGTCTGACACTCTACTGCCAAAGTTTGAAGCTCTGGTGCCAAAGTGTGACGCTCTAGTGCCAAAGTGTGACGCTCTAGTGCCAAAGTGCGACGCTCTAGTGCCAAAGTGTGACGCTATAGTGCCAAAGTGTGACGCTCTAGTGCCAAAGTGTGACACTCTAGTGCCAAACTGTGACAATCTAGGGCCAAAGTCTGACGTTCTAGTACCAACGTATGAACGTCTAGTGCCAAAGTGTGATGCTCGAGTGCCAAACGTGTGACGCTCTAGTGCCAAAGTGTGATGCTCTAGTGCCAAAATGTGACACTCTTATGCCAACGTTTGGAGCTCTAGTGCCAAAGTGTGACGCTCTACTGCCAAAGTGTGACACTCTAGTGCCAATGTGTGACGCTCTAGTGCCAAAGTGTGCAGGTCTAGTGCCAAACTGTGATTCTCTAGTGCCAAAGTGTGACGCTCTAGTGCCAAAGTGTGACGCTCTAGTGCCAATGTGTGACGCTCTACTGCCAAAGTGTGAATCTCTAGTGCCAAAGTGTGATGTGCTTGTGCCAAATTATGACGCTCTAGTACCAAAGTGTGACGCTCTAGTGCCAAAGTATGACACTCTAGTTCCAAAGTGCGACACTCTATTGCCAAAGTGTGACTCTCTAGTGCCAAAATGTGACGCTCTAGTGCCAAAACTCAAGACTCTAGTGCCAAAGTGTCACGCTCTAGTGCCAAAGTGTGACACTATAGGGCCAAAGTGTGACGCTCTAGTTCCAAGGAGGGACGCTCTAGTGCCAAAGTGTCAAGCTCTAGTGCCAACGTGTGATGCTCTAGTGCCAATGTGTGACGCTCTAGTGTCAAAGTGTGACGCTCTAGTGCCAAAGTGTGGAACTCTAGTGCCAAAGTGTGATGCTCTAGTGCCAAGGTGTGAAGCTCTAGTGCAAAAGTGTGATGCTCAAGTGCCAAAGTCTGATGCTCTTGTGCCAAAGTGTGACGCTCGAGTGCCAAGGTGTGGAGCTCTAGTGCCAACGTGTGACGCTCTAGTGCCAAAGTGTGACACTCTAGTGCAAAAGTGTGACGCTCTAGTGCCAAAGTGTGACGCTCGAGTGCCCAAGTGTGAGGCTCTAGTGCCAAATTGTGATGGTCTAGTGCCACAGTGTGACACTCTAGTGCGAAAGTGTGAAGCGCTAGCGCCAAAGTGTGACGCTCTAGTGCCAAAGTATGATGCTCTAGTGCCAAAGTGCAACGCTCTAGTGCCAAAGTGTGAGTGTGATGTATAGTGCCAAAGTGTGACGCTCTAGTGCCAAAGTGTGACGCTGTAGTGCCAAAGTCCAAGGCTCTAGTGGCAAAGTTTGAAACTCTAGTGCCAAAGTGTGATACTCTAGTGCCAAAGTGTGATGCTCTAGTGCCAAAGTGTGATGCTGTAGAGCCAAAGTCTGATGCTCGAGTGCCAAAGTTTGAAGCTCTAGTGCCAAAGTGTGATGCTCTAGTGCCAAAGTGTTACACTCTAGTGCCAAAGTGTGACGCTCTTGCACCAGAGTCTGAATCTCAAGTGCCAAAGTGTGACGCTTTAGTACCAAAGTGTGACACTCTAGTACCAAAGTGTGACGCTCTAGTACCAAAGTGTGATGCTCTAGTTCCAAAGTGCAACACTTTATTGCAAAAGAGTGATGCTCTAGTGCCAAAGAGTTACGCTCTAGTACCAAAGCTCAAAACTCAAGTGCAAAGGTGTGAGGGTCTAGTGCCAAAGTGTGACGCTCTACTGCCAAAGTGTGAAGCTCTACTGCCAAAGTTTGACGCTCTAGTACCAAAGTGTGAAGGTCTAGTGCCTGAGTGTGACGCTCTAGTGCCATAGTTTGAAGCGTTACTTCCAGAGTATGACGCTCTAGTGCCAAAGTGTGACACTATAGTGCCAAAGTGTGACGCTCTGGTGCTAGAGTGTGATGCTCTAGTGCCAAAGTGTGACGCTCTAGTCCCAAAGTGTGACGCTCTTGTGCGAGAGGGTGACGCTTTACTACCAAAGTGTGACGCTGTAGTGCCAAAGTGTCATGCTCTAGTGGCAAAGTGTGATGCTCTAGTGCCAAAGTGTGGAGCTCTAGTGCCAAAGTGTGAAGCTCTTGTGTCGAAGTATGACACTCTACTGCCAAAGAGTGACGCTCTAGTGCCAAAGCTCAAAACTGTAGTGCCAACGTCCGATGCTCTAGTGCCAATGTGTGAGGCTCTTATGCCAAAGTGTGACGCTCTAGTTCTCCAGTGTGACGTTCTAATGCCAAAGTGTGAAGCTCTTGTGCCAAAGTGTAATACTCTGGTGCCAAAGTGTGAAGCTCTAGTGCCAAAGTATGACACTCTAGTGCCAAAGTGTGAAGCTCGAGTGCCAAAGTGTGACGCTAAAGTACCAAAGTGTGACGCTCTAGTACCAACGTATGAAGCTCTAGTGCCAGAGTGTGACGCTCTAGTGCCAAGGTGTGACCATCTAGTACCAAAGTGTGACGTTCTAGTGCCAAAGTGTTAAGGTCTAGTGCCAAAGTGTGATCCTCTAGTGCCAAAGTGTGACTCTGTAGTGCCAAAGTGTGACGCTCTAGTGCCCAAGTGTAGAGCTCTAGTGCCAAAGTGTGATGCTCTAGTGCCAAAGTGTGACGCTCTAATGCCAAAGTGTGATGCTCTAGTGCCAACGTCTTATGCTCTATTGCCAGAGTATGAAGCTCTAGTGCCAAAGTGTGACGCTCTAGTGCCAACGTGTGACACTCTAGTCCTAAAGTGTGACGCTCTAGTGCCAACGTGTGTTTCTCTAGTGCCAAAGTGTGATGCTCTAGTTCTAAAGTGTGACGCTCTAGTACCAGCGTGTGACGCTCTAGTGCCAAAGTGTGACGCTCTAGTTCCAAAGTGCAACACTCTAGTGCCAAAGTGTGACACTCTAGTGCCAAAGTGTGACACTCTAGTGCCAAAGTATGACGCTCTAGTTCCAAGTAGTGACGCTCTGGTGCCAAAGTGTGAAGCTCTAGTGCCAAAGTGTGACAATCTAGTGCCAAAGTGTGACGCTCTAGTATCAAAGTGTGACGCTCTAATGCCAAATTATGGAACTCTAATGCCAAAGTGTGACGCTCTAGTGCCAAGGTGTGAAGCTCTAGTGCCAAAGTGTGATGCTCTAGTGCCAAAGAATGATGCTCTAGTGCTAACGCATGACGCTTGAGTGCCAAAGTGTGAAGCTCTAGTGCCAAAGTGTGACGCTCTAGTGCCAACGTTTGGAGCTCTAGTTCCAGAGTGTGACTCTCTAGTGCCAAAGTGTGACGCTGTAGTGCCAAAGTGTGACGCTATAGTGCCAAAGTGTGATGCTCTAGTGCCAAAGTGTGACGCTCTAGTGCCAACGTTTGGAGCTCTAGTTCCAGAGTGTGACTCTCTAGTGCCAAAGTGTGACGCTGTAGTGCCAAAGTGTGACGCTATAGTGCCAAAGTGTGATGCTCTAGAGCCAAAGTGTGATGCTATAGTGCCAAAGTGTGACGCTCTAGTGCCAAAGTGTGACGCTATAGTACCATAGAGTGATGCTTTAGTGCCAAAGTGTGACGCTCTAGTGCCAAAGTCCGAAATTATAGTACCCAGGTGTGACGCTCTAGTGCCAAAGTGTGACGCTCTAGTGCCAAAGTGTGACGCTATAGTACCATAGAGTGATGCTTTAGTGCCAAAGTGTGACGCTCTAGTGCCAAAGTCCGAAATTATAGTACCCAGGTGTGACGCTTTAGTACGAAAGTGTGACGCTCTATTGCCAAAGTGTGACTCTCCCCTGCCAATGTATGACGCTCTAGTGCCAAATTGTGAAGCTCTATTGCCCAAGTGTGATGCTCTAGTGCCAAAGGTTGAAGGTCTAATGCCACATTGTGACGCTGTAGTGCGAAAGTGTGAAGCGCTAGAGCCAAAGTGAGATACTCTAGTGCCAAAGTGTGACACTCCAGTGCTAACGTATGATGTTCTAGTGCCAAAATGTGACGCTCTAGTGCCAAAGTGTAACGCTCTACTTCCTAGGAGTGACGCTCTAGTGCCAACGTGTGAAGCTATAGTGCCAAATTGTGACGCTATAGTGCCACAGTGTAACGCTCTAGTGTCATAGTGTGAAGCTCTAGTGCCAAAGTGTGGAACTCTAGTGCCAAAGTGTGACGCTCTAGTACCAAGGTGTGAAGTTTCAGTGCCAAAGTGTGATGGTCTCATGCAAAAGTGTGACGCTCGAGTGCCAAAGTGTGAAGCTCTAGTGCCAAAGTGTGACGCTCTAGTGCCAACGTTTGGAGCTCTAGTTCCAAAGATTGACGCTCTGATGCCAAAGTGTGAAGCTGTAGTGCCAAAGTGTGACGCTATAGTGCCAATGTGTGGAGTTTTATTGCCAAAGTGTGATATTCTAGTGCCAAAGTGTGACACTCTAGTGCCAAGTGTGACGCTCTAGTGCCAAAGTGTGACGCTCAAGTGCCAAAGTGTGACCCTCTAGTGCCAAA
Organism: Penium margaritaceum; assembly: GCA_023375785.1. NCBI lineage: Eukaryota > Viridiplantae > Streptophyta > Zygnematophyceae > Desmidiales > Peniaceae > Penium > Penium margaritaceum. The sequence continues at coordinate 351,211 of SZWC01000005.1, read as the reverse complement.
GTTCCAAATCTAGTGTCCAAGTGTGACGCTCAAGTACAAAAGTGTGACGCTCTTTTGCCAAAGTGTGACTCTCCTGTGCCAAAGTGTGACGCTCTAGTGCCAAATCATCAAGCTCTAGTATCCAAGAGTGAAGCGCTAGTGCAAATGTGTGACGCTCTAGTGCCACATTGTGACGCTCAAATGCCAAAGTGTGACACTCTAGTGCCAAAGTGTGACGCTCTAGTGCCAAAGTGTGAGGCTCTAGTGCCAAAGTGTGACCCACTAGTGCCGAAGTGTGAGGCTTTAGTGCTTTAGTGCTCTAGCGCGTGTGCCTTTGCCTAGGGTACTTGCGCTTGTGCTTAGGGTGCCTGCGCTTGTGCCTACGGTACCTGCGCCTGTGCTTAGGGTACTTGTGCCTGTGCTTAGGGTACCTACGCCTGTGCTTAGGGTACCTGCGCCTGTCCCTACGGTACCTGCACTTGTGCCTAGGGTACCTACGCCTGTGCCTAGGGTACCTGCGCCTGTGCCTCTGGTTCCTGCGCCTGTGCCTAGGGTACCTGCGCCTGTGCCTAGGGTACCTGCGCCCATGCCTGGAGTACCTGCGCCTGTGCCTAGAGTACCTGCACTTGTGCCTAGGGTACCTGCGCCTGTGCCCAGGTTACCTGTGCCTGTGCCTAGGGTACCTGCGCCTGTGCCTAGGGTACGTGCACCTGTGCCTAGGGTACGTGCACCTGTGCCCAGGGTACATGCGCCTGTGCCTAGGGTACCTGCGACTGTGCCTAAAGTACCTGCACCTGTGCCTAGGGTACCTACGCCTGTGCCTAGGGTACCTACGCCTGTGCCTAGGGTACCTACGCCTGTGCCTAGGGTACCTACGCCTGTGCCTAGGGTACCTACGCCTGTGCCTAGGGTACCTACGCCTGTGCCTAGGGTACCTACGCCTGTGCCTAGGGTACCTACGCCTGTGCCTAGGGTACCTACGCCTGTGCCTAGGGTACCTACGCCTGTGCCTAGGGTACCTACGCCTGTGCCTAGGGTACCTACGCCTGTGCCTAGGGTACCTGCGCCTGTGCCTAGGGTACCTGCGCTTGTGCCTAGGGTACCTGCGCCTGTGCCTAGGGTACCTGTGCCTGTGCCTAGGGTACCTGCGCCTGTGTCTAGGGTACCTGCACCTGTGCCCAGGTTACCTGCGCCTGTGCCTAGGGTACCTTTGCCTATGCCTAGGGTACCTGTCCCTGTACATGGGTTGCCTGTGCCTGTTCCTAGGGTACCTGCGCCTGTCCCTAGGGTACCTGCGCCTGTGTCTAGGGTACCTACGCCTGTTGCTAGGGTACGTTCGCCTATGCCTGTGGTACCTTCGCCTGTGCCTAGGGTACTCGCGCTTGTGCCTATGGTACCTACGCCTGTGCCTAGGGTACCTGAGCCTGTGCCTAGGGTACCTTCGCCTATGCCTAGGGTACTTGCGCCTGTGTCCAGGTTACCTGCGCCTGTGCCTAGGGTATGTGCGCCTGTGCCTATGGTACCTGCGCCTGTGCTTAGGGTACCTGCGCCTGTGCTTAGGGTACCTGCGCCTTTGCCTAGGGTATGTGCGCCTGTGCCTATGGTACCTGCGCCTTTGCTTAGGGTACCTACGCCTGGTCTTGGGCTTTCTCCAAATGTCTTGGGCTTTCTCCTATTGTTTTGGGTTTGCTCCACATATATTGGACTTGCTCGAGTTATCTTGGGATCTCTCCAGTTATCTTGGGCTTTTTCCAGGTGTCTTGGCCTTACTCCAATTGTCTTTGACTTGTTCCAATCGTCTTGTGCTTGTTTGAGTTGTATTGGGCTTGATCCAGTTGCCTTGGGATTGCTACGGTTTTCTTGGCCTTTCTCCGGTTGTATTGGGCTTGGTCCACTTGTCTTGGCTTGCTCTAGTTGACTTGGGCTTGCTCCAGTTGTCTTGGGCTTGCTCCAGTGGTCTTGGGCTTGCTCTAGTTTTCCTTGCCTTGCTCCCGTTGTATCAGGCTTGCTCCAGGTCTCTTGGGCTTGCTCCAGGTATCTTGGCCTTGCTCTTGTTATCTTTGGCTTGCTCCAGGTGTCTCTAGCTTGCTCCATTTGTCTTTGCCTTACTCGTGCTGTCTTGGACTTGCTCCAGTTGTATTGGGCTTGCTCCAGTTCTCTTGTGCTTGCTCAAGTTTCCTTGGCCTTGCTCCAGTTCTCTTGGACTTGCTCAAGTTCTTTTTGGGCTTGCTCATGGTGTCTTGGGATTGCTCCAGTACTCTTGGCTTTACTCTAGATTTCGTGGACTTGCTCCACTTGTCTTGGGTTTGCTCCAGTTGTCTTGGGCTTACTCCAGTTGTGCTGGCCATGCTCCAGTTGTCTTAGGCTTGCTCGAGTTGTCTTAGGCCTGCTCTGGTTGTCTAGGGCCTGCTCCAGTTCTCTTGGGCTTGCTCCAGCTTTCTTGGCCTTGCTCGAGTCGTCTTCGCCTTGTTTCAGTAGTCTTGGGCTTACTCCAGTTATCTTGGACTTGCTCCAGTTGTCTTGGACTTGCTCCAGTTCTATTGGACTTTCTCCAGTTGTCCTTGACTTGCTCCAGTTCTCTTCGGCTTGCTCCAGTTGTCTTCGGCTTGCTCCATTTGCCTTGGCCTTGCTCCAGTGGTCTTGGCCTTGCTCCAATTGTTTTTGGCTTGCAACTTGTGTCTTGGGCTTGCTCCAGTTATCTTGTCCTTGCTCCAGTTTTCTTGGGCTTGCTCCAGTTGTCTTGGGCGTGCTCGAGTTGTTTTGGGCTTGCTTCAGTTGTCTTGGCATTGCTCCACTTGTCTTAGGCTTGCTCTAGATGTCTCGGGCTTGCCCTTGTCGTCTTGGGCTTGCTCAAGTTGTCTGGGCCTTGCTCCAGTTGTCTTGGGCTTGCCCTTGTTGTCTTGGGCTTGCTCCAGTTGTATTGGCCTTTCCCCGTTTGTCTTGGACTTCCTCCAGATGTCTTGGGCTTGCTTTAGCTGTCATTAGCTTGCCCTAGTTTTCTTGGCCTTGCTCTTGTCCTCTTGGCCTTGCTCTAGTTGTCTTGGGCTGGGTCCACTTTTCTTGTGTTTGCTCCAGCCGTCGTGGGCTTGCTCTAGTTCTCTTGGGGTTGCTCCAGTTGTTTTGGGCTTGCTTCAGTTGCCTTGGCCTTGCTGCAGTTTTATCGGGCTTGCTCCAGTTGTCTTCGGCTTGCACCAGTTGTCTTGGCCTTGCTCTAGTTATATTTGGCTTGCTCCAATTGCCTTTGGCTTGCTCCAGTTGTCTTAGCCATGATCGAGATGTCTTTGACTGGATCCAGTTGTCTTGGACTTGCTTGAGCTGTCTTGGCCTTACTCCTGGTTTCTTGGACTTGCTCCACCTGTTTTGGGCAAGCTCCAGGTTTTTGGAAATTACTCCATCTGTCTTGACCTTGCTCTCGTCTTCATAGGCTTGCTCCAATTGTCTTGGGCTTGCCCCAGTTGTCTTGGACTTGCTCCACTTGTCTTGGGCTTGCTTCTGTTGTCTTGGGCTTGCTCTAGTTGTCTTGGCCTTACGCCAGTTGTATTGCGCTATCTCCAATTGTCTTGGGCTTGCTCCAATTGTCTTGGCCTTGCTCCAGTTGTCTTGGGCTTGCTCCATCTGTTTTGGCATTGATCCAGTTGTCTTGGCCTTGCTCTAGCTGTGTTGGGCTTGCTCCAACTGGAGCAAGCCCAAGACAACTGGAGCTATCCCAAGACAAGTGGAGCAAGCCCATGACAACTGGAGCAAGCCCAAACAACTGAAGCAAGACCAAAATAAATGGAGCAAGCCCAAGAAAGTTGGATCAAGCCCAATGCAACTTGGGCAATCCCGAGACAACAAGAGCAAGGCAAAGATAACTGGAGCAAGGCCAATACAACTAGGGCAAGCCCAAGACAACTGGAGTTAGGCCAAGACAACTAGGGCAAGGCCAAGACAACTAGAGCAAGCCCAAGACAACTGGTGCAAGCCCAAGACAACGGGATCAAGCCCAAGACAACTGAAGCCAGGCCAAGAAAACTGGAGCCAGGCCAAGAAAACAGGAGTAAGCCCAAGACAACTAAAGCAAGCCCAATACAACTTGAGCAGGTCCAAGACAACTGGAGCAAGGCCAAGACAACTGGAGCAAGGCCAAAACAACTCGAGCAAGCCCAAGACAACTGGAGCAGGCCCAACATAACTGGAGCAAGGCCAAGACAACTGGAGCAAGGCCAAGACAACTGGAGCAAGGCCAAGTCAACTGGAGCAATGCCAAGAAATTTGGAGCAAGCCAAATACAACTAGAGATAGGCCAAGACAACTAGAGCAAGCCCTAGACAACTAGAGCAAGCCCAAGATACCTGGGGCAAGCCCAATACCATTGGAGCAGGCCCAAGACAACAGGAGTAATGCCAAGTCAGCAGGAGTAGGACAAAGACAGCTGGAGCAAGGGCAAGACAACTGGAGCAAGCCTACAACAACCGGAGCAAGTCCAAGACAACAGGAGCAAGGCCAAGACAACTACAGCAAGGCGAAAAAACTTGGAGGAAGCCAAAGACAACAAGAGCACGCCAAAGACAACTTGAGCAAGGTGGAGCAAGCCCAAGACAACTTGGCAAGCCAAGGATAACAGGACGTAAGACAAGACAAGTGGAGCAAGGCCAAGACTGCTGGAGCTTGGCTAAGAGAATTGGAGCAAGGCCAAGATAACTGGAGCAATGCCAAGCCAGCTGGAGCAAGCCCAAAACAACTGGAGCAATGCGTAGACAACTGAAGTAAGCTAAAGACCGCTGGAGCAAGCCTAAGTCCTTTGGGCCAAGGTCAGGAGACCTTGAGCAAGCCCAAAACAACTGGAGCATGGCCTAGAGTACTTGTGCTTGTGCCTAGGGTACCTGCGCCTGCGCCTAAGGTACGTGCGCCTGTTCCTGGGGTTCCTGCGCCTGTGCCTAGGGTACCTGCGCCCGTACGTAGGGTACCTGCGCCTGTGCCTAGGGTACCTGCCCCTGTGCCCAGGTTACCTGCGCCTGTGCTTAGGACTCCTGCGCCTGTCCCTAGGGTACCTACGCCTATGCCTAGGGTACCTGCGCTTGTCCCTAAGGTACCTGCGCCTGTGCAAGGGGTACCTACGCCTGTGCCTAGGGTACATGCGCCTGTGCCTAGGGTACCTGCGCCTGTACCCAGGCTACCTACGCCTGTGCCTAGGGTACCTCCGCCTGTTCCTATGGTACCTGTGCCCGTGCTTGAGGTGCCTGTACCTGTGCCTAAGGTACGTGTGCCTGTGCCTAGGGTACCTGCGCCTGTGCCTAGGGTACCTGTGCCCGTGCCCAGGTTACCTGCGCCTGTGCCTAGGGTACCTGCGCCTGTGCCTAGGGTACCTGTGCCTGTGCCTAGGGTACCTGCGCCTGTGCCTATGGTACATGCGCCTATGCCTAGTATACCTGCGCTTGTGCTTGGGGTACCTGCACCTATGCGTAGGATACCTGCGTCTGTGCTAAGGGTACCTGCACTTGTGCCTATGCTACCTGCGCCTGTCCCTAGGGTACCTGCGCCTGTGCCTGGGGTGCCTATGACTGTGCCTAGGGTACCTACGCCTGTGCCTAGGGTACTTGCGCCTGTGCCCAGGTTACCTGCGCCTGTGCTTAGTGTACATGTGCCTGTGCCTAGGGTACCCGCGCCTATGCCTCGGGTACCTACCCGTGTGCCTAGGATACCTGCGCCTGTGCTTAAGGTACCTGCGCCTGTCCCTATGGTGCCTACGCCTGTGCCTGAGGTACATGCCCCGGTGCTTAGGGTACCTGCGCCTGTGCCTAGGGTACCCGCGCCTGTCCCTAGGGTACCTGTGCCTATGCGTGGGATGACTGCGCCTGTGCATAGTGTACCTGCGCTTGTGCCTAGGATATGTGCGCCTGTGTGTAGGGTACCTGCGCCTGTGCCTCAGGTACCTGCGCCTGTCCCTAGGGTACCTGCGCATGTGCCTGGGGTGCCAACGACTGTGCATAGTGTACCTGCGCCTATGCCTAGGGTACCTGCGCCTGTGCTTAGGTTACCTGCGCCTATGCCTAGGTTACCAGCGCCTGTGCTTAAGGTACCTGCGCCTCTACTTAAGGTACATGCGCTTGTTTCTACGGTATCTGCGCCTGTGCCTAGGGTACATGCGCCTGTCCCTATGGTGCGTGCGCGTGTGGCTGGAGTACCTGCGCCTGTGCCTAGGGTACCCGCGCCTGTGCCTACGGTACCTGCGCTTGTGCCTGGGGTACATGCGCCGGTGCTTAGGGTACCTACACCTGTGCCTAGGGTACCCGCGCCTGCCCCTACGGTACCTGTGCCTGTGCCTGGGGTGCCTGCGCCTGTGCATAGGGTACCAACTCCCGTGCCTAGGGTATCTGTGCTTGTGCCTAGGGTACCTGCGCCTGTGCCTTGGGTACCTGCGCCTGTCCCTAGGGTACTTGCGCTTGTGCGTGGGGTGCCTGCGACTGTGCATAGGGTACCTGCGCCTGTGCCTAGGGTACCTGCGCCTGTGCTTAAGGTACCTGCGCCTATGCCTATGTTACGTGCGCCTGTGCTTAGGATACCTGCGCTAGTGCCTAGGGTACATGCGCCTGTACCTACGGTATATACGCCTATGCCTAAAGTACCTGCGCCTGTCCCTACGGTACGTGCGCCTATGCGTGGGGTACTTGCGCCTGTGCCTAGGGTACCTGCGCCTGTGCCTACGGTACCTGCACTTGTGCCTAGGGTACCTGCGCCTGTGTCTAGGGTACCTTCGCCTGTGCCTAGGGTACCTGCGCCCATGCTTAGGGTACTTGCGCCCATCCCTAGGGTATGTGCGCCTGTGTCTAGGGTACGTGCGCCTGTGCCTAGGGTACCTGCTCCTGTGCCCAAGTGACCTGCGCCTATGTCTAGGGTACCTGCGCCTGTGTCTAGGATGCCTACGCCCGTGCCCAGATTACATGCGCCAATTCCTAGGGTACCTGCGCCTGTCCCTAGGGTACCTGCGCCTCTGCCTAGGGTACCTGCGCTTGTGCCTAGGATACCTGCGCCTGTCCCAAAGGGTACCTGCGCCTGTCTAGGGTACCTGCCCCTGTGCCTAGGGTAACTGCGCCTGTCCCTAAAGAACCTGCGCACGTGCCTAGGGTACCTACGCCTGTGCCTAGGGTACGTGCGCCTTTGCTTCTGGTACCTGCGCGTGTGCCTAGGGTACCTGTGCTTGTGCATAGGGTACCTGCGCCTGTGCTTAGGGTACCTGCGCCTCTCCCTGGGGTACCTGTGCCTGTGCCTAAGGTACCTATGCCTGTGCTTAGGGTACTTGCGCCTGTGCCTAGGGTACCTCCGCCTGTGCCTAGGGTACCCGCGCTTGTGCCTAGGGTACCCGCGCATGTGCCTAGGGTACCTGCGCTTGTGCCTAGGGTACCTGCGCCCGTGTCTAGGGTACGTGCGCCTGTGCCTAGGGTACCTGCGCCTGTGCCTAGGGTACCTGCGCCTGTGCCTACGGTACATGCGCCTGTGCTTAGGGTACCTGCGCCTCTGCATATGGTGCCTATGCGTGTACCTAGGGTACCTGCACGTGGGCCTAGTTTATTTGCGCCTGTGCCTAGGGTACCTGTGCCTGTGCCTAGGGTACCTGCGCCGGTGCCAAAGTTACGTGCGCCTATGCCTGGGGTACCTGCTCCTGTGCCTAAGGTACCTGTGCCTGTTTCTAGGGTACCTGCGCCTGTGCCCAGAGTATCTGCGCCTGTGCGTAAGGTAAGTCTGCCTATACCTAGGGCACCTTCGCCTTTGCCTAGGGTACGAGCGCCTGTGCCTAGGGTACCTGCGCTTGTGCTTAGGGTACCAGCGACTATGCCTAGGGTACCTGTGCCAGTGCTTCGGGTACCTGTGCCTGTGCCGAGGGTACATGCGCCTGTTCCTAGGGTACTTGTGCCTGTGCCCTGGGTACCTGCGCATGTGCCTAGGGTACGTGCGCTTGTGCCTAGGATACCTGCGCTTATGCCTAGGGTACCTGCACCTGTGCCTAGAGTACGTGTGCTTGTGGCTAGGGTACCTGCATCCGTACTCAGGTTATCTGCGCCTGTGCCTAGGGTACCTGCGCTTGTTCCTAGGGTACATGCGCCTGTGCTTAGGGTACGCGCACCTGTGCCTAGGAGACCGGCGCATGTCCCTAGGGTACCTGCGCCTGTGCCTGGGGTGCCTGTGACTGTGCCTAGGGTACCTACGCCTGTGCCTAGGGTACCTGCGCCTGTGCCCAGGTTACCTTCGCCTCTGTCTAGTGTACCTACGCCTGTGCCTAGGGTATTCTTGCCTATGCCTAGGGTACCTGCGCCTATGCCTAGGATACGTGCGCTTGTGCCTACGGTACCTGCGCCTGTCCCCAGGGTACCTGCGCCTGTTCCTGGGGTACATGCCCCAGTGCTTAGGGTACCTGCGCCTGTGCCTAGGTTACCCGCGCCTGTACCTAGGGTACCTGCGCCTGTGCCTCGATTATCTGCGCCTGTCCCTAAGGTACCTGTGCCTGTGCCTGGGGTGCCTGCGCCTGTGCATAGGGTACCTACACCTGTGCGTAGGGGATCTACGCCTATGCCTGGGGTACCTGTGCATGTGCCTCAGGTACCTGCGCTTGTCCCTAGGGTACCTGCGCCTGTGCCTGGGGTACGTGCGACTATGCATAGTGTACCTGCGCCTGTGCCTAGGGTACCTGCGCCTGTGCTTAGGGTACCTGCACCTATGCCTAGGTTACCTACGCCCGTGCTTAGGGTACCTGCGCATGTGCCTAAGGTACATGTGCTTGTGCCTACGGTATCTGCGCATGTACCTAGGGTACCTGCGCTTGTCCCTAGGGTACGTGCGCTTATGCCTTGGGTACCTGCGCCTGTGCCTAGGGTACCTGCGCTTGTGCCTACGGTACCTGCGCGTGTGCTTGAGGTACATGCGCTGGTGCTTAAGATACCTGCGCCTCTGCCTAGGGTACTCACGCCTGTCCCCAGGGTACCTGTGCCTGTGCGTGAGGTGCATGCGCTTGTGCATAGGGTACCTGTGCCTGTGCCTAGGGTATCTGCGCATGTGCGTAGGGTACCTGCGCATGTGCCTCTGGTACCTGCGCCTGTCCCGAGGGTACCTGCGCCTGTGCCTGGGGTGCCTGCGACTGTGCATACGGTACCTGCACCTGTGCCTAGGGTACCTGCGCCTGTGCTAAGGGTACCTACGGCTGTGCCTAGGTCATGTGCGCTTGTTCTTAGGATACCTGCGCCTGTGCCTTTGGTACATGCGCCTGTGCCTACGGTATCTTTGCCTGTGCCTTTGGTACCTGCGCCTATCCCTAGGGTACGTTCGCTTGTGCCTGGGGTACCTGCGCCTTTGCCTCAGGTACCTTCGCCTGTGCCTATGGTGCCTGCGCCTATGCCTAGGGTACTTGCGCCCGTCCCTAAGGTACCTGCGCCTGTGCCTAGGGTACCTGCGCCTGTGCCTAGGGTACCTGCTCCTGTGCCCAAGTGACCTGCGCATGTCCCTAGGGTACGTGCGCCTGTGCCTAGGATATCTACGCCCGTGCCCAGGTTAGATGCGCCTGTGCCTAGGGTACCTGCGCCTGTCCCTAGGGTACCTACGCCTGTGCCTAGCGTACTTGCGCCCTTGCCCAGGTTACCTACGCGTGTGCCTAGGGTACCTGCACCTGTCCCCGAGGGTACCTGTGCTTGTGCCTTGGGTACCTGCCCCTGTGCCTACGGTAACTGCGCATGTCCCTAAAGTACCTGCGCCCGTGCCTAGGGTACCTGCGCCTGTGCCTAGGGTACGTGCGCCTTTGCTTCGGGTACCTGCGCCTGTGCCTAGGGTACTTGCGCCTGTGCATAGGGCTCCTGCGCCTGTGCTTAGGGTATCTGCGCCTGTCCCTAAGGTACCTGCGTCTGTGCCTAAGGTACCTACGCGTGTGCTTATGGTACCTGTGCCTGTGCCTATGGTACCTGCGCCTGTGCCTAGGGTACCTGCGCCTGTGCTTACGGTAGCTGCAACTGTGCCTCGGGTACGTGCGCCTGTGCCTAGGTGCCTGTGCCTGTGTCTAGGGTGTCTGCGCCTGTGCGTAAGGTACCTGCGCCTGTACCTAGGGTACCTACGCCTGTGCCCAAGGTACCAACGCCTGTGCTTAGGGTACCTGCGCTTGTGCTTAGGGTACTTGCGACTGTGCCTAGGGTACCTGCGCCTGTTCCTATGGTACCTGCGCCTGTTCCTAAGGTACCTGCACCTATGCCTAGGGTACCTGCGCTTGTGCTTAGGGTACCTGCGCCTGTGCCTAAGGTACTTGCGCTTGTGCTTAGGGTACCTGTGCCTGTGCCTACGGTACCTGCGCGTGTGCCTAGGGTATCTGCGCTTGAACCTGTGGTACCTGCGCCTGTGCCTAGGACACCTGCGCTTGTGCCTATGGTACCTTCGCTTGTGCCTAGGGTACCTGCGCCTTCGCCTAAGGTACCTGTGCCTATGCTTAGGGTACCTGCGCCTGTGCCTAGGGTACCTGCGCCTGTGCTTAGGGTACATGCACCTGTGCCTAGGATACCTGTGCCTATCCCCAGGATACCTGCGCCTGTGCCTGGGATGCGTGCGCCCGTGCACAGGTTACCTGCGCCTGTGCCTAGGGTACCTGCGCCTGTGCTTAGGGCACGCGCGCCTATGCCTAGGGTACCTACGAATGTGCGTAAGGTACATGCGCTTGTGCCTTGGGTACCTGCGCCTATGCCCAGGGTACATGCGCCTCTGCCTAGGGTACTTGCCCCTGTGCCCAGGTTACCTACGCCTGTGCCTAGGGTACCTACGCCTGTGCTTAGGGCACATGCGCCTGTACCTAGGGTACCTGCGCCTGTGCGTAGGGTACCTTCGCCTATGCCTAGGATACGTGCGCATGTGCCTGTGCCTAGGGTACCAGCGCTTGTGCTTAGGGTGCCTGCGCTTTTGCCTAGGGTACCTGTACCTATGCTTAGAGTACTTGCGCTTGTGCCTAGGGTACCTGCGCCTGTGCTTATGGTACCTGCGCCTGTCCCTGGGGTACCTGCGCCTGTGCCTAGGGTACCAGTGCCTGTGCATAGGGTACCTGTGCCTGTGCCCAGGGTACCTGCGCATGTGCTTAGGGTACGTGCGCCTGTGCCTATGGTACCTGCGCCTATGCCTAGGGTACCTGTGCCTATGCCTATAGTACCTACGCCTGTGCCTAGGGTACTCGCGCCTGTACCCACGTTACGTGCGCATGTGCCAAGGGTACCTGTGCCTATGCCTAGGGTACGTGCGCCTGTGCCCAGGTTACATGGCCTGTGCCTAGGGTAGCTGCGACTGTGCCTATGGTACCTGCACTTGGGCCTAGGGTACCTGCGCCTGTGCCTAGGGTACTTGCGCCTGTACCTAAGGTACCTGCGCTTGTGCCTAGGGTACCTACGCCTGTGCCTAGGGTACCTGCACCTGTGCCTACGGTACCTACTCCTGTGCCTAGGGTACCTGCGCCTATGCTAGGGTACCTACGCCTGTACCTAGGGTACCTGTGCTTGTGCCTGGGGTACCTGAGCTTGTGCCTAGGGTACATGCGCTTATCCCAAAGGTACCTGCGCCTGTGCAAATGGTACCTGCGCTTGTGCCTAGGGTACCTGCGCCTGCCCCTGTGCTTATGGTACCTACGCTTGTGCTTAGGGTGCCTGCGCTTGTGCCTACGGTACCTGCGCCTGTGCTTAGGGTACTTGCGCCTGTGCCTAGGGTACCTACGGTTGTGCTTAAGGTACCTGCGCCTGTCCCTAGGGTACCTGCACTTGTGCCTAGGGTACCTACGCCTGTGCCTAGGGTTCCTGTGCCTGTGCCTATGGTTCTTGCGCCTATGCCTATGGGACCTGCGCCTGTGCCTAGGGTACCTGCGCCCATGCCTAGGGTACCTGCACCTGTGCCTAGAGTACCTGCGCCTGTGCCTAGGGTACTTGCGCCTGTGCCTAGGGTACGTGCACTTGTGCTCAGGTTACATGCGTCTGTGCCTAGGGTACCTGCGACTGTGCCTAGGTTACCTGCACCTGTGCCTAGGGTACCTGCGCCTGTGCCTAGGTTACCTGCGCTTGTGCCTAGGGTACCTGCGCCTGTGCCTAGAGTACCTGCGCCTGTGCCTAGGGTACCTGCGCCTGTGCCTAGGGTACCTGCGCCTTTGCCTAGGGTACCTGCGCCTGTGCCGAGGGTACCTGCGACTGTGTCTAGGGTACCTGCACCTGAGCCCAAGTTACCTGCGCCTGTGCCTAAGGTACCTTCGCGTGTACCTAGGGTACCTGCCCCTGTGCCTGGGTTAACTGCGCCTGCGCCTAGGGTACCTGCGCCTGTCCCTAGGGTACCTACGACTGTGCCTAGGGTACCTGCGCCTATTGCTAGGGTACCTGCGCTTATGCCTGCGATACCTACACCTGTACCTATAGTTACTGCGCTTGTGCCTAGGGTACATGCGCTTGTGCCTAGGATACCTGCGCCTGTGCCTAGGGTACCTGCGCCTGTGCCTGGGGTAAATGCTTCTATGCCTAGGGTACCTACGCCTGTCCCTAGGGTACTTGCGTCTGTGCCTAGGGTACCTGCGCCTGTGCTTAGGGTATCTGCGCTTGTGCCCAGGTTACCTGCGCCTGTGCCTAGGGTACGTGCGCCTGTGCCTATGGTACCTACGCCCGTGCTTAAAATACCTACGCCTGACCTAGGGTAGCTGCGCCCGTGATTGGGATACCTGCGCCTGTGTCTAGGGTACCTGCGCCCGTGCCTCGGGTACCTGCGCCTGTGCCTAGGGTACCTGCACTGTGCCTAGGGTACCTGCGCCTGTGCCTAGGGTACTTGCGCCTGTTCTTAGAGTACCTGTGCTTGTGCTTAGGGTGCCTGCGCTTGTGCCTAGGGTAACTGTGCCTATGCCTAGGGTACCTACGTGTGCCTGTGCCTATGGTACTTGCGCCTGTTCCTAGGGTAACTGCACATGTTCCTAGGGTACCTGCGCTTGTGCGTAGGGTGCCTGCGCTTGTGCCTAGGGTACCTGCGCCTGTGCCTAGGGTACCTGCATGCGCCTGTGCCTATGGTACCTGCGCCTGTTCCTAAGGTACCTGCGCCTGTGCTTAGGGTACCTGCGACTGTGCCTAGGGTACCTGCGCCCGTACCTTGGGTACCTGCGCTTGTGCCTAGGGTACCTGCACTTGTGCCTAGGGTAATTGCGCCTGTGCCTAAGGTACCTGCGCCTGTTCCTAGGGTACCTGCGCTTGTGCTTAGGGTGCCTGCGCTTGTGCCTAGGGTACCTGCGCCTGTGCCTAGGGTACCTGCGTGCACCTGTGCCTATGGTACCTGCGCCTGTTCCTATGGTACCTGCGCTTATGCCTACGGTACCTACGTGCGTTTCTGCCTAAGGTACGTGTGCCTCTCCCTAAGGTACCTGCGCATGTGCCAAGGGTACCTACGCTTGTGCCTAGAAAACCTGCGCCTGTGCTTAGGATTCCTGTGCCTGTGCCTAAGGTACCTGCCCCGTTGCTTAGGGTGCCTGCGTCTGTGCCTAGGGTACCTGCGCCTGTGCCTAGGGTACCTGCGCCTGTGCCTAGGGTACTTGCGACTGTCCCCACGATACATGCGTCTATGCCTCGGGTACCTGCGCCTATGCCTAAGGTACCTGTGCCTGTGCCTAGGGTACCTGGGCCCATGCCTAGGGTACCTGCGCCTGTGCCTAGGGAACGTGTGCCTGTGCCCAGGTTACCTGTGCGTGTGCCTGGGATACCTGTGCCTGTGCCTAGGGTACCTTTGCGTGTGCCTGGGGTACCTCCACCTGTGCCTAGGGTACCTGCGCCTGTGCCTAGGGTACCTGCACCTGTGCCTAGGGTACCTGTGCTTATGCTTAGGACACCTGTGCCTGTGCCTAGGGAACCTGCACCTGTGCCTAAGGTACCTGCGCCTATGCTTAGGACACCTGTGCCTGTGTGTAGGGTACCTGCTCCTCTGCCTAGGGTACCTGCGCCTGTGCCTAGGGTACCTGCGCCTGTGCCTAGGGTACCTGCGCTTGTGCCTAGGGTGCCTACGCCTGTGCATAGGGTACCTGCGCCTGTGCGTAGGGTACTTGCGCCTGTGCCTATGGTACCTGCGCCTGACCTATGGTACCTACGCCTGTGCCTAGGGTACTTGCGCCTGTTTCTAGGGTACTTGCGCCTGTGCTTGGTGTGCCTGCGACAGTGCATAGAGTACCTGCGCCTGTGCCTAGGTACTTGCGTCTGTCCTTAGGGTACCTGTGCCTGTGCCTAGGGTACCTCTGCCTTTGCTTAGGGTACCTGAGCCTGTACCCAGGGTACCTACGCCTGTGTCTAGGGTACCTTCGCCTATGTCTAGGGTACCTGTGCCTGTCCCTAGGGTACCTGCGCCTGTACCTGCGGTACCTGCGCTTGTGCCTAGGATACCTGCGCGTGTGTCCAGGTTACCTGCACCTGTGCCTAGGGTACCTGCGCCTGTCCCTAGGATACCTACACCTGTGCCTAGGGTACCTGCGCCTGTGCCTAGGGTACCTGCGCCTGTGACTACGGTACCTGTGCCTGTGCCTAGGGTACGTGCCCCTGTCCCTAGGGTACCTGCGCCTGTGCCTAGGAAACTTGCGCCTACGCCTAAGGTACGTGCGCCTGTGCCTATGGTACCTGCGCCTGTGCGTAGGGTACCTGCGCCTGTGCCTAGGGTACCTACGCCTATGCCTCGGGTACCCGCACTTGTGCCTGGGGTACCTGTACCTGTGCTTAGGGTACCTGCGCCTGTGCCCAGGGTACCTGCACCTGTCCCTGGGGTACCTGCGCCTGTGCCTAGGGTACCTGCGCCTTTGCCCAGGTTACCTGCTCCTGTGCCTAAGGTACCTGTACCTCTCCCAAAGGGTACCTGCCCTTGTGCCTAGGGTAACTTTGCCTGTCCCTATGGTACCTGCTCCCGTACCTACGGTACCTACGCCTATGCCTCGGGTATGTGTGCCTTTGCTTGGAGTACCAGCGCCTCTGCCTAGGGTACCTGCGCCTGTGCATAGGGCACCTGCACCTGTGTTTAAGGTACCTGTGCCTGTCCCTAGGGTACCTGCGCCTCTGCCTAAGGTACCTTCGCCTGTACTTAGGGTACCTGCGGTTGTGCCGAGGGTACCTACGCCTGTGCCTAGGGTACCTGCGCCTCTGCCTAGGGTACCTGCTCCTGTACTTAGGGTTCTTGCGCCCGTGTCTAGGATACTTGCGCCTGTGCCTAGGGTACCTGCGCCTGTGCCTAGGGTACCTGTGCCTGTGCCTAGGGTACCTACGCCCGTGCTTAGGGTGCGTTTGCCTGTGCCTAGGGTATGTGCGCTTGTGCCTAGGGTACCTGCGCCCGTGCCTAGGGTACCTACTCCTGTGCCTAGGGTACCTACGCCTGTGCCTAGGGTACATGCGCCTGTGCCTATGGTACATGTGCATGTGCTTAGGATACCTACGCCCGTGCCCAAGTTACCTGCGCCTGTGCCTGGGGTACTTGCTCCTGTGCCTACGGTACGAGCGCCTGTGCTTAAGGTACCTGCGCTTGTGCTTAGGGTACTTGCGACTATGCCTAGGGTACCTGCGTCTGTGCTTTGGGTACCTGCTTCAGTGCCTAGGGTACTTGCGCCTGTTCCTAGGGTACCCTCCCCTGTGCCTTGGGTGCCAGTGACTGTGCATAGGGTACCTGCGCCTGAGCCTAGGGTACCTGCGCCTGTGCTTAGGGTACCCGCGCCTGTACCTACGGTACCTGCACTTTTGCCTAGGGTACCTGCGCCTGTGCCTAGGGTACCTGCGCCTGTGCCTAGGACACCTGCGCCTGTGCCTAGGGTACCTTCGCTTGTGCCTAGGGTACCTGCTCCTTTGCCTAGAGTACCTACGCCTATGCTTAGGGTACCTACGCCTG
Source organism: Penium margaritaceum (assembly GCA_023375785.1). Classification (NCBI taxonomy): domain Eukaryota; kingdom Viridiplantae; phylum Streptophyta; class Zygnematophyceae; order Desmidiales; family Peniaceae; genus Penium; species Penium margaritaceum. Next base: position 335,374 of record SZWC01000005.1, on the reverse strand, counting down.
TGCTTAAGGTACCTACGCCTGTGCTTAGAGTACCTGCCCCTATGCCTAGGGTACATGCGCCTGTCCCTAGGATACCTGCGCCTGTGACCGGGATGCGTGCGCCTGTGCAATGGTTACCTGCGCCTGTGCAATAGTTACCTGTGCCTGTGCAATGGTTACTTGGGCAGAGGCGCAGGTACCCTGGGCTCAGTGTGCCCAGGGTACCTGCGCCTGTGCTTAGGGTACGTGCGCTTGTGCCTAGGGTACCTGCGCCTGTGCCTAGGGTACCTGCGCCTGTGCCTGTCGTACCTGCGCTTGTGCCTAGGGTACCTACGCCTGTCCCTAGGGTACCTGCCCTGTGCCTGGTGTGCCTGCGACTGTGCATAGGGTACCTGCGCCTCTGCCTAGGATACCTACATCTGTGCTTAGGGTACCTGCCCCTATGCCTAGGGTACCTGCGCCTTTGCTTAGGGTACCTGCGCGTGTGCCTAGGGTACCTGCGCCTGTGCCTACGGTACCTTTGCCTGTGCCTAGGGTACCTGTGCCTGTCCCTAGGTTACCTACGCCTGTGCCTGGGGTACCCGCGCCTGTGTTTAGGGTACCTTCGCCTGTGCCTAGGGTACCTGCGCCTGTGCCTAGGGTACCTGCGC